>CADCXT010004279.1:0-536166 GCA_902806775.1 Microtus agrestis
GTCATAACAGAAATCCATTATAGTTTAGTTTTGAAGATCAGGAATCCAAATTCTGTTTCACTAGTATGACAAACTGTACATAACTGACCCCCATAAGCTCACAGGGAGTGGCATTTTTAGGAGATGTGGTTTTGTTGGAGTCAGTGTGGCCTTGTTAAAGGAAGTGTGTCAGTGTGGAGGCAGAATTTGAGGTCTCACATATGCTCAGGTCACACCCAGTGTCTCAGTTCTCTTTCTTATGACTGTAGGATCAATATATAGCTCCTTCTCCACTGTCTGCTCATTCTCCAGCACCATGTTTGCCTTCACACTGCCATTTCCCAACATGATGCTGATTGACTAAGCCTCTGAAACTGTAAGCCAGACATTAAATGTTTCTTTTATAAGAGTTGCCGTGGTCATAGTGTCTCTTTACAGCAATAGGAACCCTAACTAAGACAACTAGGCAACCATGTAGGAATCACAGAGGTTTGCTGCTCAGGAGCCTTCTTCCTTTTTTATATTTCTGAGAGCTTGCCTGGCATTCATTCCCATTTTTTTCTGTCAACTCATCACTCCAGCCCTTAGCTTTATCTATTACACACTTTTCCCTACTCTCGCTCTTCTACCTCCTTTTTATCCAGATCCTTGCTAGGTATGGGGCCTATACTATGCTATGTTATGCTGTGCTGTAAGAGTTTGGGGGCAGTAGGCCACATTGTTTGTGCAGTCAGGAAGATGAACAATAAAGGCTGGTGCTCAGTTTTCTTTCCTTTTTCCAGCCTGTGACGGTACCTCTCCAATGGCTTTGCTCAACTGAAGGTTGTAATTTTTCTCTGTACTTAAAATCCTTCTGGCAAAACACTAACATATCCTTATTTGTATTTCCATGGTGATTTAAATCTAATCAAGTTGAAAATGAATATTAATTAAAGAAGTCTTTAATATCTTTTTTCTTCAATAGTGCATTCATTCAGAACAAAAACTTCAGATGTAAGAGAAGCATCAGATTTAAGAAAAGATTTTACTCATTTAAAGAACACTTGTTTTACTACAGCTGCAGAACAGACAGCAGAATTCTTTTTTTATATATATGTGTGTGATGTATTTACATTTTGTTTGCACGTGTGGGAGTGCATGTATGGGATTGCATGTGCACATATATACATGTGCATGTAGAAGCTAGAGATAGACATTGGCATTTTCCTCAATCACACTCTACATTATTTACTGAGCCCCACGGTCTCTTGATAAGTCTAGGGCTCATAATTAAGCTAGTCTAGCTAGCCAATTTGCCCATGGATTACCTGTCCCTACCTCTTATGAGCTGCCATAGAAGGCGGGTCACCAAACACATACAGCATTTATATAAATTTTGGAGATCCAAATTCTGGTTTCATTTTTGCATGGCAAATGGTTCATTCACTGAAGAATCTATCCAATATTTCATTTCTTTTTGAAATAATGTCTAACTCTTTTGTCCAGCCTGGTCTTGAACTAGTCATTCCCTGTTTTAACTCTGCTAGTGATAAGATTTAGAAACACATGTCCTTATACTTTATATTTACCCCTTTAATGTTGTAGCTTAGACATTATGAAATCACAAGCAAGCTTTAGACATTCAGAGTCACTGAAATAATATCATGTACCTATTTGACTATTATGAAACCAAACTTAAAGTTGAGAATAATCACTACAACAACAAAATCTTCAGAAAAAAGGCAAGCAGATCTCTGTAAATTTAAGGTTAGCCTGATCACTTTCAAACGAACACCTAGGATTGCACAGTGAGGCCTTGTTCTCAAAACCAAACCAAACCAAACCAAACCAAACCAAACCAAACCAAATAAAACATAACGAAACAAACCTTCAGAAAATTCATGGAGATTTACCAAACTGCTACTGAATACATAATGGGAAACTGAGGGAATATACAGATTTATTGACATTAAAGGACATGGAAATGAAGCAGCCTGGCTATCAGGAGACATGGTAAAAGCAGCAAAAAAGGGACGTTTGTATCAATAAACTTCTCCATAACAAAAACAGAGGCAGGAATCAATTCATAATGATTGGCTGAATTGCAAGAAGAAGACATACATGAAGATAGGCAGAGGAAGGAGTATATGTGATCACAGAGAGAAAGATGTTACCTACAAGGCAGAAAGAGATGCCTAAGAAGACAACCCTGCCAACATTGCCTTCCTAGGATTCCAGGCTAAAGAATTGTGAGGTCAAGGACATGTTTGATCATTGCTGTAGCTCTTAGTTTATGGAACATTACTATGGCAACCCTAGCAACACAGGTAACCATTAAACTGAGAATGTGGAACCTTTCACTGTGGTAAGACTCATTGTGGAGGAGGGAGCAGGATAGAGTACACAGGGAAGAACCACACTGAGGGAAGATGGACCTGAGCAGCTCTAAAGACAATAATAGATCATTGCCCACATTTAACACTTATATCTCAGACCTCACAGCCTAAGTGGGTGAGCATAGAGTGCTGAGGATGGGGTACAGCAGCCCCATCAGTTGCTTCTCAGACAGCTCAGCCTCTGAGGGGGGTTCAGATTTGAGGGATTTTAATATAATTCCTTTGAAAAGGATTTTGTCAAATGAAGCTTTAAAATCTCATTCCTGCTTGAAGCATGGTCTTGTTAGATACTTCTGGCTGCCTGCTGTAGCTGAGGAACTTATGGAACCAGTGCTCACAAGGTTCGCACAGAGTGCCCTTGCCTCCCCTTCTGCTGAATTTTATGGACAGGATTGTGCTACAGGTAAGGAGGATGAATACTAAAGGGACATGTGTTGTGCCTGAGTCCTAGGACCCCCAAGAAGACCACATGGAGCCACACTTCCTAATGAAAAAGAAAGGTTTCGTTTGTTAAGTACGGGCTAGCATGGGTCCTCTGTCTCACAGCCTGACACAGCAGATGGAGGGAGAAGGACTCCGTCTATTTTTGTAATGAGTTTATAAAGACAAAAAATCACAAAACAATCACAAGGTTATAGTCTCAAAACACAAAATTACTTATTGTATATCACAATTGACTAAAGGTGAGGTTAATATCAGCTGTTAGTTCCTGATAGGCTGTTAGTATCTAAGGGGATAGCAACAGCCCCCCTCTCCTGGTTACATTCTCCAGACATCTGCTGAACCTGTGCTAACTACAGGGGCTGCTTGAAATATTGCCCAGCTGATATCATCCAGCTGATAGGGGAAGTTGGGTGGGGGAATGGACTGCAGTCAGAAACTTTCTGTAACAGGTTTCTCTATTATCTAATACTTCCCATAAAGTTGGATCCTACAGCCTTCATCTTATTCTGGGGGCTGGCAGTGGCCTTCAGCTCTTCTACAGCCTTCAGCTTATCCTGGGGACTGGGGTGTAGTTCACAGTCCCAAAAGGGCCCAGCGCAGAAATGGAATCTTTCTCAGCCTTCCACATGCTCACCTGTGAACATTAGGAGAGTCAGCAGCAGGCCACCATGAGGAGTCTCAGGCCAAGAGGAGTCAGGGTCAGACATCCTGAGATCTGAAGAGTCTGCTCTGTCTGATGTCTGTGCAGGTAAGAGAACCTATTCTCCTCTGAATAGAAGAGATGTCTTGGTTCTCTCCACACACAGTGAATTTGTTGGTGTGAAACAGGAACAAAGTTCATTATTTAGGAGTATTAATGAGGTGGTGTTTGGCTATGACCCAAGCATTCCAAACTTATATAAAATACATAATATCAAATGGCTAATTCTTTATTTTACAAGATGTGCTCGGTAACTTATATATGAACTTGACACAAGCTAGTGTGTCTGGGAAAAAAGAATCTCAACTGGAAAAGTCTCTGTAATATTATCTTGTTGATAAGACTGTATTGCATTTTCTTGATTGATAGTTGATGTGAGAGGGTCCAGCTCTTTGTGGACAGGTTGCCAAGAAATCAGGCTGAGCAAGTGATAGGCAGCAAGCCAGTAAGCAGCATTTTTTCTTGGCTTCTTCTTCAGTTCCTGCAGTTCTAGGCTTTTGCTCTGAATATTTTCCACAGTTTTCACTGATGACAAACTGCAATATAGAGGTGTAAGCCAAATAATGTACTTTACAAATGGGTTTTGTCATTATATTCATGTAATGACAATTCATTCACATCTCCACTTGAAACCGTTAAAAGCCATTTGTCGATTCTACTGCACCTTTGTTAATAAAATCACCCCTATGTCTATTGTCCCAGTTTAAATTCTGTTTCTGTGATAAAATTACCTGATAAAAAACAACGTAGCAAAGAAATAGTTTCTTTTATTTCTCTGTTCCACCTTACAATCTGTCACTGCAGGGAAGCCAAAGTGGCAGGCATTTGAAAAAACTTCATATCATAGTCAAGTGCAGAGAGATAATGAATTCATATCTGGCACATCTCAGCCTACTTCCTATATTCTTCTTATGCCTTCCAGGACCCAAGCATGGGATGGTGAACCCCATAGTGGGACGGATCTTCCCACATCAACTAATGTCATCAAAACAGTCTCCCACAGACATGACCACAGGTCAATCTGATCTAGAAACTCCTTGTGATTCCTCAGGTGATTCAAGATAGTTTCACATTTACAATGAACACCATCTTATCTCACTTATGATGCACACAAAGCATTTAGAGATTCATTAACTAATTTCTTTTTTTCCTCATTCAAAGGTAAAGTAGATGACTACCAAAACTCTTTAAAAACTTGACACCATGTAAAATTGTCTCATTTAGAATGGAGATCTAAGCCGGGCAGTGGTGGCACATGCTTTTAATCTCAGCACTTGGGAGGAAGAGGCAGGTGGATCTCTGTGAGTTTGAGGTCAGCCTGGTCTACAAGAGCTAGTTCTAGGACAGACTCCAAAGCTACAGAGAAACCCTGTCTTGAAAAACAAACAAACAAACACAAACAAAAAAAAAAAGAAAAAAGAATGGAGATTTATTTTTTATGAAACCTGTATCTTACAGATGAAAATATATGTAATCCAATCTCTCACTAGACACATCCTCATTTATACAACTTCCATTCCAAGATCCAGCACACTACCTAGCCATCACTTGGACATCATTTGGAAACTTTCTCATGTGCTCACCTCTTCAGAATGGTATATATTTCCTATTTCAATAAATAAGGTCTGTGAGTTTCAACTATGCATTTTTCTCTATCATAATAATCTCATTGCTCAAATACTACTCATAGCATAAGACGTACAATAAACATCCAACAAGGTTGAGAGCTTTCCAGTCCCTGCACTGATTTAATAGGGCAACTGACAAATTTCAGGGCCTTGTAAAAGAGACTCACAAATCTAGAAGCATTTAGTTCATCCTCAGCTTCATAGGAGAGTTTAGTAATTTATTGACTCACCAATGGACACTGACAAAGTCATTACCTTCTTCATCCATGATGCCATTTCTGTTTTGTCTGCCCCATTGGTCCATGCTATGTCCTGTTCTATTTGTGGTAAGCTGCTAAAAGAATGTTGTGGTCTGCTTTGTAGAAGAATCCATTGGAGATTTTCATATCTCATCATGACAGTCTTGGAATGCAGTTTATTTAATATTATTGCTACAATATCCTAATCTTTTATTGTAGTATTAAGAACCTAAGCATTTGTTCTCAGGACACATTTATTTTAAAATCCAAAGAAAACTAACATATTTTTAGGTATGTACTAGATTTTTCTATCTACTTCATTCAAATCTTTAATGTTTATCTTTCATTCTTTTAAAATACATATGTATTTATTATGTCTGAATGCTAGTGTGTATGTATGTATGTGTGTGTGTACACATGACAAAATCCTCAAGTGGAGGTCAGAGGATAACTTTCAGGGGCCAATTCTTTCTTCAATCATATGGGCTCCAGGGTTCAAACACACGTTATAAGGCTTTGATACAGTGTATTTAATTGGTGAGCCATTTTACTGGCCACGTTCAGATTTCTTGCTATGACTATTGTGGACCATTGTCAATGTCTTAGGCTGACTTAAATCCCTGAATAGTTTACTAAGTCTACTTCATTACTTTTATTCACTTGTGAGAGTGCCCTTTGAATAATATTTTTTACATCTATATATCTTTTCAGGATATTATTATTATTACTATTTGAGTCTAATAGGTGTTTGTTTATTTTTATGAGTCTTTCATCTGAAATGCGTTTTGCAAATATTTTCTCTTTTGGTAGAAAATTGACTATTTATCCTCCATATCTAAGATATATAGTGCAATATAGCGCATGCCATAAATATTTAGTATGCTAGACATAACTAAAATGGAAAGATTTGGGTTGGAGAGAAGTCTCAACAATTAACAACACTTGTAAAAGAAGAGTACAATAGTTTGAGTCCAGCACCCATGTAATAAAACGTACATGCCAATGCATGTCAGCAACTCTAGCATTAAAGGTCATATTGGAGGATCAGTGATGTTTGCTGTCTGCCAGCCTGGGTGAAAAGCATAAGCTCCAGCTTCAGTGAGAGACTCTGCTTCAAAGGAATAAGACAGAGAGTTATAGAAGAGGACTCTAACATGTGCCACTGGCCTCCACATGTACACATACGTGACAACACACGATACACAAATATATACATATACACTACTGAATCTCTCACACATTTCCTAAAATAAAAATAAAAGTAAAGTTTATTTACTTTTGAAGTACAAGGTCATAGAAATAAAATAGAAGCAACAGATAGGAGTGTATTAAAAGTATCTGAAACTTTTTGTCTTTTTTTTATATCTGTAACTTTTTGTGTATAAACATAGAACTAATCTCAAAACAGTTTTAAAAGAAAAGTTTGTAAACTTTTTATAAAGTCAAAGCAATAGGAAGGTTACCTGGCTCACTAATGGTATCTTCTAGTAGATTTTTAGGGAAGTGTTGGGTTAACTGAGTCACTTTTTGTGAAAGGTGATTGCATTTGTTGCATTGCTGGTCTACTTATTCTGCAGCATTTGTTTGAATAGATTGCCTTTCCTCCAAGTCAGAATCTTTACTCCTTTGTGAAAGACTAGCTATTTGTGTTTCTGAAGTCCAGATTCTGCTCTATTGATCCAGTGGTTCTCAACCTTCCTAATGCTGCAACCCATTAATACAGTTCCTCATTTGTGGAGATTCTAACCATAAAACCATTTTGTTGCTACTTCATAACTGTAATTTTACTAGTGTTATGAACCATGATGTAAATGTCTGAAATACAAAATGTATTTTCATTGTTACAAATTGACCCAATGGGGTCAATTTTAATGTGAATTTTAATAACTGATCTGTTTTTTTTTCTTACTACCATGATGCTAACTTTTTTCTTTTTTACTGTTTTTATTTTTTTATTGCACTATATATATTTCTCTGTTCCTCTCCCTTCCTCCCCTCTCCCCTTCTATCTTCTCCCATGAACTAATTTACTCTGGAGATCTTGTCTTTTTTTCCTTCCTATTTAGATCCATGTACATCTCTCTGAGAATCTTCCTTGTTGTCTAGGTTCTCTAGGTTGAGTTGTGGATTGTAGGTTGGCTTTCCTTTGCTTTATATTTAAAAGTCACTTATGAGTGAACACATATTTGTATTTCTGGGTCTGGGTTACCTCACTCAATTTTTTTCTAGATCCATTCATTTGCCTGCAAATTTCAAGATGTTATTATTATTATTATCCGCTGAGAAGTAATTCATTGTGTGAATGTACGACGTTTTCTTTATTCTTTCTTTGGTTGAGGGGCCTCTAGATTTTTTCCAGGTTCTGGCTGTTATGAACAAAGCTGCTATGAACATAGTTAAGCACATGTCCTTGTGGTATGATTGAGCTTCTTTTCAGTATATACCCAAAAGTGGTATTGCTGGGTCTTGAGGTAGATTGTTTCCTAATTTTCTGGAAAATTGCCATGCTGATTTCCAAAGCAATTGTACAAGCTTGCACTCCCACCAGCAATGCAGGAGTGTTCCCTTTACCACACATTCTTTCCAGCATAAGCTGTCACCAGTGCTTTTGATCTTGGCCATTCTTAGAGGTGTAAGATGGAATCTCAGAGTTGTTTTATTTCTCTGATGATTAAGGATGTTGAGAATTTCTTTAGGTGCCTTTCAGCCATTTGAGATTTGTCTGTTGAGGGTTCTCTGTTTAGTTCTGTTCCCCATTTTTTAAAATTAGATTATTTATGGTTTTTTATGTCAAGTTTCTTGAGTTCTTTGTATATTTTGGAGATCAGTCCTCTGGCCAATGTGGGGTTGATGAAGATATTTGTTCATTCTGTAGGCTGCTGTTTTGTCTTGTTAACTGTGTCCTTTGCTTTACAGATGTTTCTCAGTTTCAGGAGGTGCCATTTATTGTTTTTTTCAGTGTCTGTGCTACTGTGGTTATATTTAGAAAGTGGTCTCCTGTGTCAAGGCATTTAAGTGTGCTTCCCACTTTCTCTTCTATGAGGTTCAGTGTAGTTGGTTTTATGTTGAGGTCTTTGATCCATTTGGACTTGAGTTTTGTGCATGGAGATAGATATGGATCTATTTTCTTTCTTCTACATGTTGATATACAGTCATGCCAGCACAATTTGTTGAATATCTTTTCCTTTTTCCATTTTATATTTTTTGCTTCTTTGTCAAAAATCAGGCATTTGTAGGTATGTGGATTGATATCTGGGGTATTTGATTTTATTTTATTGGTCCTCCTGTCTGTTTTTATGCCAAAAATAGGCTATTTTCATTTCTGTAGCTCTGTAGTAAAATTTGAAGTCAGGAATGGTGATGCCTCCAGAAGTTCCTTTATTGTACAAGATTGTTTTATCTATGCTGGGTTTTTTGTTTTTTCATTTGAAGTTGAAAATTGTTCTTTTGAGGTGTGTGTAAATTTTTTCTGGAATTTTGATGGGCATTGCTTTGAATCTGTAGATTGCTTTTAGTAAGACTGTCATTTTATTATGTTAATTCTATCTACCCAAGAGCATTTTTCGGATGATCTGGCTGAGACATTTGTGACCCCATTGATTGCCAGGATTGATTTGGCTGATCTGACATGATTTGGCATGTTTCTCTTCCTCCTTCACCACCAGAAGCTTCGAGCTTGGTCGAAAAGGATGAACTTACCACAACAGAGGATTAGTCTTTAGTCAAGGTGATATGAGTGATGGAGGTGGGTCTTGTATCTTATCTGTTGCTTTTATTGGTTAACTAATAAAGAAACTGCCTAGGCTCTTATAGGACAGAAAGTTAGGTGGGCGGAGAAGACAGAATAGGATTCTGGGAGAGAGAGGCTGAGAAGGATTCGCGATTATGTTCCCATGCCAGACAGACGCAGGCTAGAATCTCCCCGGTAAGCACACCTCGGGGTGTTACACAACTTATAAGAAATGGGCTAGTCCAGGTGCGAGAGTTAGCCGAGAAGAGCTAGCCTATGGGCCAGGCAGTGTTTAAAAGAATATAATTTCCGTGTAATTATTTCGGGGCATAAGTAAGCTAGCTGGCGGCCGCGAGCTGGGGCAGCAGGGAAGCGGCCCGCCGCTCCTACAACAGAATGGCGCCCAACGTGGGGCTAAATCTACTTAAAAACCTGAGAGAGCTTAATTTTAAACAGAGAAAAAACAGAGTTTAACACAGATTTTTGTTGTTTGGTGGTGGCGTGCTGTAGAGAGACTTAAACGCTGCGTCCTTTTAAACCGCGCTCCCTGCCTGCACCTGGGCAGATAGCGGAATCGGGCTTGGGCAGGCGAAAGAGTATGGCGGATTCCTGCCACGATACAGAGACTACGCAGTGCTCTGCGTGTCAGATTTGGTTGTAACTTGGATGAAAAGAGTTTCTATGCTGCACGCTCAATCTCAGAATTAAACTGCTGAGTGCTGCTCCAATGTGGACTTGCTGTATGCCTGGAACTGTGCTCAGCTCAGGCAGGAAGTACCGTAATTACTGTGATAACAGCGCACTAGGTTTAGGCTGAGCAGGACTCAGGCGGTACCGTATTACCCCTACATGATGCAACTTAAGTTTTTAAGAACTGCTCCTGGACATTAAAAAATTACAGATTCACAATAAAACAGATTCAGACAGACCAATAAATGAATCATAATGTTGGATGAATGTACGTAGGCTTGACAGAGAGAAAAAATAGAGAGAAAAAGAATAAAGTTAATGCCCTTAAAAAAGGGGTAAAGTCTTTAAAGAGACAGAGTACAGATAGTTATAGATTAAGAGAAATAAAGTAAAAATAAGCCACGTAAAAATGGAAAATTCACAGAGAGTCTGGATTATGTACATTGTGTTTTCTTTAAAGTTTTTGACTGTAAAGGAGCTAAGTACAGAGAGTCATTTCATTATATGGGCTGCCAAATGGAACCAGAATGGATATCATGAGGGTATGACTTCAGAATTTGGGTCAAAGGATATGATGCTTTGGAAAGGGTCTTCTTTTGTTTTCACAGAGGATGAGACCCTGTGGATTTCTTCTATTCCAATTTGGTACGATAGACCACGCCCTCCTGAAGGTTCCTGTGAACACCCTCAAAAAATTACTTCACTCAACTACCAACTGAGATGACCCTGGCACACAGGTTACACCACGAAAGATCTAATTAACGACGCCCCCATTCAGCAGGAAGCAGTTTGGAGAGAAAAACTGCGCCCATGTTCCCAAAATATTGTTTATAAATGTTCTTTTACATTTAAAGGGGGGTATAATATAGATATAAATAATTTGCATTGGTATGGATTTTAAGGTCAATTTTGTTACATGTATATGTATTTCTGATCTTCATTAAGGTATTGTGATTGTGTAGTTCATTTAAAATGTAATGTATAATAGAAAATATAGGTTGCTAATGGATAATCATCGATAATAGTCAAGCTTGTAATCATGTTAGTTAGATTTTCTAGATATATAGAGATATATTTCAGTTAGATAGGCATTCTTCATATCTCTCAAAGACAGCAGAATATGGCATTTAAATATTTTAATAATTTAGGGTTTTTCATGACAATGAGACACGTCTGCTCCTGGCAGCACCAATCTACTTCAAGAGGAAGATGGGCATCAAAAAGGATCGTTATGGAGTTTGATAGCCATTTGGGCAAGAAACTGCTCTTGCCTGGACTGATGCATAAACTGGACACAAAGAACCCACAGAGAGAGGACTGCTGAACTTGCCTAAAGGTGAGATGGTCTTTCGTGGTTCCTGATTCATGAAAAAGTCTACGAGACATTCTGCAGGACACAGCAGAAAATGACTGAACTGTCTTTGAAATTACCTGCTTCATGGAAATGTCTGCTGGATACTATGGGCCTGAAGGCCGAAGATAGATGCCCCAACAGTACAAAAGAACTTTGGGTGACTGTCCAGGCAGCGAGATGTCTCTGTCATTTCTAGAGCTTTTGACTTCCTGTTTACTTAGGTAGTTTTATATCCTTCTGGAGTCTTTGATGGAGTTGAAGAATGGATAGTTATAGTTTTCCTTAGTTATGATAAAAGATAAAGTAGATATTGTAACTGTAATTCTTACTTGATAACTGTTTTGCTATATGTAATTTTACTATGTTAAAATGAAAGCCTTTCTTTTTTGTTTAAACAGAAAAAGGGGAAATGATGGAGGTGGGTCTTGTATCTTATCTGTTGCTTTTATTGGTTAACTAATAAAGAAACTGCCTAGGCTCTTATAGGACAGAAAGTTAGGTGGGCGGAGAAGACAGAATAGGATTCTGGGAGAGAGAGGCTGAGAAGGATTCGCGATTATGTTCCCATGCCAGACAGACGCAGGCTAGAATCTCCCCGGTAAGCACACCTCGGGGTGTTACACAACTTATAAGAAATGGGCTAGTCCAGGTGCGAGAGTTAGCCGAGAAGAGCTAGCCTATGGGCCAGGCAGTGTTTAAAAGAATATAATTTCCGTGTAATTATTTCGGGGCATAAGTAAGCTAGCTGGCGGCCGCGAGCTGGGGCAGCAGGGAAGCGGCCCGCCGCTCCTACAACATATGAGTAGCTGCACTCTCCTGCTAGAACCTCCAAACAAGTTCTCAAGGATGCTAACTTTTAAACAAGAATCAAAGTCAGGTAATGTCAAGTCCCAGACTTGGTTCTTTGTATTGCTTTGGATATTGAGGGCTTTTTGCTATTTCTCTTGTGAATGTTGAAATCAGCTCATTAATTTTCACCAAATAACCCATTTGGATATTGATTAAGAAACTACAAGGCATCGTATCAACTTCTGTGGTTTACTTCTCATATTTTAAGTGACTTATTTCATACACTTAGATCTAAATATTTCATTTGAGGCATCAGTGGTCCCATTATTATTTACACAGAATACATAAAGCTGATTTTTGTAAATCCATCTCTACCCACTTGTTGAACTAATTGTTTCTTAATCTCTAAGACTTGCTTTCTGATAGATTATTTAGAATTTCATGAGAGAAAATCACCTTTAAATGCACAGAGTTTTTTTCTTTATTTCTAAACTAAATGTCCTCCCAAACTTTGACCTTTCTCTCCCAATGTCTTCTAGAACCTTGTGGAGTGAGATTAAAGGAAGTAGATTGATAAGTGCTGCATTAGAGAAAAAGACTCTTCTTGGAATTGTTTAAACTAAGAGGGAGTCCGGATTTCAATTCTCTACTTCTCTTACCTATGCCCTCTGACTGTCTCCAACAAAGGACTTGCCTTACATTTATTGACCCACAAAAAAACATGGTATGGAAAAGAACTGAGATTTTTTTAATTAATTATTTTTACTAGCCTTATAAGACAAAATTACTGAAATCTACTAACTTGGAAAATAACTAAAAATTATTCAGATGTTATCTATATATATCTATATATCACTTCCAAAATTTATGGTATTTATTTTTTTATAGTTGCTTCCAATCTATTGGTTGTTTTCAGCTACTGATTACAACAACAACAACAACAACACACACACACACACACAACCCCCCATACAGGTCAGGGATACAGAAAAGTATGTACCTAAGATTAAAGTTTGCCTTTAGATTAAGTTCAAGTTCAAGGCATAGTAAAGTTGTTTATAGTGTTTCTTTAAAGAAAGTTAAATGGGCTGAATATGCAGTTGAATTTTGTGATATTCTTTTTCTGCACAAATAGACATGATGGTGTGCTTTAGCCTCTTAATATGATGAATTACAGAGATTTACTCAAATCTTGAAATAGTATCTATTGAAAATAAACACGATTGTCTATGTTGTATAACTTTATACATTATTAGGTAATATTCATTAACAATTTCTTGTTTTTTAGATATTAAATAATAAGAAAAGATATTGTGGATATTTTCTTATCTTTTGCACTGTCTTGACTTCCCTATAATGGTAATAAAATCCCCATACTTAGATATTCTCAAAAAAATTCTAGGGAATCATGTTGAGAATGTTAATGAATGGCAGACCCTGCTGTAAACATCCCTGGGGATCTTATCACTAAAATAAAACACATGAGGTATGCCAACTTTAAAAAGAGAAGTTTGTGCAACTCACATTTTCAGTGGTTGAAAGTCCAGAACCATAGTGTAAGTTCCTTCTTTGCTATGTAACACATGGCATGCTGAGGTGCATACAGAGGGAAGTAAATGGATCATTAAATATGAAGCCAGGCAGAGGAAGCTCAGGGACAGTCTTAGGATTTTCTAATAACACTCTTAAGATTCAATTGGTGTCACTCAAGACACAACATGTGATCAGTTCCAAGGGCCTAATGGAATTCATAATAGTATTTCAAAAGGCTCACAATCTCCTCCCACCACCCACAAAATAAGAATGAAGATTATAGTACAGGAACCTCAGCATCAAGGGATAGGTTAGGTCTATAGCAAGGACCCACTCACTTATGTGCCGCCAACAGTATAATCTAAGAATTACGTTCTAAGAGACTTTTTCCTTCCTATGATTCTTTCTATCTCAGGTTCTCCCAAGACTATTTTCCTTTCTCACCTAGGAGCCTCAGGGACAGGGGGTTGGGTCAGGAACTACCAAAATATTGGAGATGCTAGATTTTCTATTTGCCATTCTCCAACTTTTGCTTTATTTCCTTATGTCCTGTTGTACCTTATTTAATGACAACAGAGGAATTTATCAAACTTTACACATTATTTGGATTCCTTTGTTTTTATCTCATTCTTTTTTATTTTTTTATTAAAAATTTCTGCCTCCTCCCCGCCTCCACCTCCCATTTCCCTCCCCCTCCCCTGCTTCCCTCCCCCTCCCTCTCCAGCCCGAAGAGCAGTCAGGGTTCCCTGCCCTGTGTGAAGTCCAAGGTCTTCCCCCCTCCATCCAGGTCTAGGAAGGTGAGCATCCGAACAGGCTAGGCTCCCACAAAGCCAGTACATGCAGTAGGATCAAAACCCAGTGCCATTGTCCTTGGCTTCTCAGCAGCCCTCATTGTCCGCCATGTTCGGAGAGTTCAGTTTTATCCCATGCTTTTTAAGACCCAGTCCAGCTGGCCTTGGTGAGCTCCCAATAGATTAGCCCCATTGTTTCAGTGTGTGGGTGCACCCCTCGTGGTCCTGACTTCCTTGCTCATGTTCTCCCTCCTTCTGCTCCTCATTTGGACCTTGGAAGCTCAGTCTGGTGCTCCAATATGGGTCTCTGTCTCTATCTCCTTCCATCGCCAGATGAAGGTTCTATGGTGATATGCAAGATATTCATCAGTATGACTATAGGATAGGGCCATTTCAGGGTCCCTCTCCTCAACGCAACAAATGGTGCTGGCATAACTGGATGTCAATCTGTAGAAGAATGAAAATAGATCCATATCTATCACCATGCACAAAACTCAAGTCCAAATGGATTAAGGACCTCAATATCAGTCTGAACACACTGAACCTGACAGAAGAGAAAATGGGAAGTACTCTACAACACATGGGCACAGGAGACCACTTTCTACGTATAACCCCAGCAGCACAGACATTAAGGGCAACATTGAATAAATGGGACCTCCTGAAACTGAGAAGTTTCTGTAAAGCAAAGGACACTGTCAGTAAGACAAAAAGGCAACCCACTGACTGGGAGAAGATTATCTCATTCTTAATATTCTTGTTCTGTTTTGCAATACAACCTAGGATGCCTGCCATGTTACCTTAACTTGATGTACTTGTTGGGGCTTCTGGTCAGAATTTTCTTAATTTAGATGATTCATAGTTTTGAGAAGTTAGGCAGGTATACAAGAGCATGTTCTTTTAGAATCTCCTCTATGTTTTCCTCATGACTTGAATGAGGTTGTGGTTCATGGTAGCAGAGGAAATCTACCAGATCTCAGACAACAAAACAAAGGTGAATGTGACTGACATAATATTCACATGTTGGTGTTAACTGTGATTGTTGATGAACTGTTGATCACTTAATTCCTTGTAAGTTTTAACCATCATAAAATAATATAACTCCTCTATAACCATCTTAATATTCCTTCCATGATGCATTTTTGAATCAAGTCACAGTGAGCTGCCAGTACTTAAGAGTGGAGAGCTGTGTTCCTCCAATTCAGGGAGGAGTATATGCATAAATAATCTGGAACTCCTTTGCAAAAAGACATTTGTTTCTTCTTGTTTGCTAATTTATTTAACCACTCATATGTATCAGTATTGACTTTTACATGTATTTTATGTTATATTGCTGATTTATTTTGTTTTGTTGCTGAACATTGGCTGCTGAGAACTCTAACTGTTGCTTCTTAGCAACATGCCCTATACTGAACTAGCTGGAGGATACAAGAGGTGTGAAGAAATGCCTTATATTTAAGTGCAACATTTAAGAAATTCCAGTAGAGTTAATTACATACTCATTTATTTATTTACATGATCACTTAATGTTTATTATATGGGTACCTGTGTTCTGGCCACTGAGGCAGGGTAGCTCTATCTTGAGGAATGACATAAAGCACACATGTCATTGTTGACTTAGTCCACAGACCAACATGTCTTTTGAAAATGTTCAGTGCCATTAGTGACCAATCATAACCCTTCTTTCAGGATTTTCTGGTGAAGATCTGACCACTTTAGATTTGTTAATATCTAATGAATGCTGATTATCAATTTGACTTGTTCTATAATAACTTAGGAAATGATTCTCTGGGTATGTTTCTGAAGAATTCTGCAGATTAGGTTACTGCTTGGGTATGCCCATGAAAGATAATTTGATTAGGTTAGTTGAGGTGGGAAGATTAATCTTAAAAGTAGTTGGCAGCATTACCTTGGATACATGACTAATAAAACAGAGGAAGATGAACAGGTATACTTACCACTCTCTTCTTTTTGACCATAGACAGTGATCTGAGTGGCTTGTACTGCCACATGGGGCCATGGTTGCCCAAGTCTGGGCTGCTGTCAAGAGCCATGTCTGACTCCATGGCTCTACAGCAGCCAGGGTCTGAGTTGATGTGTATGGCTCTAGGGCTATGAGGATGAGACCATGTTGGACAAACCTACTGTTGTGGTTACATTGATCTGGGTGGTGTGTAGTTAATTAATATTTTGCAGGGTTTTCTTCTCAGGGTGGGGGAGTTCTGCAAGGGTGATGGGCAGATATGGAGAGACTGAGAAGTGAGCAGGATTAAGGTGCATGACGTGAAATTCTTATATAATCAATCATGAATTATGCTAAAAAAGAAAAGAGGTTGAAACTGAACAGGATGTTTAGGGCAAAAGGACCTCTAAGAAATAACTAGTTTCTTCTTTGTCTAGAAGCCCCCATATGGCCTTGGATCTCTTGGAAGCCTTATTCTTTTCAAAGGCCAGAGATAACTAAAGTTTTTAGAGGCTCTGATCCTTATCTCATTCCAAAGTAATTTTAGGGTTACCATTTCAGGAAGATGTTAGAGTAGCTATAAAGGCTTACTAAAGAAAACTCATGGTTAAGAGAATAGAAACTGTGGCCTGGGTGGAGACCCAGTGTTCCAGGTGGGAAGGGTCCATCACCTAAGCATAGAACCCTCTAAATCCACAACAAAGGGATAAGGAGAATAATTTTTCCTAGAGAGGCATGATGGTGCAGCACACATTTAATCCCTGGACTCTCGAAGCAGAGACAAGAAGATCTACATAGCAATATATAGGACTCTCAAGGCTATTTAGTAAGATTCTATGTCAAAACTTTTTCTCACTAGTTTATATACTACCCATTTCATTGCTAGAATTCTCCCTACCCAGTGCAGTCCCTACATGCTATGTTGAGGTCCAGTTGGGTCTGTGTATCTCACGGTGGCCAGATCAGACAAGAACAACTTTTCATTTTTTTCTTTTTCCTTTTGTCTCTTCCATATGGATTTTGGATGCTCACTGAATCTAAGTATAACTTTTCTGGTACTTTAGGCTCCTTTGCTTTTTCTAGAAATGCCCCCTTTATAAATGTGGCAGTTTGTTCATCATATGTCTGACCTCCATGGCTTCTTAAACAGTTTGAATATATTTCTCCCTTTACTCCTCCACTGTCCTCCTCTGTGAGATTGCTGAGTTACTTGGAACATTCCCTCATAACTTGAACAGATTATCTTTGGACTTTAACCTGAGTACATTTTAAATTTTTTTTATTAATGAGATTAAGAACTCCCCCCAATAGAATCCAATAACCAAAGCATTACAGCTCTGAGCTATCAATGCTTATGCAGAGGAACAATAGGGAATTCTGAGTTGGAGGTATCTTTCTAATAAAGACATTTGTGCAGATTTCCACACTTTTCACCACAGTCTCAGTCTCTCCAAGAAAGGTGATGTCAGATATTCAGGGTCCAATGTGGCAGAAGAGTAAGAGAAGATCTGTGGAAAATGACATATTATTCATTACTCCTTTTACCATTTATGCATTGTATCTTAGTGCTGCAATGTCCCTGGTACCGCTCTTCTTCTGTCCTGAGTGGATGAGATGCCCATATCACAAAAGTGTCATCCAAGCCCAGTCTCTGAGTTGTATAGTCCTTTTGAGTCTATTCCTTATGATCACGGAGAGAACAAAGCAGAATCAGTCCTTGTTACAGGTCTCTGGAACTTCTAAAAATTGATCCATAATGTAGATTACTGTTTTCCATGGACCTTTCCAACTAGCTGAGCCAGGCTAGGCTGCTGGGAGGAGAAATATAAGCAGCAGTGCAACAGGCCAGTCCAGGCCAGACGGCTGGGAGCAGAAGCATAAATAGCAGCATGAAGGGGCAGACTGGGTCAGGCTGCTGGGAGGAGAAGCAGGATCAGTAGTGTGTTGAACTGGGACAGACCACTGGGAAGAAAAGCAGGAGCAGCAATGCAGCGGGCCATGATGGTAGCAGTGGCCTCCAGACATTATCTGACCACTGGAGCTTCAGCTTCAACCCTGTCAACACCAGGAGGAATGATCATCTGAGCCTCAGGCCCATAGACACCTGGAGGAGCAATGACCAAAGGCTCTCCTCTGCCTACACCTGAAGAAGAATCAATGGAGCTACAGCCCCCAACTATACCAATTGGAGGAAAATGGACCCTCATGAAACACAGGCTCTATCTATTATGATTGGAGAAAGAGATGGGTAGGCAACAGGGTAAGAATACACTCAGCAGCATAAAGAGTAAGAGAGAACCACTAGAAACTGGTTGTTTTACAACAGCAAGGCCTGAACATCCCAGTGTAGATGAAACAGAAGAAAATGACCTTAAAAATAACTTTATGAAGATGATTGGGGTTCTTAAAAAGGAAATAAAAAATGGCCTTAAATAAATGGAGGAAAAGACAAAAAATTGGAAGAAATCAACAAATTCCTTAAAGAAAACCAAGAAAAGCAGTCAAACAAGTGAAAGAAATAGTTCATGACTTGGAAACTAAAATAGAGGGAAAACTAAAATAAACACAAACCAAGGGAAATTGGGAGATGGGAAATCTAGATAAATGATCAGGAACTACAGATGCAAGCATAAACAACAGAATACAAGAGACAAAAGAGAGAATCTCATGCCATGAAGACATGATAGAGGAAATAGATTCATCAGTTAAAGAAAATGCTAAATCCAATTAATTCTTAACACAAAATGTCCAGGAAATATTGGACACCATGAAAAGACTAAACCTAATAATAATAGGAATTAAAGAAGGAGAAGTCAAGCTCAAAGGCACAGAAAATATATTCAACAAAATCACAGGAGAAAACTTTCCCAACCTAAAGAAGGTCATGCCTATGAAAATACAAGAAGCTTACAGAACACCAAATAGACTGGACCAAAAAGAAAGTCCCCTCATCACACATAATAATCAAAACACTAAAATACAGATTAAAGAAAGAATATTAAGAGCTGCAAAGAAAAAAAACTAAGTAACATATAAAGGCAGACCTATGAGAATTATACCCAACTGCTCAATAGAAACAATAAAAGCCAGAAGGTCCTAGTCAGGCTTATGCAGACACTAAGAGACCATGGGTGCCAGTCCAGACTACTATATCCAGCAAAGCTTTAATCAACATAGATGGAGAAAACAAGATATTTCATCACAAAATCAGATTAAGCAATATCTATGCACAAATTCAGCCCTACAGAAAGTACTAAAAGGAAAACTCCAATCCAAGGAAGTTAGCTACACCCGTAAAACACAGGCACTAGATAACCTCACACCAGCAAATCCCAAAGAAGAGAAACACACACTACCACCACCACCACCAGCAGCAAAACAGAAACTAACAATCCCTGGTCATTAATATCCCTTAATTTTAATAGACTGAGTTCACTATAAAATGATACATACTACCAAATTGGATGCAAAAATGGAATTCATCCTTCTGCTGTGTATAAGAAACATGCATCAGCTACAAAGAAAGACATTACCTCAGAGTAAAGGGTTGGGAAAAGATTTTCCAAACAAATGGACCTAAGAAAGAAGCTGTTGTAGCTATCCTAATAGCTAACAAAATAGACTTCAAACTAAAACTAGTCAAATGAGATGAAGAAGATCTTTTCATATACAACACAGGAAAAATCCATCAAGATGAAGTCTCAAGTCTGAACAGCTTTGCCCCAAATACAAGGGCACCCTTATTTTTAAAAGGAACATTACTAATGCTTAAATCACACATCAAACTCCACACACAAATAGTGGGAGACTTCAATATACCGCTCTCATCAGTGAACAGGTCTGCCAGACAGAAATTTGACAGAGAAATAATGGATCTAACATATGTCATGACTCAATGGGCTTAACAGAACCAAATGATCTGGGGCCATGTTCAACCCTCTTAATAGCCATATCTTGCTTTCCTCTGTACTTGACACAACAGCTTTGTGAGAATTCAAATAATTTGAATGCACAAGCAGAATATTAGTTTTCCTTTAGAATGCGTTAACTTAGCAACTTCCACCAACCAAGATACCAAGGATGTCATCTGAAACCTCTAACAGGGTTCTCTGCTGTGTTGTAACCCACCTCTTCCATATTTCTACCAATGCAATGCAAAAGTGTCTCAACTTATGGCTTCTCCTGCAAAAAATTGCTTAAAAGTTCTTCTACAGTGGCCTTTAAGGTGACCTAAATCTGTGTTCCTGGGCCTTGATCACCCATATTTTGATCTAGAATGAACTATTGTGATTTAAGGATTACTATTTACTCTTCATTGTGGAAGCTGATCTATAGGTAGGCTCACAAGGTTAGTGGGATTCAGAGAAGCTCCTCACTGCTAGTATTTAGGAAGATCCTTGGGACACTGTCCTTGGATGAGACAGGTTCAGTCTCTCAGTTACTCAGCAATAGCTGTGACAGTACATGCACACAAACATGGTCCCTTGGAAGAAAGATTGTTGACACCGTATCTTGTTTATATAAAAGCATCCTGAAAAAAAAATCCAGATTCGTGGCATAATGGAGCCTGGTGAGTTGGCAAACAGCCTGATCAAAGCACTTGCTGAAAACGTGCAGATGAAGGATCAAGACTCTATAGATGAGTCTATAAGAATAGATGTCATTATTTAGTGCCTCAACCATTATACAGCCCATGTCCACCCCAATGTAGATGCATTCTAAAATTTTTCTCTTATTTAGGAAGTGGTGTTTGTAATTTAGAAATTAATCGAAGGTTAAAATTTGGGTTTAGGAATAGAAATAGGCTGATTAGGTTGTACATTGGTTGTAGTGATTGCCTAACATGTAAGGTTAGTTGGGTTCCTAGGTTCAATCCCTAGCACAACAGCAACTACAACAGCAGTAACAATAACAAGAACAGAAACAACAAACAAACACTTTAGTAACCATTGCCTATAATATTAATACTAGCAAGATGTAAATAAAAGAATCATATGTGTGAGTCTTACTAGCCCAGGTTTCCTGTGACACTCTATAATAGGTAGTTGTAAATGTCCACCTACCTCAAGCTAGACTTTCTTAGGAAGAACATTTCTGCTAAGGAATTGTATAGATATGGTTGACCTGTTAGTGTGTCTGTGGCAGATTACCTTGATTGTTACTTGAGATGGTAAAGACCACTATGAGTGTGCGTGGCACCATTTCATTAGACATAGGGTTCCACACCGTGTAAGAAGAGTGAAGAAAGTTAGGTGAGCATCACACAGCAAACAGATAATTATGTTTACATTTGTTTTTATACGCTTTTGACTGTGGGTGTGATGTTTGAGTTCTTGAATTGACTTTCCTTGTGTATCCTGGAGTTGCAAGCTAAACAACACATTTCTTAACCTGAGTTTAAAATAAAACTATAACATTTCCTAAAAACACAAACAAACAATAATAAAGACAAAACAAACAAGAATGAAAATGGTCTTGATGTGGCCTTGGGAAGAAGCAGATACCCATCTTGATGCAGCAGAGTCGAGTTATGAATTCTATTGCCTCTTCCCTCCTCTTCATCCTGAAAGAATTCTCAGTGGCCATCCCATGGCTCAGCTCTCTGAGGAGTTGCTGTGTCTTTTGTTATCTCTTCACTATGATCCCATGGATCTCTCAGCTACACAGCCTGTTTCATACCTGTTTTTATATCCACAGTGTTCTGCCTTCCTACATTCACCACAGAATATTTCCTTGGAATTCTGACATGGAAGAGTAGTCAGGATAATACACTTAAATAAGAGAATTTGGAATTTGATTACTAAACTGTCTGGCACTGAAGATCCCAACTCTAATGGCCATTGTTCCCAGGGCTTGTGGTAGAGGTATAATTATTTAAATTAAACTTGCAGGAAATAGTTATTCATAGAAAGATAATTCTTTTGTTCCAAAGCATTGAAGTGAATTACCTTGTCCCTCAGTTAAACCAAAAAGAACAAATTAAATCAGGAACAAGCAGAATAAAGTAAATACTATCCTTAGAATAGCAAGAAATGACTAAGTAAATGTCATATCAAGAGAATAGAATCTCAGCTGGGTGGTGGTGGTGCAAGCCTTTAATCCCAGCACTTGGGAGGCAGAGGCAGGTAGATCTCTGTGAGTCATGACCAGCCTGGTCTAAAAGAGTTAGTTCCAGGACAGACTCCAAAACTACAGAGAAATGCTGTCTTGAAAAGCCAAAAAAAAAAAAAAATAGAAACTCAACTTGGGCAAGTTAAAAGCATTCTTTTCTACAATACAGTTTTTCCTAGCTGAGCAGCAATGTAGTTCACCTTTCTGAGACTTGACTAAGAAGAAACCACCTTTTCTTTTCCTGTTTTCATCTTTCTTTCGGGACCTGCCAGAACCCAAGCTTGCTTTATCTGATACTATTGACTGCACTACTATTTTTCTATAGCTCCCTCCCCATTTGTTGTTCACCATGTGATTAAATTTTGTGCTGACTAGAATCGCATGGGATTTTTTGTTTGATTGTTTGTTTCTTCTTTTGTTTTCCTATTCTTTTCTACATTACAAAACTCTGAGAATCTGATGAGATTTAGAGTTTGCCTGCACAAGGGATATGTTTTTATTTTTAAACTCTAATTAAATTCTCATTGGACTTCCTGTCCTTTGAGTCCATTCTTGAATGAATGGTTGTAAGAATCCCATGACAGGATCCCAATTTCCTATAGATCATTTGTTGACCCATAAGTTATCCCCCTAAATTTTTGTAGCAATTTTGAAGAGAGAATAGTAGAAAATCAATGAAATACAAACTGAAAAAGTAGATATGATTACTGAAAGAATTTTGTAAATATTAGAAATCTTCCAGAAAGTCTGATGAAATAAAAGGTATATGACAAATTTTCCACATCAGTACTGAGAAATGAGCATTATCATAGTTACACACACACTTAGACTTTAAAAGGACAATATGATCATCTAATAAATTTTATAGCAAAAGTTTGAAAACTCACATTAAATAGAAAAAAGTTCTAAACTTATTTGTTATTGGTCAAACTATGGAAGGTGATACTTTTTGAATAACTTAACTTCGTTGCACACAAAAAAGTCTATAAAGTATTTTGAAAAGACAGCTCATTTGAAATATTGTTGGGATTTATAGTTAATTTCATTGAATATGATGATGCTTTTGGATTTGAATGAAAATATTCTTATTTACCTGAGCACTCACTGTGAACTGCACTTGTATGAGCATATATGTATGAGCATATATGACACATCCATCAGAAGGTATAATTATGTAGCATCTATATATTTCCTACTCTAAGGGAGCTCGTATTTTCTAAACTTTACTGTTCTACTGGTGGTATAATGGTTATTTGGTTGACCTATCATTTATCCATCAGATAAAGCTCACAACAAGGGCTGTATGACAAGGAACCTGAGGTTTTAAAAGTGATGGGAGTTGATGGCCATGCCTGGTGTTTAATGAGTGGGAAATGAGACATACTTATATAAAGGGTCCTCAAACTCTAAGTCCTAGAATAGTAACAAGTCAATGAGAGATACTTAACTAGAAAAATTTGCCTTATGCACTATTCATGACCATGCTTCCAGGGGCCTTAGATTTCCCCTCATTACGTTAGACCAGATCACATGGTCTCAGGATAAGAACTCAACATCCCTATTGATTCTCCACCCCTAGATTCACTGTCTATAAAACTGATGACTCATTAGGTAATTAATGAAGGGAAAGAGATGACAGCAAAATTGAAAGCTTCATGTAGTATGTGTGGATTCTGGTCTGTATACATAGATATTTTTCCATTATAACGAAACAGGAGGAAATGAGGCCCCTGGTATGATCACTCACAGTCAAGTGAGTTGTCAATCTACAGTAAAACCGCAGATCCTCGGGAGATCTGTTGGAATTACATTCAAGAGGTAGCCTAGGACACTGAGTGAGGACCCAGATATTCATAGAAAAGTGTAAAATGGAATGGAGACAGGGAAGGTACTGAAAAGGAAGAAGAAGAAGATGAACACAATATAACAAATGTTAGGGTAAAAAGGGAACAGGTAGGATTCTAGAGTAGGATGATGCCTTCCTGTCTCACTTATTTAATATTTGTGAATGTTTGCACATAAATGGAAACATGCATGAGACCCATGAGAAGTTGTCAATGATAACTCACTTTAATTTCTACTTAGTTTGTTGATATTAGGATTATCACACAATCATCAAAATGCTACCTTTGACATTCAAAAAAGAGGAAAAATTTACAAACAACCAAGAAGTTTGGGTAGAGACTTATCAGACATGGTGCTAATACCTTGTTTTCTCTGACGTGCACTGACCATCACAGTATGGGTTTTTATTTCCGGTGGTTGTTGATCATGCTCAACTTTGCAGGTAAGTATTGTGTCCTTCTCATGGGCAGATACACTCACCACGTGCCAGCTGGTCCAGTTGTAGGTTCCATCCTTGTTTACAGTGAATGTAGAAGGGTCTTCTATCTTGGATATGCTTCCATTCACTAACCAAGTCAACCGAAGCCTTGAAGGATAGAACTTATTCACCTGGCAGGTGACACCTATCAGATTCCATACCATTGATGGCTGCTCATTGATCTCCAGGGTGGGTGAAACTGAAACAATACAATCAGAAGCTGAAACTTCAAAGTCTAAGTAGAGAAAGACCCCAGAAGGGAAGCTGAAGTTTGGAGGAACCATTTTCATTGCAAGTTCATCATGGGGACAGGTTGATTATTTGTGCCAGAGGAGAGCCCCCAAACATAGCTCCTGTCACACAGGTGCACAGGGTATCACAATAAGTGAAGTAAGTAAGCACAACTCCCAGGTGCACTGAGAAAGCAATAATAACAGTAAAATGGATGAAAATGCCAGGAACCAGTGTGTGGCTCCTAATCAGTAACAACCGAAATTACTTCTGTTAAAATAAATACAGTTTCTGTTATGTGATGGTCACAGTCTATGATTCTGTGTTGTATGCATGAATGCTTGCTGGGAACTAAGGACCAAACTATTCTGAAAGAATAAGAGCTTGAGCTTGTTTCAGAGTCATTTACCTCGAATGATGTCAGATAATTTGGCAGTTCCATGAAGCCAGCCTTTTTTTCAAGGTGTCATGGGCCACCTCACAGGTGATCTGAGAGTGGACATCCCCAGCACTTAGCACTACCTGTGCTGTGCTGGAGATACTGTAGGAGATGCTTTCTCCTTTGGGGTCCACAGTATTTTGGAAGTGAGAGAGCTCATTTCTGTCTTTGAACCACTTCAATGTGATGTTCCGAGAGGAGAAGCCATGGGACTTGCATGTGTAGTTCACTGTCTGCCCAGGAGCAACTCTGGCTGCAGGACCCAAGACCACAGGAGGAGACGGTTTAGCTGCAAAGGAGCATATAGACGAGGGTGTGATTGTGATGGCCACCACTGTTGACATAACATTGTGAGGAACCTTCATATACATTATCCCCATTGTCATTGTTTGTTGTGGTGCTTGGGATCAATACCAGAGCTTCAGCCATACTAAGAGCCTGCTCTACTCCATGGTGATAACTGTGCCGCAGACACAGACATTAACTATTTATCCTCTTCGTTTTGTTGTTTGTTTTTTTGTTTTTTGGACAGGATTGTCCTTCTGTTGTGTCCTTTGTTCTTTGGTCTCCATAGTTTATCAAAGATCCCCACCAGTTAATGAGGAAGGGCAAAGCCTGGTGGAATTCTCAGTCTGGACAAAAAACGATAATTATCAATGTATTTTATATTTTTTATCATCTACTCTTTCGGCTTCCTCTGGAAATCTAGGGAAAATATTTTTAGATTTACATTTATAGTAACTCAGGAAATAACATGACAGAAGGGCCACAAAGCTGGAACCCTTCCTACTTCTCCCAGTCATTTGTTTTTTCTTCTTTTACTTACACACTAATAGATCTCATCTGTGCCAAGCCTGAGTTTAACATTGAGAGCTCACTAGTCTGTATCTCTAAATGGGCTTCAACCAGACTTAGTTTGAGGTTGAAAACAGTGATTACCATTTGTAGAAAAAGCTAAAGGTGGTTCATGTCCTCAGTGTTAATCATAAGCGACACAGACAGAAGCTTGTTGAAAAGACAGTAATGCTCCCTGGTTGAAAGCATACATTTGAGTGGACTAGTGGGAGGAAGGCAGTGTGCTGTGCAGATTTCCTGTGCTGAGGTTAGTATGTGTGACAGGCTGTATTTGGAAATATCATACACATTTGTATTTCTATATATGTGGCTCCTTAAATGCGCATCAATCCACGAGTGTAATCAAGTGTTGTTTGAAGTCAATCTACCTAAACATGAGCATGCCTGATGTCCCTCGAAATTTGAGGGACCAGTCACTATTTATCAGGAGTTTCTGGCCATCTTGACATTGTTCAGTTTCCAGTGACCAACCCTTTGGTGGGATTAATACCAAATTGCATATGGGTGGACAATTTACACAGGCCAAATGACAAAACTCATCTCACCCCAACGGGTGATTAATTTGAATCTTGATCTTTATCTAGTGAGCATCAATGTCCCCTTCCATAAAAACTGAACAAAAATATCACCATAAAAACGAAAATGAAGGTAGAATCCTTTGTGTAAGTATGTGTTTGCAAATCCTACATATCAAGGCAGCTGTTATTAGATGTGAGATCATGTATTTATTCTTTGCCACTGTAAGCTGTAGCAAAATCCATAAAGGCATAAAATGGCATGCCTCTAGATTGTTCCTGCCCCTACTCTGAAAAACTTATGTAAGGAGCAGAGCCTCTATACTAGTAGTTCTCAACCTTTCTAATGCTGCAACTTTTAACATAGTTTCTCATATGGTGGTAATTTCAAATTTTATTGAGCAATGGTACCTAAAATGTAGAGACAGAAATGAAACAAATAGTATAGAAACAGTATGTATGGCTTGCTTTTCCAATAGACTTACTTAAACATGACTCATGAGTAGTAGCCATTCCTCTGTAACATTTTTTATTAGCAGTGAAGCTCTAACATAATTAATAGAAACTAAAATGAAATAATGTCTTTGATGCTTACAAAGTAATTTGATTATATAAAAATGGTAAATATGGGGAGATTTAAAAGTCAATGTCGTATGCCCCAGTACCCACCTCATCTTTCACAAAGAACTAAGGCAGTAGCCAACTGCTCCTTGAGGCAACCAACTATGAGAGAGAGAAGGAAGTCATCAAGTGAGTGACTAGGACCTTGTGTATCTGGGAGAAGAGCACAGAAAGCTAAACTAAGTCTTGATGTGCATGGAATCTGCTTTGCAGAGTAGATTTGAGCATCTCAGTTAACTCTGTTTGCATGGATGTAGATGATCACAGCTAGTAGAAGCATCCAGTCCTTCCAGACTTTAGCTGATTTTAGAGAGACCAGCTGGATTCTACATAGCAGCTTTGCTTGGAAAAAACTCCATCCTTCTTCTCTGTCCCATCTCTAGAGTCCATGCTGCAGTAATTGTGTACTATCTAAGCAAGGAAGAGTTTCTGACTTCACACAGTTAGGGCTGTGGAAGGTAGATAGTTTCATACCCTCATCCGTGAGTCCACAGAAATCCCAGAACACTACCACAGGGGGTGCAGCCTCAATATTCAGTGTATCCAGGGGAACAGCAACAACAGCCACACTCAAGCCTGTCAAGTGCCACACAATGCAGAAGAAAAGCATTTCAGCAAAGAAGAGAAAAGTGAAGGATAGTGGATTCCTTTTGTCAACAGTCTCTGCCTCATAGTCAGGACCCAATAAATGTGTGATTTTCTCAGTGTGCATCTTCCCATGTGACTCAAACCGATTTGAAATAGCTAATTTATGTAGACACCTTGTTTCCCATGTGAATGAATTTCCAAATAAAAACTGTTTGCATGTAAGGAGGAAGCTGAAGAGCACAGGAGCAGAGGCCCATAGACCCTGTCCTTATTTCACCAGCTAAAGCTCATGGGATAGAAGAAAGTCTCTGGGAGGAGTGATTGCTAATCCTATGACCTCAGTCGATCAGCCTGAATTCAAACCACAGCTCTAGACATTGCTGTCAGGCTTGTTTGTGCTTCTTCTTCTTCTTCTTCTTCTTCTTCTTCTTCTTCTTCTTCTTCTTCTTCTTCTTCTTCTTCTTCTTCTTCTTCTTTTTTCTTCTTCTTCTTCTTCTTTTCTTCTTTCTTCTTCTTTTGTGTCTGTGGCAGTGTGACATGAGCATTTACCTGACATGTAGGCCCATATGAGGTAGAACAGTGGAGGACATTCTACAGTAGTTGGGACATGACGAGTGCTCATGCTCATGACACTGAAAAGTAATTCCTCAGTTGATTTTTCTGGGTCATGGATCATTCACTGACACTGGGTATCTGCATAGTGTCATGGACCTTGGTCCAGATTACGGAGCTGCACCTAACTCTAAATACAGATGTGGATTTGGTGATAATTATAGCTTGCTAAATTAGCTTTCTATCCATTTGAAAAATACCCATCCAAGGGCAGTGGTACAAAGAAATAAATATTTACCTCTGTCTCCATGTTTCAGAGAGTTCAGGGATCACAGAGCTGACTGTCTCCATTGCTGTGGTCTCAGGGGAGGCAGAACCTCCTCATGAAGACAGAGTATAATGGGACAATATTGCTCATGTCCACCTTACCTTCTAACACCCAATCATCTCTCATAGCAATGCCATCAGTCGAGAACAAAGGCTTTAATACATTAATTTTTGGGTGTATTTCAAACTCAAAGTATAACATTTGTACTAGAATAGTCCACAATACTGAAGTAAATTCCTAAGATTAATTAGCCAATAAAAACCAAAGTTGCCCTAAATACCACATTTTAGAAATTTCAATTCATTGGCTACTCTATTGCATTGGAGACTGTAGGAAAACATGATCATGGTAGGGAGACAGCAATAATGCAAAGCAAGGCTAAAATATGAATATAAAGACAGAGCAAGGACACATAATATCTGTCAGTGAAATATTCACCTTTAATGCTATCATGTGTATTGGTGTTGTCCTTGTTCCAGTAATGTTGAAATAGGAGCGGCGGGGCTGCGTCCCCAGCACCCCGGCCGCCCACACGGCCCGAAATAATTACATGGACATTGTATTCATTTAAGGACTGCTTGGCCCATTAGCTTCAACCTCTTAACCCATTTCTAATCATCTATGTCGCACCGCTAGGTGCGCTTACCGGGAAGATTCTAGCCTATGTCCATCCTGGGTCTGAGCATCATGCCTCTGCCTCAGAGAGCAGAGCTATTGCGAGGGGAGCATGGCATCTCTGTCTGAGGCGTCTGGCTCTGAGCGGAGCTGCATGCTTTCTGAGCTCACTTACTCTTCCTCCCATTTTGTTCTGTTTACTCCACCCACCTATGTTCTAACTAATCAGGACCAAGCAGTTTATTTATTGCTTAACCAATGAAATCAACAGATTGATATATGACACTCCCACATCACAGTAATAGTATATGGATTGAAAAAATTATTTATTTTTATATATTTAGGTGTGTGTGTGTGTGTGTTTGAGAGACAAAAACAGAGATACATAGGAGAGATGCATATAAAGAGAGTGAGGGAGAGAGTGAGAACAGTTAAAAACAGTCATTGAATTAGAGAATGGGACTAGGGAAAAAGGTGTAATTATATATTAATTTGAAAAAATTAAAAACAAAGTTTCAGGAAGTGCTAAAATCATCAGAAGGACCTATCAATTATTGCTAGTATCAGTTTCAAATCGAAACTTTATTAATTTTGGTGGTATCCACAATTTTTCTTCTCCTGTGGAAACAAGAGCAAAACCCCTTCCCCAACATAGCACATCTCCTGGCTCCCATTGAGAGGTCAGCACATCTTTGAAATAAATCAGTTGATTTAGTTCAGCAGACTTTTCCATTATCCAATGTCTTTCTGCTGCTGTCGTTCCTTTCTCATTAGCGTTAAGAAAATTCAAGGTTAATAAAGCATTATGTAATCTATTTCTGGGGGTCTGGTTTGATCACATGCTCCATCAGTCCCAGTCCAGCTGGTCGTGGTGAACTCCCATTAGATCAGTCCCATTGTCTCAGTGGGTGTATGCACCCCTCTCAGTCCTGACTTCCCTGCTCATGTTCTCCCTCCTTCTGCTCTTCATTTGTCCCTCTGTAGTAAATAAATTTTTGTCCTGAGAACTGGGTCTGAGAACTTGAACTTGGGGGTCCTGATTCAATATTTTTCCTTTCACACAGGAGATATGGTGGTACTCCTAAGATATGCTCACCTGAGAGTCCCAGCAGTAGGGCCAGCAGCAGGACACTGTGAGGAGTGTGAGGCCAGGAGTCCAGGTCAAGCATGTTGAGAGCTAAGGAGCTTGCTCAGTTCAGTGTTTGTGCTGGTAAGATTCCGGGTGCTAATCTGCAGATACAAGGTTCTAATCTGGTATATCTTATTTTGTATAACGGGTGTGACTGTATTGTGCTGAAAGAGGAACCATACTGGCTATTTTGAAATAGACACACAGTCTTGCAGGCTAAAGGAATAGATGAGTTATTTATCATGCATTTTAGAGGAACTGAGTGAGATATGCCTAGGAATTGCTTTCTCATTATTATTTAATGAATAAATGAAATTCTCATAGATGACAGTGTCTTTCCTCACCTGATACTTATGTTGCTTCCATAGTTTGACTCTTGGATGAATATGAAGTACAGACTTACTTAACATCTCGATTTTACTTTCTTTGAATACACATACAAACTGTGAGATTGCTAGATCATCTAGTAGTATTATTTTTTTAAAGATTTGCTTACATATTTTTAAAATAATGTGTGCGTATGTGTGTCTGTGCATATGAGTGCAAATTACAGTCAAACGAGGATGTCAGTCGCTTTGTAGCTAGAGTTACAGCTGTTTGTGAGTCACCCAGTGTGGGTGCTGGGCATTGAGGTTGGTAAGAACACTATGCACTCACTCTTTGCCCTGAGCCATCTCTCCTGTCCTCCTATTTTTAATTCTTGAGAGAGCTCTCTGTTGTTTTCCATAATACCTATACTACTTTACATTCTCACCAACCAATACAAGATCAACAAAATAGTCACTGTAGGACCCAGCCTTAACAAGTTCAATAGAGACCTAAATTTTATTTTACCCTAAGGCAATACCTGGTTCCAGGAAAGATCACTCAGGCACCACCCAGGAACAGACCACCGAAGAGAAAATACCTAACATTCCAAAGCCCCCATGCACCCATCCCCCTTTTACCAGGACACCATGAGTGAAATAACTAATTTAAGCCTGCTGGAGAAGACAGAAATGAAAGAAAGCCTTGAAAAAAAAATTGAGAACTGCAAATTGAAAAAAAGGTGGGAAAACAATTAGTAGTCACATGGGTGAACCTGAACCAGCTCTACAAGGATGAAGGGAAAGGTGAGGGCCAAAAGCAAAACAAGAACCCAAACTCTAGGAGGAAACTACCCCAATGGAGCACTTTGTCTGAATTTCCTGTGACTTATACCAAGGCAATGTGAGCACACAGCCTTTAAGCCGCCATAGCCTCTGGAGACAAAACATGGGTCCTCCCATTTTTCTAGCCAGCCCAGTGCACATGGTACCAGCAAATACCTCTGAGTTCTATGTGTACCCCTACAAAAGGACTCAATTTCAGGCCATTCTCAGTAATATGCCTAGGGAAAGTAATCTTTTCTTCTTCTCTAGTATTTAAACTAGATCTGCATGATCAAGACATCTTGTATTAGTAACTCTTCAATTAGGATCCAGGAAAAAAGAGGTTTTCTTTCTTTTTTGGTTTTACAAGCAGTGTTTCACTCTGAAGTCATGACTGTCCTGGGACTCACTCTGTAAACCAGGCTGGCCTTAAACTGAGATCTATAGTCTTTGCTTCCTTAATGCTGGGATTAAAGACATGCACCACCTCTGCTCCACCAAAAGGATGCTAAACTCTTAAGTTTAAACCCTGGACATTGTATATCTGCAGCCTATCATTTCCTCATCCCATGCTTTAACTGCTGCAAAATATTCAAGTATTGGTCTATAGTAGTATTGACATGGTGACTAAAATAGTAATAATCTGAATAAGGCAAATGGTAGCTCTGTTGTACACTGACACAGGCAGACCATATCTATAAAGACTTTATAATTTACAGATACACATGTAAAGTTGTAGCCTTTTATTCAAGAAGCATCTCAGAAAGACTGGAAGTACTGTGGGAACACATTCTGCTCTTTCAGCCAATAGCCTTTAAGATACCAGCACACTTGGACATGGTCCCTTATACTGTAACAGCAACTTTAAACGTGAACCTGCTCTCTTGCTTCTGGCTCCTGCTTCCAGCTGCTAGCCTTTGTTCCTGTTCATGCAGAGGACTGTTATCTAGAACAGTGATCTCAAAGTTTTTCCCTTAAATTAATAAGCCTTTTATTATTCATAATTCTGAACTGGTGTGGGATTGTTTTATGATTTCCAACTTCATCTGGTGCCTGAACATTTGGTTTTAGAACCCCCAGCTCTGATGCACACTGCTGGCTTGGAGTGTGCCCTGCTTGGTGCAAGCCCTTCCTCAGCGGGCCACGGCCTGTGTGTAGAGCCTGGAGTTCATATAGAATTCTCACATAGTGGTTGTTCTTGTTATGGATCAGCCATGGTTCTTTATATTATCCCATTACACACCTTGGAGCAGCTTCAAGTTCACACGAGCTTACCCCATTGCTTGTGCCTCACCAGCCGGCACCGCGTGGAAACTCAGACAGGATATGGATTTACCCGGGTGACTTCCATTATGTTGTTATTCCTGTGCATGGCTCACTGAGGTGTACACGTTCTGTGGTTCTATTAAATAATTATTTTTTGATCTAAGAATATCTTTCAGCATTTCATGCTGAAATCAGATTCAGACCAGTCACGTGACTCCAGGTATGCTGCTATGCTTAGCTAGGTTTGTTTTGTAGGCTCGTGACACCTACTGGCAGGCAACAGTTATTGCATCTACTGCAGTTCAAAATCAACCATAGGTAAGATTTATAACTTGATAATTTAAAAGAGCAATATGTCAGACAACCTAACCATCCAAGGTTTCAATAGCCTCTTTACTGACACCATGTATGAGGTTTTACAAGACTTATATGATATCCCTTCTAAATCACTATTTTTGATTCTGGGTATTAGTCTTGTCCTCAATATTTTTTTCTTAAAAATATGGTTTAACAATAGGGCTAAGAATGAGAAATTTTTAGAAATGGTATAGTCCTTACAGATTGATGCCAGGCTTCTCAGAAAAGAGGTTATAAATCTGAAGAAGGATACTACCAATTTAATTAACAAAATTTAGTCAACTGAGGTACTTTTAGAAATGGTACAGGCTGATGGTAATTTATTTAAAGGAAGGTTCAGCACTCTGGAGAAGGATACAGCTGACTTGGCACATAAAACCCAATCAATGACAGTGGGTGATGAAACATTATTTGAGAGAATTCTCACTGTTGAATGTATTAATCGGACTCTGTCAAAGGGGTATGACAGATTGACTAATAGAATGTCTCTACAGGAAGGTAATATGTATGCTATAAAGATTATGTGCAAGGATGAGACATTATCTCTACTGGACAGACTTCATACCTTAGAATCCTCAGTGAGGGCATTAGAGCAGAACAATGGACAGGAGATCCAGATATTACAAAAGGCAGTGGTAAGCAGATTTGAAAAGATTGAGGAAATTATCGAATTTGATGACCAGGAACGAAAGGTAAAAAGGCAAAATTTAACCTTGTTGATATGTAAAAATCTCCAGGATAGCTTGCCCAGAGTTCTGTCTGCCTTTCCAGAAATAACATCAGAAAGAGTATACGGCTTCAAGTACTCTAAGGTTATCAAGGAATATACATGAAACCCATATGTATGACTGATCTAAAGGAAATTAAACAAGCAATTGTAGCTTATGGACTACATTTGTCCTTTGTTAGGGAAATGGTCAAAATGTGGGCTTTCAGTAGCAGTTTTCTAGGTCTATAATCTACCATTACATTGATGACATTTTGTTATCGGATTCAAATATAGATACTTTAGAAAGGATGTTTGAAGAAGTAAAGAAAGTCTTGCCTAAATGGGAATTACAAATTGCTCCTGAAAAGATTCAAAGAGGAGATTCTGTTAATTACTTAGGTTACAGAATAGGTTTACAGAAAATTAGAACACAAAAGGCACAAATTCGGAGAGACCAGTTGTGGACTCTTAATGACTTTCAAAGATTATTAGGAGACATTTCCAGTCTATGACCAGCTGTTGGGATAACACCTGATCTAAGAATTCATTTAAACAAAACTTTAGATGGTGATAAAAACTTGAATAGTCCTAGAGAATTAACAGCTGAAGCGGAAAAAGGATTGATGATTGTTGATGAGAAATTACAGGAGGCACATGTGGATAGGGTGAATCCAAATCTTAATTGTAGTCTAGTCATATTGCCTTCCAGAATTTCTCCCACAGGAATTTTAGTGCAGAGGGACGATATTATCTTTAAATGGATCTTTTTAACCACATAAACCAAGTAAAAAATTAAAAATTTATTTAAATTAAAAAGTCTCTGAATTAATTATAAAAGGTAAATTGAAACATCGTCAATTAGCACGTATAGAACAAGCAGAGATTATGGTGCCTTTTACTGCTGATGAAATAAAAAAGTTATGGGAAGACAATGAACCCTGGAAAAGGGCTTTTGCTAACTTTTTGGGAGAAATTAATAGCAATTATCCCAAAAGTGATAGACTTAACCTTATAAAGAGAACTTCTTTGATTCTTCCCTGAATTGTACATGATGCACCAATAATTGGAGCCCGCACATTTTATACTGATGCAGATAAATCAGGAAAGGAAGGTTATAAACCAGAAGAATTAAGGAAGGTGGAACAAAGCCCGTATAATTCTGTCCAGAAGGCAGAATTAAGTGCTAGTCTTATGGTACTGAGGGATTTTTAAAAACTGTTCAATATAGTTACTGATTCACAATATGCAGAAAGAGTTGTCTTGCATATTGAAACTGCTGAATTTATACCTGATGATACAGAATTGACTTCATTATTCATCCAGGTGCAAGACATAATCAGGAATAGGCTTTGTCCTATATACATAACACACATCTGATCTCATATGGGTTTGCCAGGTCCTCTAGCACAAGGTAATACAGAAATTGATCAATTATTGACTGGAAGTGTGTTGTAGGCCTCTGAATTTCATAAAAAAACATCATGTCAATAGCAACTGTTTAAAGAAAGAGTTTTCTGTTACATGGCAACAAGCTAAGGAGATTATAAAGAAGTGTTCTACTTGCTCTTTCTATAATCAAACACTGTTGCCTGAAGGGAGTAACCCAAAGTGTACTCAAGGGAATGAAATCTGGCAGATGGATGTATTCCACTTTACAGAATTTGGCAAATTAAAATATGTACATCACACCATAGACACATATTCAGGTTTTCAATGGGCAACTGCCTTGAGCTCAGAAAAGACTGATTTGGTAATCACACATTTATTGAAAGTTATGGCCATCATGGATATACCTGCACAAATAAAGACAGACAATGGTCCAACATATGTATCTAAGAAAATGAAGCACTTTTTTGCTTATTATAATATAAAGCACATTACAGGTATACCAAATAATCCTACAGGTCAGGCAGTTATAGAAAGGTCAAATTATACTATAAAGGATATGCTGAACAAATACCCCCAGAAATAAATTGCATGATGCTTTAATAACCTTGAAACTTCTTAACCCTAATGATAAAGGAACAACAGCCACAGAGAGGAATTGGATAATGGAAAAAACTTCTGAATTGAATCAACCAGTATATTTCAAGGATGTGTTGACCTCACAATGGAAACCAGGAGATGTATTACATTAGGGAAAGAATTTTGCTCTTGTTCCACAGAAGAAGAAAAACCATGGATACCATCAAAATTAATAAAGATTTACTATGAAAAGGAGAAAACTCTTGAAAAAGAGAAGTGATACCACACCCACAATGGTGACAATCATACAAAAAAAAGAACTCTAAATCTAATATCTTTTGTTTAGCTTTTCTCCTGATCATTATCCACAACAACTTGTAACCAACATTCTAAATAAAGGAAAATATCCATAGTCCATTTGGGGGGAATATGGACATAGTTCTCCAGGCTACTTCCTGCTGATTGGGGGCACTGATAATCTTATGGGGACCTAAAGAAAATTTAGAATTATGATCAAGTCCTGAGTGGAGTATCCTGTGAGGCTTGATCATCTTAGTCAGCAATCCTGAATCTGTTCTGGATGTAGAACTCATATATCTGGACTATCCACTCCTATCAAAGATTTCTCAGGGAGTCTTCCTTGATCAAACCTGTTTTTTCTTAACCCAGAATGAATCCACATCCTCTCCTTTCTTGTGAAAACAAATGCTAAACTGCTTCTCCAAAGTAACATACCTTTTGACTTTAATTTTGAAGTCAAGGTATTTTCAAAATACCTATCTTGGATTAATTCAGCAGCATTTATAAATAAATATCTTTTAACATGCTTCTACCTCTGCTTAAAACATTTTTGTATATTGATACAATTTTAGGATATATTTATCATATTGCAGTGTACATTTCTACCTCTGATTAAGATATTTACACATTGTTTACATTTTGAGGTCATTGTCCTCATTTGCTACACAGTTGTTTATTGTATAATATTCTTTTAAAGATTATTTTATTCTTTTTTATTGCTTTATAAATAATACCATTTAAAATTTCCACTTCCTCCCCTTCTCCCATTTTCCCCTTCCCTCCTCCCCCTCCAGTCCTAAGAGAGGGCAGGGTACCCTGCCCTGTGGGAAGTCCAAGGCCGTCCCCCTCCATTTTGTTTTGTTTTTTTTCTTTTTCTTTTTTGTATTGTTTTATAAATAATAGCATTCAAAATTTCCACCTCCTCCCCTCCTCCCATTTCCCTCCCACTCTTCCACTGCCCCTCCCCCAGTCCTAAGAGAGGGCCAGGTACCCTGCCCTGTGGGAAGTCCAAGGCCGTCCCCCCTCCATCCAGGCCTAGGAAGGTGAGCATCCAAACAGACTAGGATCCCAAAAAGCCAGTACATGCAGTAGACTCAAATCCCAGTGCCATTATCATTGGCTTCTCAGTCAGCCCCCATTGTCAGCCACATTCAGAGTCCAATTTGATCACATGCTCATTCAGTCCCAGTCCAGCTGGCTTTGGTGAGCTCCCATTAGATCATGTACACTGTCTCGTGGTCCTAACTTCCTTGCTCATATTCTCCATCCTTCTGCTCCTCAACTGGACCTTGGGAGCTTAGTCCAGTGCTCTGATGTGGGTCTCTGTCTCCATCTGTTGTTGGACGAAGGTTCTATGGTGATATTCAAGATAGTCATCAGTCTGACTACAGGACAAGGCCAGTTCAGACACCCTCTCCTCCACTGCCCAGGGACCTAGCTGGGGACATCCCCATGGACACCTGGGAACTCCTCTAGAGCCAAGCCTCTTGGCAACCCTAAAATGGCTCTCTTAATTAAGATATATTCTTCCCTGCTCCCATATCCACCCTTCCTCCATTTCAACCATCCCACTCCCCCAAGCTCTCCCCAACCCTCCCCTTCACCCTTCTCTCTCCCCCCTTCCCTTCCCCCAACCCCACCCCCAGATGTGGAGTAACAGGAACACTCATCCATTGCTAGTGGGAATGCAAACTTGTATAACCACTTTGGAAATCAGTGTTGCACATTCTCAAAAAATTGCGAGTCAACCTACCTCAGAATTTAGCAATACCACTTTTGGAAATATACCCAAGATGTGCCCAATCATGCTGCAAAAGCATTTGCTCAACTATGTTCATAGCAGCATTATTTGTAATAGCCAGAACCTGGAAACAACCTCGATGCCCCTCAATGGAAGAATGGATAAAGAAAGTGTGGCATATTTACACATTAGTGTACTACTCAGCGGTAAAAAACAATGACATCTTGAATTTTGCGTGCAAATGGATGGAAATAGAAAACACTATCCTGAGTGAGATAACCCAGACCCAAAAATATGAATATGGTATGTACTCACTCATTAGTGGATTTTAGCCATAAACAAAGAACATTGAGCCTATAGTTCATGATCCTAGAGAAGCTAAGTAATAAGGTGAAGCCAAAGAAAAACATATAGATTCTCCTGGAAATTGGAAGCAGACAAGATTTCCAGGCAAACATATTGCATAATATTCTAATATGAAGTACTAGTCTTTAAGTTATATAGGTATTAAGAATTATAGGTCAATAGTCATCTGTGTTTGTCATATTTATAGTTAGACTAATTAGTTCTTTAAATACATAGAGATTGAATTCTGCATAGATAGTTAATCTCCAACCACTTCAAAGAGCTATTGAATATGGCATTTAAATAACTTAAGGGGTCTGTTGAAGTGAAACATGATTGCTCCTGGCAGCACTGTTCTATCTTCAAGAGAATGTTGAGACACTCCACTTGGAGCCTGTTTTCTTCTTGACAAAACTGACCTTTTGGCAAGAGACTGCCTATGCAGGCATCAACCACTGACAAAATGCACAATGTCCAGACAGGACAAGCAGAATACAAGACAAAAGACTATCAAATCTTGCTAAGACAGGGTAAGACAATTTTGAAAAATTTTTTGCCTCTGAAAATGGTCTGTCAGTTACTTTAGGCCTTAACCAAAGTTGGTTGCTTCAACATTGAAATGAGACTTTGGGTGATTGTCCAGGTATCCAGTTGTCTCTGTCATTTGTTTTTGGAAGTTGCTTGATTGTACTTCCTGCTTACTGAAGTAATATTATTTCCCTTCTCAGATATTGGATAGGGTTGAAGATTAGATAGTTGTAGTTTCTTTCCTCTGATGACTTGGCCAAGTTATTTTTTTATACAAGACTTAAACTAGCTAGGATAAAATAATTATTGAATATATTTGTTTTTATTGTATATAATTTTGTTTAAGCTTAGAACTCTTATTTAAAACAAAATGAGGAGGTGCTATAAGAAGTCCTACAGTCAGTAGTTACTCACCCACTGGGGCATGGCCAGTGTAGAGCAGGCCTCTTTTCTGGCTGTGGGATTCTCTGTTCCAGCAGAGGATTCTGACTTGTGAGTCTACCCTTAAATAAATAACCATCTATTTCTCAATTCTGAGCTAGTGTGGGATTTCTCTTAAACATTCTTATTCACCATTCTCCCTTTCCCTTTCCCCTCCATAACTCACTAAATAAACTCTGTACCCCAACTCTCTTTCTCTGTGTGATGTATCTGCCTGTCTCTCACCCACTGCAATTTCCCACCTGCCAAGGGGACCTATTGAGTTCTCTGGGAACTCACCGAGGCCTTGGGTGGCCCACCACTGCCCCTCATGGGACTGCTGCTCCTTGTGGGACTGGACCCCCACAATATATTTATAAATAATAACATTGATGCAGGGCTCAGCCAGGCTCTCTCTACACTCCCTCCCACCTGTAGGCAGGCTGGCTGAGGACGGGTGGGGACCCTGGACTCAGACCACTTTCCAACATCCTGTGTCTGCTCCATTGCTGCAAATGGTAAGGTTCCCTTCTCCAAATCAACTTTTGCTTACATTCATCTCTGGTTGCTCCCCATGGCTAAAAACTGAGATTTGGCGCTGTCGCAGTTTGAACCACTCAAACTTTTAGTTTAGACTTTTTATTGGATCCCTTGGATGTGGTACTGTAGCCACTGTTTGAATTTTTTTTTTTTGGTCTCTTTTTTTTTTAAACCACTCAGAAGTGCTCCTACTGCCACTGTTCAGAATTTTTGTCCTTTCAGGCCATTTGGAGTGGTTCTTCAACCCACGCACTTTCCCAGAGATGTCCTGCTTAGTTGCCTTTGGGTTTTTGCCTTTCTCACATTTTTAACCATGTGAAACAAACCCTCAAAACCTATCTGTCCAAATTCCCCCTGGTATGTCATTTTCAGACCCTAAACCCTCTGCCTTACTTAGATTCCTAACCTTACCTGCCTTTACACTAACAAATAACCTACGTATCCCTTAAATAACAACCTAAATGGGGAGCTTTCTAATTTCTACCAGCAAACAGGACTACCAATGTCCTGCTGGCATCTCACACCCATTCGCTTTTCCTTTTGCTGGGCAGCCTCACCCCAACCTGGCTGCTGGCCTGTCATACCTGCCCACTTTTCCTTTTGCTGGGCAGCCTCATCCCCACCCATCTCTAACTGGTCTTATTCTCACTCGTATTCCTTCTCTCACCCCTATTCCTTTTATTCTATCCCTGCCACTGCTGGTCCCACAGAAACTGGAAAGATTAGTTGGATCTGCAAGGCAACTGTTTCCATTTCCAGTCCTTGCTCCCCACCATGGCTGGTGGCACAGCAGCTCATGGTGCCGAGTAATTTTGTTCTCTACTTCATGTATGAAAGAATGTGTGAATGTGTGGCCACTCGGTTGTAATTCTGTTTTAAATATAAGTTCTACACAGCTTCTATGTATCTCTTGTTATTTTTATCTGTTTAAAATTCTCACCACAGCTCTAAATACGTGGTTTCTCCATACAACATGTGACTGCCACCATTTTGACTAAGATCAGATGACTTCACTACCATCTTGACTAAGTGCAGATCAGGTGACCAAATCCGCATAGTTTACTTATGTCTTTGTCTCTAAAATCCTCTTACTGACTCTGTTACATGTGTGTTTTGCACAGTGGCATGCTTTTGGTAGGGCCCATAAAAGCACCCACTTTGCCCAATTCCCGTTTAATGTGTGTGTGTGTGTGTGTTCATACATGTGACTTGAGTTAACTATATATAAACATAAGTTAGCTTTAACTCTGTGTGTATATGTGTATAAAATTTGGGTTCAACTGGGTCTTAATGTATGTATACTTACTGTTAAATGTTTTAATTGTCTGTTCATTGTATCTCATTCCAGACTGTGAGAGCACTAGGCTCATATTTTGGATTGGTATGTGCTTTTGAGTCTTTTACAGGAATGCTGTATATGTAGTCCAACCCTGGTTTAGGGTATGTTGAGATATTCTTTATTATTGTCAGTTCTACTGTTAAGCTTCTATTGCAAACAGTTTTTTCTTCTTTGTAGAAATATCACCTGTTAAGTTGAGAATCAGTACAGCCTAATTTGGACCCAGCTCTCCAGGCAAATTCTAAGCTGTAGTTATAACTTATCCATGCCCAAAAATACAGCCCTCAACTGCTCAGATATCTGGAGAACATGGTATTTAAATGTTTAATTATTAAAAGACTTTTCATAACAAAGAGACAGGTTGGCTCCTAGCAGCAGGACTCTATTTCCTCTAAAGAAGACAGAAGACAGGTGGGCACAAAACGATGTCCACCTGCAATTTGCTTCATCAAGTGAAAGTGCTAACCACTGGGCAAAAAACTGTCTTTAATCTAAACTGAAGATCTCCAGACAGTGGAAAGAATCACTGGAATTAACAGCCTAGCTGCTCAGGTCAAGGTAGGCTTGTCTTCCTACAGAATTTCTAACACACAGGATCTTTTGGAGTCTGGCGGGCCCTGCTTCTAACAGGAAAAGGGAAATACGACCATGAAGGACCCTGAGGAGAGGCTCTAGGTACACAGCTGAATAAGTTCTTGGTCATTTTTTTAATCAATAAAATTTTATTTTTCTCAAAGATCTCTGATGCAATTTGACAACAGAGATTTTTTTTATCAGTTTAAAAGGATAAACTCAACAAACAAATTTCAGTATAACTTCTTAACATGTTCTAAATAAAGGGTGTTTTAAGATATACAAATGCAAGTTATAAAGGTGTGAGGACAAATACAAGTTATCTAATTTCTCTCTCATGCTTCCTTTCATAGTCTTAAAAATACTTTTTATTGTGCAAAAACATCCGTCATAGTCATTCTGACATAAATATATTGCTGTTTATATAATGTATATGTCTAAAACTTATATTTTCATAAACTCAAAATATTCTTGTGATTTCCAGGGAACCAAATTGAAGGATCCACCTTAAACATATCAGATACAACCATCTAACTTTGTCCTGCCAACACCTTGCCAGGTTCAAGGGACACCAGACAATTCCATATCACAAACCCTGGACAGGAGTAAAGTGACCAGCTACCACAGTATGTGAGTAGCACTCAGCTTTCTCAGGCCCCACCCTCAAGATGATGCCCAGAAATAAGCAGGAAGCAGTCTTGAGACTCCACTGTCCCAATTCCCTCAACCTACTAGACCTAACTTCCTGCCTTTTTATTATAAGAAAAAATGTGACTGTTATAATCTGCTGGCCTGATCTGTTACCTGGGTAACCTATATCTTTAAGAGATAAGCCCCAGACACTCCCAACTCCCCTAATGATTAGGCAAGCAGATCTCTCACCTCCTCTCCAGTCTGCTCTCTCTTTCCATCCCTCTTCTGAAGAGATAACTATTGCCTCTCTCACCCCACCACCCTTCTTCTGGAGAGGCAACTTCTGTTTCTCTCCTTTCTTTCCTGCCTTTCTCCCCTTCCTGCCCTTCTCCCTTTCCCTCCCTCCTCCATAACCCACTAAATAAACTCTATATCCAAGCTCTCTCTCTGCATGGTGTATCTGTCTGTCTCCCACCAAAGCCTCAGGCCACCTGCCAGGGAACCTGCCAAGGCCTTGGGTGACCCACTGCTTCTCTTCTGTCCCTCATGGGACTGCTGCCCCTTGTGGGACCAGTCCCCTATCACCTATTAGCAGCCATTACAATTATTTACTTTTTAAATTAAGTTATGGTTTATCACCCATACCACTCAGTTATAACTAGTTTTTCCGAAGACTGTGATTTACAACTCACACAATAACATATGCATCTTAACACAGACATCGTTCAGTCACTCTAACTTTCACATAAATTACAAGTCTTATCTACGGTAAGTTATGGACCAATTTATGTTTTGTAATATTAGTTTAAGATATGTGTGAGTCCAAAGGCAAGCCCGGACATGAAATATCCTTTGCAATTACAGATCTTCTTGGAGGAGCTAAAGGATGCTGCAGGAGCTGGCATGTCTGTGTTAGAAGCTCTTTTGTTAAATGTCATACTCTCAGATCTGTAAAGGCACTTGAGAATTGGATACAATTACATGTTATTTAAACTGGGCATATAAACTAAATTTAGATGTGTATTTTATCCAATTAGTTACAGTTTACCTAAGCTAGTAAATGTAAGAAGATTAAAATGAATATTTTAATAAGTCAAAGAATATTAGCACATGTGGGTTGTTGGGGACTGTGGACCCCCAGACCCTGAATTTTCTATGACCCTTTGCCTGCCAGAGTAAATAGCTTGTTTTCCAGTGCATGAAGCTTTTCTGAGCACAAGACCCTGATGGCAGGGTAGTGGTTTCTGGTGGCTTGCAGCTGAAAATCCCAAGAGCTTGGTTATGGCCACTGGTCATGGAAGGCACTATATAAGCAACCCTGGAACACAAAAAGGTTGGTATTCATTATTCAAGTTGGCATTCTTGGCATTCTGTTTCAAGAATGACCTGTGTCTTTGTCTGTGTGTGTGCGCGTGCATGTGTGTGTGTTTCAATCTCCAGTCCCTTGCCCGACTAGTAAGCTATAATGTAGCTCATAACGCATAGAGGAAGTAAAAGCAGACATGGTGCTACAGTGGGTACTTCTTCTCAAGATGGCAGAGAAGTCAAAATGGAGTTTACCCATGCGTTTGTATTTTTCCAGAGCCATTTTGGTCTGGAGTTATAAATTTTACAGATCTTAAAATGAGCACACATGCACACAGAAACATAAATAAAGCATACTGTGGAAACACACCCACATATTTACACAGACATACTGTGGCCACATTATTCTAACAGACAAACAAAACACTTTTAGAAACCTGTGTGAGCTGACCAACTTAAAATCCCAGTGTAGTTTAGCAGATGATGTAAGGGGAAATCTGTGTCAGCTGACCAAATTAAAATCTTGGTATAGTTAGGTGACAGAAGCTAGGAGAGTGAAAGGATGGGGAAAAGGATTTGTTTTAGAGAATCTCAGAGCGAGACAAACAGCTAGAGAAGCAGGAAGTGAACATGAAGAAGGGGAGTGGGGAAGGAGGAGTGGGGAAGCAGGGAAGGGAACACACATTTAGAAACCATGGGCTATGGAGTAACAAGTACCCACCAACTTGATCAAAATAAATAACCAAACCTGTCATGTATCTAAAGTTTCATAAAAGTATGGAAATTTAATTGATTGGAAATCCCAGTGTTGCCGGGCGATGGTGGCGCACGCCTTTAATCCCAGCACTCGGGAGGCAGAGGCAGGCGGATCTCTGTGAGTTCGAGACCAGCCTGGTCTACAGAGCTAGTTCCAGGACAGGCTCCAAAGCCGCAGAGAAACCCTGTCTCGAAAAACCAAAAAAAAAAAAAAAAAAGAAGAAATCCCAGTGAATTAGTCATGGTTCTCTAGAATCACAGAATTTATGAAATAAATTGCTCTCCCTCTATGAATATATGTATTATGTATGTATGCATGCAGATATGTATGTATGTATGTACATATGTCTGTATATCTCTCTCTCTTTGTGTGTGTGTGTACATATATGGGGATTTATTGGAATGCCTTACAGGCTAAAGTCCTACAAGAGCTAGCAGTGAATATAAAGTCCAAGAATCTAGATTTGATCAGTCCTTCAAGGTGGGGTGTCTCAGCTTGTTTTTTATATATGTTGGAATCCCAAAGAAGTTGGCTTCAATGCCAGGGAAGGAATGGATGTGCAGACAAGGTTTAGATTGTTGTAGTTTTCCATTAACTTTAACCACAAGAGATAGTAGCACCAAGAAATACCCTAAAGTATCTCTTGCATTCCAGACAAAATCCTTCTTACCTCAATTGTCAAGAGGCAATTTAATTTCCCCATGGTAATCTGGAAATATCATCCCTCCTAATGGTTATTCCTTTCTTAATTTGTTGGTTAATTTAATTTCTTAAGAACATTTGAAGCCCAAAATGACCAGAGGGAAGTCTGAGTTTCCAGTTAAATGGAATTTTATTGTGGCTCTTGTCAATATCACTCCGCACTCTGGAACCAATACTTCTAGGCCTACAGAACTTAGAGTTCCAGAAACAGGAAGCAAAAACTTTCCTTAGTGGTGTTGGAGTTTTAAAAAGTGCCAAAAAGAGAAGTCATTCCATACAACAAAACTCTCATGGGAAGCTTATTTGAAGAGGAGAGAAAGAGGGCACAAAAAGGGCAAAGAGGTGGGCAGAGACTGGTCCTTGGGAACAAGAGTGGCAGAAGAGAAAGAGAGAGAGTGAGAGAAATGACCCCAAGGGCAGGCCAGTCCAGATGCCGGAATACTAACAGGTGGTACCTTGGGGTGCTAGTGAGTGGAAATATTTCCCTTTCTACTCCTTGATTCCTCAACTAATGGATCCAGGATGTATTAGAAACCATACCATAATTAGATGATGATTCAAAGCCTGTATTGCCTTCTGGAGGACTTTCCCTAGTCCTCAAGATGCTTGTACCTAATTGAGGCTTTAACTGTGCCTTCAAAAGACCAAAGATTCCACCTTTCTATTAGGCCAGCTTTTTCAGGCTATTGGCAATATGGTAAGATCAGTGAATTCTGTAATTGTGAGTCCACTGTCATGCTTCTCTAGCTGTGAAGTGAGTTCTCTGGTCAGAACCAATACTATATGAAAGACCATGTTGATGGATATGACATTCTGTAAATTCATTGCTGGTGGTTTTGGCAGAGGTGTAAGACCCAGCCATGATAAGCTCAAGGTAGGCCTGAGTCTCAGTTTACCCAAAGACATTACCTAGTTCTAAGAAAGACCACAAACTTAGACCACTCATGCTCCACCCAGGAGAAGACCATCCAAAGGAAATTCCTAACATTCCAACCATTGCAGTTAGGATCACCTGTCAGCACACATCCATAACTTTTCACTAGAACACCCCTAGACAAATGCCAGCCAATCAGGTGTCTCAAACCTTAGAAATCCCTTACCTCTACTTTTACTACTATAAAAACTCAACCTCAGCTGAGCTTGGGGCTCTCTGATCACTCCAATACATTGAACATATGGAGAGTCCGAGTTTCCAAATTTGCATAAGAATAAAGGCTCTTTGCTTTTACATACAGGACTCAGTCTCCTAGTTGGTTTTGTGGGGATTTTATTTTATTATCATGGCATAACATTTAAGGGCTCTCTGGGATCCCCCCAAGCCCACCAGGACCACCACCCTGTAGAGCCTTTAGCCTGCTGGTATTTTATATAAAAAAGGGAAATCCATAACCAGAATTATTATTTACACTAGTAAGGACAAAGAGTTGTCTTTTCCATGGAGGAAGTGGTTCAATGTAGTCAACCTGCCACTAGGCTGCTGACTGGTCACCCCAGGGAATGATGCCATATCTGGGGCATCATTAGTCTCTGCTGTTGACTGCTCTGCACTTTGTAGCAGATGTATCCAAGTAATCCATGGTGAGTAGAAATCCATGTTGTTGAGCCCCTGCCTAACCCCTATCTCTGCCACCATGGTCACTTTGTTCATAGGTCCATTGGGCAATGACATGAATGACTGTGAAAAGAGGATGACTGTCCACAGAAACAGTCATCCTTTCTACTTGATCATTGAAGTCAGCTTTTGGTAAGTTTTTACATGGGATACAAGTATCTAAACAACCTGATTAGTCTAATTATAAATGACAAACTTAGAATACTATTGATCTATCTAATTCTCAATACCTATCTAACTTAAAGACTAAGACAATAAATGACTGTGAAACAAATGAGGACAATGACCTCCAAATATAAACAATGTACAAATATACATTGCAGTATGGTAAATATATATCAATACACAAACAATATATAAGTATCTTAGTCAGAGGTAGAAATGTACACTGCAATATAGTAAATATAAACTATATATATATATATCAATACAATGTATGTCAATACATAAAAATGTTTTAAACAGAGGTAGAAACATGCATGCATACAATAGTCAATATAATTTAACTTTGTATCAATATACAAGAATTGATACCAATATATTTGTTCAAAAACAGTAACTCACAATTACAAATCTATTATCCCATCATCCCTCCTTTTTTTCCAAAATGATCCCTGAGCTTATAAAATTCCTCCCCCAACCCTCAACCATATACTAATTATAATCAACCCCTAAATGATGTCCCTAAACCCAAAGGCAAACTTTATTGGGAGAGGGGACGTCGTCCTCTAGAATTACTTCCAGCTGTCATGGGGGCGACATTCTTTCTGGGGGCTCCTGTGAAAGTAAAATGATGGTTAAATTTCAAGATCAATGTCTTTTAAAATTGCAAATAGTCTCTGAGTATTTTGTGCAGGTCTGGCCAAAATGTTGTTTAAGATGTGCACTGTCTTGTGCAGCTGGTTAATAAAGCATTATGTAATCTATTTCTGGGGGTATTTTCAGTCCCTTTCTGTTTGTTCAGCATATCCTTTATAGTATGATTTGATCTTTCTATAACTGCCTGACCTGTAGGATTATTTGGTATACCTGTATTGTGTTTTATATTATAATAATCAAAAAAGCATTTCATTTTCTTAGATACATATGCTGGACCATTATCTGTCTTTATTTGTGCAGGTATACCCATGATGGCCATAACTTCCAATAAATGTGTGATTACTGAATCAGTTTTTTCTGAGCTCAGGGCAGTAGCCCATTGAAAACCTGAATACATGTCTATGGTGTGGTGTACATATTTTAATTTACCAAATTCCATAAAGTGGAATACATCCATCTGCCAGATTTCATTTCTCTTAGTACCCTTTGGGTTACTCTCTGCAAGCAACTGTGTTTGATTATAGAAAGAATAAGTAGGACATCTCTTTATAATGTCCTTAGCTTGTTGCCATGTAATGGAAAATTATTTCTTTAGGCCTTTACTATTGACATGATGCTTCTTATGAAATTCTGAGGCCTGCAACACGCTTTCAATCAATAATTGATCAATCTCAGCGTTGTCTTGTGCTAGAGAACCAGGCAGACCTGTATGGGACCGGATGTGTGTTATGTACATCAGACAAAACCCGTTCCTGATTATGTCTTGTACCTGGATAAACAATGAAGTCAACTCTGTGTCATCAGGTATAAATTCAACAGTTTCAATATGCAAGATAACTCTTTCTGCATATTGTGAATCTGTAATTATATTAAGAGGTTCTTTAAAATCCCTTAACACCATTAGAATGGCATATAATTCTGCCTTCTGGACAGAATTATAAGGGGCTTTGTTCCACCTTACTCAATTCATCTGACTTGTAACCTGCTTTCCCTGATTTATTTGCATCAGTATAGAATGCACGGGCTCCAGTTACTGGAGCATCAAGTACAATTCTGGGAAGAATCCAAGAAGTTCTCTTTATAAGGTTAAGTCTATCACTTTTGGGATAGTTGCTATTAATTTCTCCCAAAAAATTAGCACAAGCTCTTTGCCATGGTTCATTGTCTTCCCATAACTTTTTTATTTCTTCAGTAGTATAAGGCACTATAATTTCTGCTGGGTCTATGCCTGCTAGTTGACGAAGTCTCAGCTTACCTTTTATAATTAATTCAGAGACTTTTTCCATATAAGTTTTTAATTTTTACTTGGTTTATTAGGTATAAATATCCACTCTATAATAATATCTTCCGTCTGCATTACAATCCCTGTAGGAGAAATTCTGGAAGGCAATATGACTAGGATGCAGCTAAGATTTGGGTTCACCCTATCCACATGTGCTTCCTGTAATTTTTCCTCAATCATTGTCAGTTCCTTTTCTGCTTCAGCTGTCAGTTTTCTTGGACTATTCAAATCTTTATCACCATTTAAGGTTTTGTTTAAATGAACTATTAGATCAGGTGTTATCCCAACAGCTGGTCGTAGACTGGAAATGTCTTCTAACAATCTTTGGAAGTCATTAAGAGTCTTTAACCAGTCTCTCCTAATTTGTATTTTAATTTTCTCTAACCCTATTCTGTAACCTAGGTAATTAATAGAATTTCCTCTTTGAATCTTTTCAGGGGCAATTTGTAATCCCTACCTAGGCAAGACTTTCTTTACTTCTTCAAACATCCTTTCTAAAGTATCTTTATTTGAATCAGATAACAAGATGTCATCCATGTAATGATAAATTATGGACTTGGGGAATTGTTTATGAATTATTTCCAATGGCTTACTTACAAAATATTGGCACAATGTAGGACTATTGAGCATACCCTGTGGGAGGATAGTCCATTGATAACTCCTATTAGGCTGAGAATTATAAAAGTAGGCACTGTGAAGGCAAATTTTTCTCTATCCTTTTCTTGTAATGATATAGTGAAAAAACAATCTTTCAAATCAATAACTATAAGAGGCCATCCTTTTGGTAACAGAGAAGGCAAAGGAATTTCAGATTGTAGTGGGCCCATAGGTTGAATTACCTTGTTGACAGCTCTTAAATCTGTCACCATTCTCCATTTACCAGATTTCTTTTTTACAACACAGGAGAATTCCAAGGGCTGCTCTTGCACCAGCTGTTCCAATACCTGTAATTTATCTTCAGCTAGAGGCCACTGTTTGATCTGTATTGGCTTCTCAGTTAGCCATTTTAAAGGTAGGACTGTTGGTACCTCTAAAGGTTTGGTATTTGCTGTATGTTCTTGTACAGCCTGAATGGCTGGTGACCTTTTTCCATAATGCCTCATCATATCCTTCCCAGAATTATGAGTTCCTGGAACTACAGGAATGTTAATCTGGGTATTCCATTGCTGTAGTAGGTCACGGCACCATAAATTTATTGCAATATTGGCTATATATGGCCTTAGTCTTCCTATTTGCCCTTCGGACCCTATGCATTCAACCCATCTTGTGCTTTGTTTTACACGAGATAGGGTTCCAATTCCCAGGAACTGAACATCTACCTCTTGAAGAGGCCAATTTGGATGCCAAGATTCTGGAGTAATGATACTTACATCTGCACCTGTGTCTAATAAGCCTTCAATAAAAGTGCCATTTATACAGACTCTTAGCTTTGGTCTTCGATCGTTAATAGAAGTCTGCCAAAATGTACGTTTACTCTGTCCTACTGGGTTTTTTGACTCATCCTCCACGCGTAATTCATCATTTAGACCAGTATTACTTTTTTACAGCAGAAATTGGAGCTTTTAATTTTCTTGGTGAGGCACATTCTCCCTGTGACTGGGAATGACTGGGCCACTGTTGGCTTGGGGGCTTGCGAGAGGCCCCTCAAGGAGTTTCCCAATGGTATCGGGTTGCCTTGTCTGTCTGTTGTTGACCTGCATTCATTGGACCAATGTCGGCCTTTACCGCATCTCCTACATATACCTGAAGGCCTAGGTCTCCTTTTTTGTCATTCCCAGAGGAGACATTATTCCTAGAAATTCTGTGCCTGCAATCCCCTTTCAGATGTCCTAATTTACCACAATTATAACACCTGGCAGTTTTATGTCTCCTCATTGCTGTGGAAATCACTTCTCCTACCCAAGATTCATCATTATAGCTAAACGTCTCAACATTCATTGTATGCTGAATCCATTCATCCATAGGTGCTGATCTAGACTTTAAAGGCCCAATTATCTTTTTGCATTCTATGTTTGCATTCTCAAAAGCTAGAGATTCAAGAAGTATTCGTCTAGCTTCTGGGTCTATTACTCCTATGTCCAGAGCCTTAATTAATCTTTGCAAAAAGTCAATAAAGGGTTCTCTCTGTCCCTGCCTATTTCTGGTATATGATTCAACCCTTTTTGCTGGATCTTGTATCCTATTCCAAGCATTTAAAGCTGCTTGGTGACATAGACACAGTACTTCATAGTCATAAAGAGCTTGGACCTGTGGATCAGCATATTCTCCTGCACCAAGAATTTGATCTTGGGAAACCTCGACACCTTTTGCTCTTCCTTGCTGTTCCATATGTTTGGATTCTTCTCTGAAATAAATTCCAAACATCAAGGAAGGTCCATTATCTAAAACTGCAGACACTAACTGATGGAAATCACGAGGGGTAGCTCTAGCATTAGAAGCCCAAGTCCTTATCATTTCCTTTACATATGCAGAGTGCAAGCCAAAATTAACAATAGCTTGCTTAATTTCTTTTAGATCATTCATTACTATTGGTGTCCATCTAGCTTCTCTGACTCCCTTTGAGACTTTAGAAGTTGACGCTTTGTCAGAATTAAGTATAGGGTATGCCGCTAAAACCCTGGGTAAGCCAGTTCTAATAGCTGGTGTTGGCATTGTATCCTGTCCTTGTGCCTTCTCACTCTGTTCACCAGCTCCAATAATTTTTTTCAATCATTTCAAGTATTTTTATTATTGTCTTTATTATTGTCTCTTTTGAATCCTGAATCTCCTGACCTGCATGAGTTTCTAGTAAAGATTGTATGGTTCTTAGGAGTGCCATATTCTTCCTAAATGATAGAATATTCAAAAGAATACTGAAACCTAGTAACCAGTAAATTAAGTTATCCCCATAGTCATATAAACTTTGCATGATATGACCCATTGTATTAGCGAACAAAACAGTAAAATTTGTGTTGGAAATGAAATCTTCCATATTACCTATTATCCAGCAGATGGCACTGTTGCCATGCCATGATGAAAACGGGGTCCTGTTTCAGTGTCTGCCTAGTATTTGTTAAAAACTGGGAAATGCATGTTGCTCAACAAAATAAATGTAATTGCATCAATTCCGTACACGGAACCATAAACCCAGAATCCAGGGGTAGAGATGAGTAACCCGGAAGCCATGTATGCCTCCACGTGACAGAGTCACCCTGAGGGGTTGCAGCTTTCGGCAGCCGGCAACAGCGTGCTCTGGTTCGCACCGCTTAAGAGCTGCACTTGCAAGGGAGATTTGAAAACTACTCAGAAAAGAGCAAACCACGCAGGCAGAGACTACATGGGCCTGTGGAGTTTAAATCCATGTGGGGAGGTAGATGATAGGGTGTATGGGGACTTGAAGTCAATCTGAGGTGTCTAAGGGGAAAATATAAAGAACTGCAGCAAGAAAAGCCACTGTGTGATAATTTATATTAAACTGCAGCTCCACGCACAAGGCACAGGCCACAAGGCACAGGCTGCAACAAGGCACAGGCCTCAAGGCACAGGCCTCGGCTGAGGGAGGGAGGGCTCACGCCAAGCCGAACTGGCGGCAGGCAGCTGAGCAGGGGAAGGAGAGGTCCTAAAACCAAACGTTGGGCACCAGATGAAGGCAAAGGTGTAAGTCAAAAACAATCCCACACCAGTTTAGAATTATGTTTAATAGAATGGTTATTTATTTAAAGGGGAAAAAAACTTACAGATCACCATCCCAGACAACAGCCCTCTGTGCAACCAGGAAGGGAGTGTAGTCGCCAGAAGTGGAGCAGGAAGTAAGAGAGAGCAAGAATGGAAGTGGCCGCTTTTTTTTAAAGGGAGAGAGACCACGCCCCAATGGGCTGGTATCTCAGCGGCTATTGGCTGGAGGAGCAGAAGGACCTCCCACAACACCATTGGAGCAGTCCTGTCCTTATAATGTTACCTCCTTTTTCCTGGCCACAGTGATGTCTCCAGAATAATCTCTCAATCATAAAATAAAGCTGAGTTTGGAAGGTATTAGTATTTTGATTGGAGGATGCATGAACCCAACAATTGTTGATAGTAGTTACTTTCTGATGTTTTGATCAGCAAGCCAAAGAGGCTTATTCATTTCAAGTGTGAAAAGTGAGAGGTTGTCGAGGACAAAATTAGGTTTATAAGTTCCCAAAAACTTGACAGTTGGGACCTCTTCTAGTGCTGTAGTGATGGAGATCTAGTGAGTCCATTAGAAGAAAGATCATTTCCATAGTGTTCACTGTTACATACCAAACTTCATAATTGTTTTGTCCAGTGAATGCAGATGGAGTGACTTGAGCATAGGGAAGAATTGACTGAGGAAAAACATCCCAACTCTCTAGACTTTGGAAAGTTCTGAATTTCATTCAGGATCATAAGTGACTGCCAGGCTTGAGTTTATTATTTTAACTAAGAAGTATCTGCTTTGAGAACCTAATGAGCTTATTTGGATGGGCTGGATAAGCATCAGAGTTATCTGAGAACATTTATAAATGTTACATTCTGTGTTGAAGCCTCTGGGCATTCTGATTCTATTAGTTTGGGGTGGGGTTTAAGGAGTCCTGTACTTCCCAGAAAGTTCCCAGCTAATTCTGCTAAGCTTTCAAGCTTGAAGGGTTCCATAAATCTATACATCCCATAGTTGACTCCTTCTGTGTCTCTAAATTAGTTAATGCATTAACTTTATATTCTGGCCACATCAACCTGTTCTTCATTCAACGAGTATCTGCCTTCAAAAGTGTATTAAGCACAGTGTAGAGTACCTGCTTGCTCGACTTTTAAGTGTTCCTAGCAGGAACACCATTCCTATCTCCTTCCAGTTAATTAAAAAAAGTAATACTTTGTTTAAGGTGAGAAGTTATGGTTCCATCTCTTATAGTATAACTAAAGTCTCTTCTGTAAGTATGAAACCACAAAGTCCAAATCTATTTTTATTATCCTAATTGGAATAAATTATTCTGACTTGTTGCGCTGCCTGTTCTCAGAGGGGTATGGTCCAAAACTAATCCAAGATAAACCAGAAACTGAAACTCTGACCACAAAGCTAAATTGCACCTTTGTGAAATGCAAGATGAACCAAGATGAACACCAGGCTTGGGTTCTGTGTGTAGGGACTGGAGCACGGATGTCTCCCTGCTCAAAGGGGTGTCTGTTGAACTGTGGTACAAAAGCATGCATTTGAGAAACTTGTGTTCTTGCTCATATTTCTGAATACCTGCACACCAGTTTCTTTCTGGATCTTTATGGTTTCCTTTTCCATTGTGGAGATCCCAAAGACTATTGAATTAGAAAACCAAATGTCAATTTAGTCTTATCATTTGGTGTCAAGACTTGCAAAACTACAGAGACAACACGTGAGTGTTAAAATTACCCAGATTTCACAGTGGGGGTTGATAATTAGGTGGATATCCTAACATGCAAACTGTTTCTACAATTAGAATGAAAATGTTTTGTAGACTGGTTGAGGAAATTATGCTAAGAAATACTTTATTGATATACTAGACCTTTGGGGACATGCAATGGTCAATCTGTACTCCAGTTTTAGCTGTAGATAAGGCTGACTTCTGAATCTGCCCTATAGGATAAATATACAAATACCATCAAGTTGGATACTATGCACTTATCTGGAAAAAATATTATATGCCAAATATCCTGACTAGGAATTCTTGGGAAACTGGTGGAAATGAGATAGTGTGCTGTCTGCCCTTCAGTGAATAGAGAACTTACCTTTCTTCAGTGGACCCTTTTGACTACAGTGTTCCTCACCATCTACCTGTATTCTTAGGCAACTCCTTGCTTAGTATTCAAAACTTAGTTTAAATAATTTTACAATGAACATTATTTTGAATTTTGTCATTCATTTAAAAAATGTAAACTAAATTAGTTTTACTCATATATTAAAAAACTTAAATTGTACATACTAGTGTGGTGTTTTTAATTTAAATGGTGTTTTTAATGTATTTTTATTTTTGTTTTTTTTGTGTGTGTGTGCATCCATGTGTGTGTGTGTGCACATGTACGTGCAGAAAGCCAGAAGGACATGGGATCTCCTGGAGGCAGAGTTACAGGCAGATGAGCTTTCTCACATGAATGCTGGGAACTGAACTCAGGTCTCCTGGAAGAGCAAGAGCAGCAGATGCTCTTCACGAATGAGCCATCTCTACAGCCACCAGGCACGGAATGTTCTGATTTTTTATACATTATACAGTGTTTAAGTCAGTTTAAACATATCTTTGTCCTCAAACATTTATCACACTTTTGTGGCAAATATTCAAAAAAATTCTTCAAATGTGAAAAGCACGAACTCCATTTTTGTTACTCCAACTACACTACTGTGCAGTTATGGGCTTGTAGCTTACAATCAGGTGGTCAGCCTAATGCATTCTCTCTTCTTTTCTTCTCTGTCCAGCCTGGAGTAACCACCTTCTACTTTCAACGTTTCTGATTCAACTTTTAGTTTGCAGGTGTAGGTGAGGTCAATCAGATACAGGAGGTCAATTAGATATAGGTGAGGGCATCGTGATCTTCCCAGATAAGACTGGAACACCTTTCTGTTCTGATTGTCCCTGAGCAGGGTGTGATTATGCACCTTTCACTTGCATTTTCTTGCATATTAGAATATGAATTATGAGATGGCACGGGACCTGCCTTCTTTGATTCTTCATTTCTCAGACTCGGTGTTAAATAACTCTCAGCACTTGATTACAGAGGGGTGTCTGCATTAGTCCCTAAGATCTGGAATGTTCTTTTTCTCCTCTGACATAGAGGGACTTGGTAAAGAGTGATAAATTAGTGTTACAAACCCCCAGGCCTCTCCTTATCCTTCTCACCAGAGCAATGCCATATCTCCATCCAGTCTCCTCTGTGAGTATTCAGTTCCTTTCCTAATTAGCAGTACCCTTAAGTCTGTAATTTCAGATGTGCCTTTCCCCCCTTCAGGAAATGATATTCCTGAAGCTGGTTACTTTCCAGCTCTTTATATTGGTTATTTAGATCTGATGATAATTGCAGAGTATACAAAATGGATTCTTACAGAGGGGGAAAGACTTAATAAATCCTTCAAGTGACTAGTTAAAGACTCAAATACGATTGTGTCTTTATGTGCAAGTGCAAGTAGGGGTTGTGTGTGTGTGTGTTTGTATACATGTGTGTGTTTCCACTCATGTAGGCATGTATGGAAGCCAGAAGTTAACATCCTCAGATGCTCTCCACTTTATTTTTTGAAATAGGGTCTCTCACTGAACCTGGAACCCACCTAGACAGCCAGATGGACTTGGAACCGAACCCCCTAGGCTTCTCTCTCCTTCTTCCAAGGCTAGGGTTACAGATGTGATCTTCCATGTTCAGCATTTTCATGTATGTTCTGGGGATCTGAAATTAGGTTCTCTTGCTTGTGCAGCAAGCAGTTTACAAACACAGAGCCCTCTTCCCAGTCCCCCAAATCCCATTTTCCAAGAGGGGTTAAAATGCTTCCTGTCTCTGCCAGGTGATGCTCGGCAACACAGAGTAGGAGCTAAAGTTACCTTTGGTTTGGATACTTCTTTTACTTTTGTTTGTTTGCATGATGTGCAGTTGTTTGGTTTTTAGAGAGAGGGTTTTTCTGTATAACATTGGCTGTCCTGGAGCTTGTTCCAGAGGCCAGGGTAATTGGAAACTCAGAGATTCACCTGTCTTTGCCTCCAGGGTGCTGAGATGAAAGATGTGCATCACTATGCCTCTATTGTTCCTTTATTTTTTATCTGTATAACTGCAATGCTCTAAAATGTCAACAGCAATTTTGGAAGCAGGCTGTAAAGAGGGTTGGTAATCTGGTTTCACAGGGAAGACCCAGAAAGAGAGGGACCTTAAAACTAACAAGGTGGACATGACTTATTCTCACCTATCCCTGCCTGGCTTTCTGACTGATGCTCTTCGTGTTTTAACAATGTCATTTAGCTATGATGAGTTTTATTGACTCTATAATTGCATCCCAATTAGCCTATATATCCCATTCTTCTGTTTGGACAGAAAATAGGGATAGTTCATAAAAGACTTTCTCCTCAATTCTTGAACTTTTCTCTAGGTAGCAAAGGAGTAAATACTAGCTTCTTTCAGCCCTGTTCCTTCATCAGATATGATACTGAGCACTCATTGTACCTTAGCATCATATTAAGCAGATATAAAGATCGCTCTAGCTCTGTCCTCAGAGAGCTCACAGTCTATAATTGAAATAAAATAATGATAATACAAGCCAGTACCTTAAATCTGCATTAAAGAGTATAATCAACCAGTATGGAATCAAATTTGGAAGACGGCTCATTTGCTCAATATAGTGAAGGAAAAGATAAATCGTATCTAGGAGAAGTCATACTGGAGCTTGGAGAAGACACACTATATCTAGGAGAAGAAACACTGTATCTAGGAGAAGATTCATTGTATCTAGTAGAAGACACACTGTATCTAGGAGAAGACATAGGAGAAGACACACTGAGTTGGATCATGAAGGGTAGAGTACTTCCCAAAAGGAATGGTCAAAAGAAAACACCCTGGCCGAAAGAAAAGATGAACAAAGGCATACATTAGTCACAAAATAGAGCTTCCAGCAGGAATGAGAAACAAACTTATATTTCTGTATTACAATACAAATTGTAATATTTAACTATAAAAGGAGAATCATAATGTGAGCAATGGGTTGCAAAGGCATTAATGCCAAGTTTAAATAATTAAATCATTTTATTTGATAGGAGAGCCTTCAGGTGTTTGAAGAGAAAATTTCTATAAGAGATGAAGACTTATAGATTGGGCAAGATCGTAGAGGCATCAGAGAACAATCTAATCCCCTCAGTAGGAGACTTGTGCAATGGTTGATGGTGAGAGATAATATGACTTGAAAACTGTAGGAGGTGGTGAGAATGGGGAGGAAAGGTTACAACCGTTCCTAGCGTGTATTTCAACCACACACTTTACCCTATAATCCTTTCCAGAGATACCAGGAAATAACACTCCTTATAGAAACTGAAATAGAACTACAGATGTGAAACCCACACTTTCCCCTCTCTGGCTTCTGATTTTAATGCAGAGCAAGTCTTATGGACATCTGTCTTTGTCTCATGAGACAGGAAGAAAATATCCATAGTTAAGAACAGTTTTTTGATCAGTCTTAAAAAAGAATGGCTAGCACATGAAAGAGCATCATGGGACATTCCAGGGCATCCTGACAGTTCTTGTAATGGTTCTATTTGCATTTAACTATGGTTCTGAGAAAGCCATTAACTCTTCTGAACCTTCAGTGCCTTCCACTCTCAAATGGTATGATTTGGGTTCAGTGGTTTTCAATTTTTCTCCGTGTAAGAATTTTGGTTTAAGTAGGTTATTAGGGGAATCTCTGAGAGCATTGTGGGACATCATCAGAAGTCCAGTGAACATTGCAAGCTATGAGATAGTATCAGATGCTCCTTTAAAGTAGGAAGAGTTTCTCCAGCAAAAACGATACACCGGGTTCCTTACCATCTCTGGTAGAAAGATGGAGAGGCTTCATTCTTTCATTTATCTATTTTTTATTGATTTTATTGAGCTATACATTTTTCTCTGCTCTTGTCCCTTCTTCTCCACTCCCTTTCAGCCCTTTCCCATGGTCCCCATGCTCCCAATTTACTCAGGAGATCTTATTTTTTTCTACTTCCCGTGTAGATTAGATCTATGTATGTCTCTCTTAGGGTCCTCATTGTTGTTTAGGTTCTCTGGAATTGTGAATTGTAGGCTGGTTTTCTTTGCTTTATGTCTAAAAGCCACTTATGAATGAGTACATTTTGGGTATATATCCAAAGGATGCTCAATTGTACCATAAGGATGTGTGCTCAACTATGTTCATAGCAGCATTGTTTGTCATAGCCAGAACCTGGAAACAACCTAAATGCCCCTCGACCAAAGAATGGATAAGGAAAATGTGGTAATTTACACAATGGAGCAGTACACAGTAGAAAAAAATAATGACATCCTGAAACTTGCAGGCAAATGGATGGATCTAGAAAACATTATATTGAGTGAGGTACTCCAAACCCAGAAAGAAGCTTCATTCTTTACTAGCTTGTTTTTCAGTCAAGCAGCTCAGATCTGTTCTTGCCTTGAGCCTCTCACTAGTGGTCCAGTCATCTACATGTCTGTCTTTTCCTATTTTGCATGATTTACTGTTTTCTCATCATCAACATCTTCAAACAGAAACAATACCCCATAGCCCTTCCTTCAGAAAGAACTTGCTTACAAGCTTTTCTGAGGAGCCAGGAGGGGCTCCAGCAATATGCTCAAACAACTCTGTGCTTTTGTGAATTTTGAAAGATACTTCTGTCAAAACCCACCATGATGACTCTGCCTTCTTGCATTGTCATGCTTCTCTTGGGTTGGGTGACCCCTGAAAGCTTTGTGTCTCACATTCCTCACCCACAAAATGAGAAAAAAAAATCTCATCTACCTCTCAGCGTTGCTGTGAGAGATATGTTCACATGAGGTAGTTTTATATCTGGTTGGACTATTGAAGACTGTAAGTAACTTAACTCACACAAAGTCTAGGAAAGCAGGGAATATCTCACCTTTTCCCTCTGGAATTGATATCATAAAGGCCTAGAGAATTTAAAAGCTTGTCCACTTTTCCCAAATGTGCAGCATTTAAGTGAAGACTGAATTCCACATAACTCTTTGTTTATCAATAAGGATGCCCATTGTATTAGCAAAGACCTGGAAACGACTTACATTTTCTTCATTAGCAGTTGAGTACATGAACTTCTGCTCACCTTTATGGAGGTGTGGCCAATGGCAGAATGAGATACCACGTAGCTGTCCAATGGAAAGCTCTCCAATACACATTTGTCAATGAAACAAGAACATTTTTACATTGTATGTTATATTTGAATATGGAAGGCAGGCAAGAATATCAAATTCTATTTTCCTGTATTATGAAATAAATAAAACATTGAGGGTACATTATGCATACAATTTAAATTAATCAGTATGTGTGTATATTTGTTAGCATGTGTGTGTGTGCACAGACGTGTGGAGGTCATGGAACATCTTTTGTGGAATGTTTTCCTTTTTCCATGTTTACCTGGATTCCTGGACTTGAACTCAGGTCACCAAGATTATGTGGTAGCACCTTTACCCACTGAGCCATCTTGTCAACCCTGGAAACTACTTAAAATTAACTCCAGAGACTGAATCTTATCCATGGAATGGACCAGTGAAGCAGTGGGAAACTACCCAATAAATACCTTATTACACTGTGTCTTCATTAGAGTTTCAATTGCTGTGAAGAGATAACATGCCCACAGCAACTCTCATAAAGGAAAACATTAACTGGGGTGGCTTCCTTACAGTTTCAGAGCTTCAGTCCATTGTTGGCATGGCAGGGAGCATGGCAGCGTGCAGGCAGACATGGTGCTGGAGAAATAGCTGAGAGTCTTACATCTCACAGGCAACTGGAAGTCGACTGGCACACTCATCAGTATCCTGAACACAGGAAGCCCACTCAGAGCCCACCCCCACGGTGGCACACTTCCTCCAACAAGGCCATATCCTATCCAACAAAACCACACCTCCTACTTGTACCACTCCCGATGGGATTATGGGGACCAATTACATTCAAACCACCACACACTGCTCTGATTTAATTGTACCCTATCAAAAAGTAAATAAAGTTCCTCAGTGCCATGTACTCACAAATCAACTTTGAAGACGTTGTTTGAACTCGATGAGCTTCTGGTTTCCCATCTCCAAAGTTAAGAAAATGTCAGTTAAGAAGACCTCCCACCATCATAGAATTTGTCAACATTTTCTGTATTAAATTTGCCCTCGGATGTTTATATCACCACCTCCTCCTGTTTCATCAGTCCTTGAGAACCCTGCCCTCCCTAAGGTGCAGGCTCTGAGGGAAAGGGGACCTACAGCTGCACTGCCTCGACATTGGATAATTGCTCCTAATGATTTGCATATCTTATCAGAGAGAAAAGTCTAATTATCTTCTCCCCAGACAAGCATCCAGAGAGGAGCTTTTAGGCCTGCTTTCTTCTTTGCTTCCCAAGAAGAGTCGTGTTTTTGAACTTGATTTCACCTTGGAGGAAAACACCCATGCACATTTGTATACACACATCCAACTTTCATGCCAATGAATTTTTAAATTCTGATTTCCTGAGTTTATAGATAAATACTTAGATTGGCACAAGGAAGGTTGAGACTTTTTATGTACACTGAGGTGTATGTATAAATCTCTCAGTTCACTTATCATGTCTTTGAGCTCACTGATTCCACTTCCAACCTTAGAGGCCTACAGACTCCTCATTCTTATGCTTAATTTGCAAAGCAAACTTTCATCTTATAATGAGGTCAAAGTATGTATACTCACATGTGTAATTCTACCAAAATGAGGTGGAGAGAAGAGCCGTTTCCCCATTTTTTTTTCCTAATGTCAATAGCTTCCTGCCTAATTTCAGGTCCCTCAATAACAAACATTAGCTGTCCATTTTCTGGTTGATTGCTTCAATTTCTCACTAGATACATATACAGATTAAACTGATGAGGCAAGCAAGCTGGGATATATATGTAGAATATTACAAATAACTGATAAGGGAATCTTTAAAAATTTTTTTTCTTACACACTGGGGCATGACTGAGATCTCATTCATGTGAGCCCCTAACTCTGCCTAATAGTGTCCAACTATTTCCTGGTTGTATCCCCCACATGCTTGGTGGGTAAGGAAATGTCTCTCTATGCAGGTGCTTCTGCCAAGGATCAGGGACTCATTTCAAGAGAAGGCATCAGAGAGTAACCTTGCAATTGTCCTCAGGGAAGACATTCTTTCTCAGCATGAAATAAATGAATTTCTAAAGTTTAGGATAGATGGGTAGTTCAATGCTTAAGTTCTTACATAACACACATGAAGTCTTGGGTTCGATTCTTCAAAACTTAAAAAAAATTGGCCACAGTCTTTTTCAGATCCATTTTCTTACTAATCCAAATGCATGTATTTCAAGGCTTATTATCCTGCTTGCTTCACCGAGGAAGAAACAGATTTAAAGAGGTTAAGGAGCAGCTCAAAGCCACAAAGCAAGTGTCAATGAATGGCTCTGAGGTTTGATGCCTGCTTTTCCGTCTCTAAACAGATTCTTTTTTTTTTCCCAGATGTTCTCATTCATTGTAGGACTGGAAGAAGAATGCATGCATGCATGGGTGGATGAGGAATGGGGAGAAAGCCAGGCCTATGCTCCATGCTTCAAGGTAAGCAGAGGCTCTTTGGCAACGTGGACCTAGGCAGAAGAGCCATCCAGATCTCCTTGATGAATCCAGGTTGCAAATGTCAGGTGACAAATTCCAAATGATGCAGGGGACAGGGATTCTGTTCATATTTTATTCAGATGTACAAGTAGTCTCTATTTCACTTTTGCTGTTGTATAAATTTTATTCATTATGATCCTGTATGATCCTGCTGATGTGGAGCAAGGGCCTCGAGAGTTTGTTAAATGCAACTTAACTGGTGATCTTCTGGTGACATCCTGGGCTTCTGATACTTCTTTGTCTTTCTGAAGTGTTTCTCTAGACATACTGAGAAAGAGAGTTGAAGGGCTTTTTGGAGAAAATTGGGAGTTGTCTTTTGGATTCACATGAATCCTCTGGTTTCCCTGGTTTCTGTGATGGCCATATTTTCAAGCTTCTTGTGTTTCCCACTACTGGACTCTTTAGCTGGCAATTTGATCTTAGGGTAGGTGGGATGCTAAGAATCTCCTATGCTGTCAAGGTCCCTTTTTCTGGTCGTGCTAGTAGTAGTAGTAGATGTTACAGGAAGAACCACATAGAGTCTAGGAAGACCTGGAGATGTGTGGAATCATTGTTAATGAAAACTAAATTGCAGTCTGGTTGTGTGGTCAAGAAGGTGGAGCCTTCTGTCCACTGCCATGCCTGATAACCTCTTTCTCCCAAGTAATTTATGTTGAGAATACAAATCTGAGGGAAAGAAAATTGAAATGCTATCTGATTAATGAAGGTTGGTCAGGAGTTCAGCTTCCATCATGACCCAAAGAATAACCAAGGACAACACTTCACCTCTGAGCTTCTCATGATGTAGCCTTTACAGATAGGGTGACCTCTTTGTGTTAGACAAATTACAAGGCTGATAACTTTTGGTGGATGGTTACATTATTGAAATGAATAAGCGCATGTGTGAATGAATAAATCTATTTTTTCTGCACTGGGATAGAATCTAAGGTCTCTAGCGTGCTGTACCACGGACTTACATGGCAATCTCCTGCTATTGGGCAGTTATTAATTAGTTGTGGGTTTCCACCCTAATTATTAATCTCAACGTGTCTTGACTTGCTCACAGAAATTTATTGCAAACTCATAGTAGAGAGAGTACATTATGAGAATGTAGTTAAAGCAATTAAGATATAAATGAATACTTATTGAGCATATGTTATGCTGCTATCCTAGGAACTTAGGCAAGAGCAATAGCTTAATAAAGGGAAATTAGAAGCTGAAAATAATAAAGAAGGGGTATCAGAAAATAAAAATAAATTGTAAGTAAGGTACAAAAGTATGGTAACTGGTGATACAGAACAAAATAAAGCAGGAAAAGATAATAAAAACTATGCATTGTATACAATTTCAGAGTGTTTGTAAAACATCCCCTCCCACATAAAAATCATCATTAGAACAAAAGCTTGAAAGTAATGAACAAAGTAGTCATGTGCACCATGGAAGAAGAAAATTATTATTTATTAATATTTTGAAGCAAGTCTCAGATAAGAATTGTTAATATTATTTTTAATAAAAATGTTTTTCATACAATATATTCTGATCATAGATACTTCTTTTCCCACCACTCCTAGATTCTCTCTACCTCTCCATCCACCCAATTACATACTCTCTCTTTCTTTTTTTAAACAAACAAAACAAAACAAACAACAACTATAATGCTAATAATAATGAAAAAACTAAGAGGAAAGAAAAGAAACACACAAACACACATAGCAAACTCACAAAAACAGAAAATTGGAAACTACAGTGCACAAGCAAAAGATCAGAAAGACAAAAATGCCCAAACAAAACAATATGAGACTAAAGTCTACAAAAACACCATAAGTTCATCTTGTGTTTTCTATCAGCTGTTGGGCATGGGGCCTGCTTTATGTGTGGTTAATCTGCATAGTGAGACTTATTGGAGAAAACTAATTTTCCTTTGCAAGTGGAAGCCAGTTGGAGACAGCCTCATGAACTTGGAACCAGCCATTATTCAGAGACAAACACTGGAATATTCATCTCTGAATGATGATTGGTTTCAAGTTCATATGTAGGACAAATACAGAAAATCACCAATAATATCTTTACACCATTTATTTTATGTCAGAATTATCTATTGCTTTATTGTCTCATAAATGTTTGAGTCATTCTAAGTAATGTTAACACAAGTTCAAATTTTTTTATTCTAAAATGTCTGCTAATATATATTTGTTTGTTTGTTTTTGTTTTGATTTTCGAGACAGTGTTTCTCTGTAGCTTTGGAGACTGTCCTGGAACTAGCTCTTGTAGACCAGGCTGGCCTTGGACTCACACAGATCTGCCTGCCTGTGCCTCAGGAGCGCTGGGATTAAAGGCGTGCACCACCACTGCCCAGCTGTTTAAGATATACCTTTTTGCCATTTCAATTTACATTTCTCTTATTGTGAACATCTTTGAAGTAGTTATTGTTTTCATGTTAGACGTGGCTGTCTCCTCCTAATTTCAGTTTGCATTTATTTATTTTACAATTTTGTGCATGCACGCGTTATGTGCTAACCACTCTCACCTGCCGCCTTCCTTCTCCACTTCCCTCCACCCTGTGCTCCCCACACAAATCTTTCTCATGTTCATATCTATTGGTTTTGTTTTGTGTTCCATTGTGGTTAACCAGGGCCATATGTGTCACCATGGACGTGGATCTGTGTGCTGGAGCCTGGTGAGGTGAGTTTATCCAGGAGTCCACAGCTAAAGTTATGATTTCCCCTCAGAATCCACCAATAACCAACAGTTCGGGGTTAAAAGATAGGGTCACATCAACTCCTCCCATCTTTGACTGATTAGTGCTTGGGCTCAGTGCAGGTGAATGTAATTGTTGTATTGACTGCAATGGTTGTACAAAGAGAATGACATTTTTCAACCCATCACCCCGTATTCTGGATCTTACATACTTCCTGCCACCTCTTTTGGAATGTTCCCTAAGCTTTAGAGGGGGTGGTGTCAGTGACTTGTTTAGGACGGATTCCTCAAGGTCATTATTCTGTGTCTGGGCAGCCATGAGTCTCTGCCTTCACCCTTGGTATTGGACGGAGGCCTCTCAGACTGAAGCTGGGAGCTGCTTTTTTCTGTGGGACAGCACAGATATTTAGTTGGCTGTTGTGCTACGTTGTTAACCATCTGAATGCACTTCCTGCATGGGCCTGCTACCCTTCCAGGTGGGAGTTGTTAGCCGGACACTGGTACCCATCCGCTACCATGGAGTGAGTCTTCAACAGAGAGCAGCTAGTTATCTCCCCAGGTGAAACCCTGCACTCAACAGCTGGGTGTAATGCCGACTTTCAGAGGGCTTCTTTATACACCATTTAGCTTTGTCAAGCCTCCCCCACCCCCGTCCTGCACCATCATCTGCCTAGTTGCCCTCCCTCCCTACTTGGCATTACCGTCTTGAACAGAGTAGTTGCCTAGTCTGATTTCTTTTTCTTTTCTTTTCTATTTTATTTTATTGATTGATTTTTATTGAGCTCTACATTTTTTTCTGCTCCCCTCCCTGCTTCTCCCCTCCCCTTCAACCCTCTCCCAAGGTCCCCATGCTCCCAATTTACTCAGGAGATCTTGTCTTTTTTCTACTTCCCATGTAGATTACATCTTTGTATGTCTCTCTTTGGTTCCTCAAGCCTACTCTGATTTCGTAAAGAATCTTTTACTGAGAGGGAGAGGTAAAATCCAGATATTATAATTACTATATGCTTGGTGAGTAGTGGTGCTTTCAGTGAGAGAAATAGTAGTGGCTTCCGCCAGATTGAGTGTGTGTGTGTGTGCACACGTGTGTGTATGTCTGTGTGTGTGAGTGTGTGCACCGTGTGCATGTTTATATGTGTGTTCATGTACGTGTGATGACTGGATAACATGTGAGTGCACTGCACAAAGAATGAAAATAAAGTAAAGAAGGAAAAAGAAAAACCCAACGTTTTGGCTTCAGCCACAGAACAAATGCAGTTACCGTTAATTCACTAATTGAGATGTGTAAGGCACATTGGCTTAAGAAAGCCCCTGAGTCTGCTTTAGGACATAATGTTTTTAAGATGCCTAGAAAAACCTCAAGATACTTTTTTCAGATACATCTATTTTCCTGGATATTTTATAATCTCATTTTTCTACACTGTTCAATAAAATTTCATTGTGTATAAGTGCCGTATTTTCAATACCCTTTCCTCTGTTGATGGACATCTAGGCTGATTTCCTATTCCTGTGTTATAAACAGAGCAGCACAATACACTTGCAGGTTTCTTTGTGCAGAAGGCAGCCTCCTTTGATACATACTCTGGATTCTCTTCAGATTATAGAAACCTTTTGCCTTTTGCTAATGCTCATTGAATTTAAGGTGAAAGACTCCACTGCGTCTCTGTTATTTTTAGTCCCCGTAACTACCAGGAGATGTTTAGCTTCCCTTTTGAGAATTTCCCCCCTCATGCTGCATTCCACCCCAGTCTCTTTTGATGTCCTCTCCTGTTCCCTGCTAGCTTTGGCCTTCCACACGATGAGTTGCTGAGATACCCTTATATATAACCTCATACACTGTCTATGCCATCTCCCTGGAGTAAATGGTTCATCGTGATGGTTCATTGTATGCTCTGCTCTTCTTGTAAGGGTCTGTTTGCTTGTATGATTTCTGATTGTTCTCTTTGGGGAGAAGAGAAAGGAGACCATGGGCCTAGGCTAGCAGTGGCTAAGTGCCTTGCTGAAGCGTAGAGTTGAAGAGAGGTAAGGAATCTACACGCAGTAGCTTTCTTTCTCGGATGCTCTCACCATTTATCTTCATGGATTGTTACAGAGGGGCATTCGTACCCAGTTTGCTTCTGCAGCACTTGAAATATCCTTACCCTTCACCATTCTAGAATTGCCTCTGGGCACAGCCTGGTTAAATCCATCACATCCTTCAAAAAAGCCTTAAACTCAAGTTCGGGTTTTTCAGATTTTACGTAATTAAAATTTAATCTCAATTTTTTACGATCAGATTCTTTGGCGGGAATGAAGGGGAACGTAGTCATTAGATTTTTATTTCACAGTACAGGGAAGTAGTGCGTGCCCTCTGAGTTTCCCAGTCAGAGGGCGAATGCACATTGCTGGGCGACTCTTTCCATTTCCCTCATGGCTGTCCATGCGGTTCTGGAAGGACCAGGACGTGCAGTCTCAAACGTGTACTCAGGCTGGCGGTGGTGTGGGGATGTCATTTAGTTAGCTCTACTTACAAGTGCCTTCTCTGAGTGTCATTCCTCAGCTCTGCATCCTGTTGGGCACGCCACTCACTTTGTGTGTTCCAAAGTAATGTTTATATTCAATTAACAGTTGACTTTTTGACATGGGGATCATGTGAACATTGTTTAATACGTGTGGAGCATAGGTTGCTCAATCACCATCTAAAGTTATTTGCTCGCAGCCTCTGAGTGCTCTCTTTTGTGGTTGGAGAATGGCATGTGACAGAGGCTTTTCAAGTCAGGACTTGATTTTCTAACTTGTTATCGTCCTCCCTGGTTAACCTTGTTTCCAGATGAGTGACGCACTATATTTCAGATAAGCAGTCATTTTTAACGTATCTGAGTCTATCAAGAGTCTTCAGGAGAGGTCCCTTCAAGGACAACACAGAGGCATCTTTGCACCAGTGAGGAGCTCACCATATGAATATATAAAATCTGAGTAGTTCTGAAAGCTTTGTAGGGGACCTGTCCTATTCCAGTAGCTAAGGTCCAGAGTATCCAGCCTTAACGACTGGAGAGAAAGAAAAGATTCTATCAGTGATAGGCAAGGAGACAATAATTCTCCTCCTTGTTCCAGAGAGGAGCAAAGCCGTGGAAGTGGGAGAGAGGATCCCTCAGAAGCTGAAGAAGAGACAAGAACGATCAGCTTGAGTGTGATCTGCCAGGGTTTGTCACCCTCAAATCTGGTCTTAATGATAAGGAAGGGTATTAATACAGTTTCAGACAGGAGTAGCTAAGGAGAACTCATGAACCATCTAATCCTCCTAAGGAACTAAAAGACCAGTACTGGAATAGGGTAAAGGAAGGATACAAAAACATTTCCTACTATGCTTTCAAGTGCTTACGCTTTAATTGTGCTTTTCTGATTTGCAGTAGTACTGACTACATGTTTAAAGATATGAATACTCTCAGCAGGCTTATTCATTTTTATCTATATTTTCCTTTTATTGAAAATAGCTTTTCCCCTTCAAATATTATATCCACCACCTGGCTCATAAAGTACTTTTAAACACCCAAGTCACCTATACCTGTCTCCATTAGAACAAATTAATTTTCAGTTCTCTGTAGAAAAACCATATATGCATGTCTGTGTGCATGTGCTTGTGTGTGTCTGTGCTTCTGTGTGTATGTATGTGCTTGTGTGTATGTGTGTGTGAATGTGCACATGTGTATGTGCATGTACTTGTGTGTATGTGTGGTGTGTGTGTGCTGTATGAGTGCACTTATGTGAGTATGGGGATGCAGATGCCCACATGTGCAGGTGCAGATAGAGGCCTGAAGCCACAGCTGGGTATCCTGCTCTACCACATTCACCTCTGTGTTTTGCCTAGACTGGCTGACTAGTGATTTCTAGGGATCATTCTGTCTCTGTCTTCCAGAGCCGGGATTACAGGCAGTGGCTTTTTACCTGGGTACTGGGGCTCTGAATTCAGTTCCTTATCTTAGCCACTGTATCATCTACCTATCTTCCAAACACATTTCTACAAATCTACCACGATCCACCATATCCTGTTGTTTGATACATTGTGAAATGTGTAGAGACAGCCAGACTTGCCAAGCTTTCAGAAAGTCTCCAAGAAGGGCAGGCATTCATTGAACATATCATAACAGAAGCCATAAAACTAACTCTGATTATAAATAGCTCTTGATATGAGACATACTTTTACTTTGAAGAGTGACTTCAACATCGAGTAACTGGTAAAGTATCTGACAGACACATTTGCATCCCAAATGTAACAGGTGGGTAAGAGCCCAGGTTAAGCAATGCTATTTTAAACACGATGTCAGAAATTGCCAGGTTGGAGGTGAGTCATGTGGATCAGGTGTTTGCAGTAAACCCAGAAACTTTCACAGAAACTTCAAATATATGGGGATAGTTGTGACCGTTGACTGACTTTGGAATCTGTTAAAACCTGTTCATAATTATCTAATGTAAGTTGGGATCCATTTTATGAGCAATGAAATCTAACTATTATTTGTATTTAGAGCATTGATACCACATTACTAGTGTTCACTATGGCAACCTGGAACTCTCCACCAAATGGCCATGTGACCCTGGGTCTGGAGAGTATAAGAAAACTTCGCTTCCTTGTTTATAAATTGAGAAGTTGGATTCCGTAACTTGGGGAATGCTCACTTCTTAAATGTTTCCTATGACCACGAATAAGTTAATAATCCACAGACATCTGACTAGGGAGGGACAGGGTTTGTGTGAACTTGTTTCCTACCAAATGGAAAGAAAGAGCTGTGGCATGGAGGATCAACAAGTCACATTTGACTGGGGAAAATGTGTGACACTTTTAGTTGACATTTCATTGGGTGTAAAGAAATATTAGACCATTTTCTTCTTTTTGGACTACATTTTGATCTTTGACCAGGCTGGTCTCGAACTCACAGAGATCGGCCTGCCTCTGCTTCCCGAGTGCTGGGATTAAAGGCGTGCGCCACCATCGCCCAGCTTTGATCTTAATGTTTATTCCGGTAACACCTAGCCGTCTAACCGTTCATATGATTGAGAAAAAGACTACTTGAAAATTACAAAGTAAAAGCCTTCATGAAGTTTGCATAGTAGGTGGGTAGTTTTGTGTCTGCATTTCTGCAGAGGAAATAAAAAGGTAATATAGGCCAATAAGTGGAGTGTTCTCCAAAGCAATTGCTTGATGTTGGGAAGGTAAGTCTCATGACCTGTAGGTAACATAAAAGGAAGTTAAGTGGTTGTTAAAAGATCCCACGAAGACAATTTAGTTTGGAGAATTTTAGTCTAGGACCTAATTAGATTTTCTAATACAGAACCCCTCATCTTGTGAGTAATTGGATTCATAGGCACTGAACTGTACAAATAATATCACAAGATAATGTTGCCTCAAGCCCCTTCCTCCCTTAAAAGAGCTCCTAAGAGACTAAGTCGTAAAGGTTGATGTCAGATGTTATAAAATGTATTGTATCCTCAAATATGAAGGCAGCTTTGCTGACCTGGAAATGAGGTCTTGAGCTGTTGCCGTGATGGGTAGCATCATACCCAGATAACACAGCAGGACTTCCTCTGTTCTCTGCCAGGCTCCTCACTCTCACCCCTTATTCTGAGTTTTAGAGTTTTAATTTCACTTTTAAATATATTTTTATGGTTTCACCTCTAGTCAGACAGCACCATACTTCTCATTCCTGTCTGGTATAACAAGAGGGCTCCTTCAAGAGTGACTTGGTTCTCAATCGTTGTTTTCCTGACTAGCTACATTACAATTGGTACGATCCTGACATTCCTTGTATCTTCAAAGAGTCTTGTTTGAAGAGGGCGGGGCTGTGGTGTTAGAGACAAGCATCGCGATGAAACGAAGCATCGCGATGAAACCCCTGCAACCTTCCTGTAAACATATATTTTGACTTCATAAACATTCAATTATCTTAATAAGTAAATCCTACTTCTGAAGGTCTTAAAAGGTGATTTAGAGCGTGCAAGCCAGCTAACCATAATTTTGCTTTAGGGTGTCAACTTTTTAGAAATATCTGGTTTTAAAGCCAGGAGCAAAATTGACAATCGGGGTATTTGGAGTTACACTGGAAAAGGAGTTCTGTGGCATGGTCTGAATATTGGTGATTGAGTTTCAGGTGTGCTGTGCTTTGAAGCTTGTCTGGTTATTAGCAGGCAGGAAGGCCATGGAGAGCTCTTTGTGTGTTCATATGTCGCCGTCTGCTGACAATTAGTTGTAATTGCATGAGCCGGGTTTCAAAGCCCGCTGCAAAGGTGGAATTCCCAGTTTTCGTTTCTTAGAGGCACAGCTGGGGATGATGATTCAAGTTTGCATAATTTGTTTAGGATGTAAATGGAGGAACAGGAGTGAGGAAACGGCAAAGGGGAAAGGTGGTCAATAAAAGGTAATTACTAGTACGTAACTGAAGTTTAGTATGAGTTGACTGTTTGAAATGCTTGTCAGAGCAAACCTACCCTCAGTAAATTGGCAGCATGGGGGGAGGGAGGAGGGTGATAGAGGAGGGGATTGAGAATATCAAGTTGGGTAAAGGACAAGAGAGGAAGAGCAAGGAAAGAGATACTTTGAAAGAGGGAGCCATTGTGGGGTGAATGAGAAATCAGACACAAGAGAAACTCCCAGGAATCCACAAGGATGACCCCAGCTAAGAATCTTAGCAATAGTGGAGAGGATGCCTTAACTTCCTTCACCTGTAAGCAGATTGATGACTATCTTAATTGTTATCATAGAACCTTCATCTAGTAACTTATAGAAGCAGAGGCAGAGATCCATAGCTAAGCACTGGTCTAAACTTCTGGAGTCCAGTCACAGAGAGGCAGGAGTGAGATTACAGGCAAAGGGGTCAAGGCCATGATGGGGAAACCCACAGAAATAGCTGATTCTAGCCAGTGGGAGCTCACTGACTCCGAACTAGGCCCTCTGAATGAGGGTAACAGCTGTGTGGCATGGGCAGTTGGTGAGACTAACAATGGAACCAGTATTATCCCTAGTGCATGAACTGGCTCTTTGAAAGCCCATTCCCTAAGGAGGGATACCTTGCTCAGCTTAGTTACAGGGGGAGGGCCTTGGTCCTGCCTCAAGTGATGTGGCAGACTTTTCTGACTCCCCATGGGAGGCCTCACCCTCTCCGAGGAGTGGATGGGCATTGGGATGGAGAGAAGGTGGGAGGAGTGGGAAGATGTGAGGGAGAGGGAACTGGGACTGGTATGTAAAATAAGATTTTTTAAAAATAAATAAATAGAAAAGAACAAAACAAATGAAAAAAAGTACTGTTGGTGAAAATTTCCTGTCAATATTTGTGTATACGTTATTGTATACGTTCTTTGTACTCCTGTTGATACTTAAGTTGAATGTTCTGTCAATTATTGAGAGAATTATAATGACATCTCCCACATCAATTGTGAGTACATTTGGTTTTTTTTTCTCAGATTTCTACCTATTTTTGCTTCATAATATTTCAAGGCTCTGTTTTGTATTGTGTAAACACTTAGGAGCATAACGTTTTCGTGATAATTTAGCCTCACTATGACTACAGAATTATCATCTTGTGCTTGATAGCTTTTTTTGGCTCAAAATATGCTTAGTCTAAAGTTAATATAGCTATATCTAAGTAAACTGTTTCCTGAGATTAATACCATTAGTAAACAAAGAGCTGCTAATGAAATATTGTAGAACTTTATGGTAAATCTTCCTGACGGAACAATAAAAGTTTCAGAGACAGTGGTGACTGAGATGGGTGATCTGTGTCACCCATGCTTATTCTTTCTCCTCTTTAGTGGGGTCTCTTTAGCCTTGCTTTCCTGTTTCTGCTAATCTATTCCTGGTCTTTATTTCCTCTTTAATTGATCAAAACCTTCTTATCTTTCTCGACAATTTTCATTTCTGAAAGTAAATTTTCACCTGCTCCAGATTCTTTAGCAGTTCAATAGCTGTTTTTATTTCTTTAAATAGAGAGGAGCCAATGCTGCTTTAATTTGTTCTTTTATATTTACGTATTATAATAACTTGTTCAACAATGTTCCCAATCTATAATGATAATCAACAACATTAAGAAGTACCTAATTGGTATTTTATATTTAAGAAATACTTGGTAAACATGTCTAGCAATTGTATCAACTAGAGATTGTTCCCTTTATTCTGGAGAATAAGATATGGACAGTCTCGGCTTACTTAATATGACAATAAGAAAACCTGGGTTGGGGTTTATGCTTAAATGATATGGTTTTAGAATGGACTCAGAAAATGACTTCTTCCCAGATGCTTCCAGTATATCACTCTGATGATGGAAGAAAAGATGATGATAAGGAGGATAGATCAGGAACACACACACACACACACACACACACACACACACACACACACACTCACACTTTGTAATGACACACAGTTAGAAAACAATAGTTGGCCAAAATGCTATTGAGATCATTTAAAGTTTGTTCCTTCAGGTGTAAACCCTGGAGGCTTAAATTCTTTGGGGATCTGGCTCTGAATTATCATATAAAGCTTGAATAAGGTCTCTTATTCTGTGCAGTCTGTGACTCAATGTTAAGTTCAGGGATTCTTTCTTCAAGCCTAGCTCTATCAGGGCGGGAGGTTCATCATCTGTAAGTCACTTGTCTCAGACAATTGCCAGAATGAAGAAAATCAGATCTTCTGTCTTCTAGAAAATTACCACTTTTTTAAAAATGTAGATAAAATAGATGCAGAGAGGATATTCTTAAAGAAGTGAGTACACTGGGCTTTGACAGATGGAAGTTTTGAAACATGATGGAGAAACAATAATGGTGTGAATGGGGGGGGCACGGTCTTCCACCCCTAGGATATTTACTCACAGAATTATCAGCATTTACAGTTGGTCTATGAGTTTTTCTAAACCTATTTGCATAAATATTAAATAGAGATGCTGGTAGCAATAGTATATCACATTCTTGAAAATCACCCAGGAATTTTAAATTTCCACACCATAATAAACAATATACATGTGGCATAAGACACAGTAGTTAGCTTCTTTGGAAAAGGTAAGCATCATCAAAGTATAATTTTCTAACATCAGAAATATATACCAATTGATTTGTCAGTTGAAACCAATTACCCACTTAATAAATTACTCCAAACAGCTTACACTCAGATAATTAATAGACTGTTTTTGAACCCATAGCAATCTGTATTACACTTTGTCTTAATACACTTATCCTAGTGAGTTGCATGAGAGTGGACATAAGACATGAACCAACCATTTCTACAATGGAGAGCACTCAACAAAAATCTAGATCTGTCTGTTTAACTGCATAAAATACACCCAGACAGCATCAGCATAAGGATGCCACTAAAATACTAATAAACCCTACAGATTAAGTCATTTAAACTATCTGAAATGTTATGGTGCTTGGCATATCATGTGGCAAACTGCTTTTTCTTTGAATGAGCACTTTGCTGTAGAAATCAGATATTTTTCTATAGACTATCATACACAATAATCTAGGCAATTTGAATAGTTTCTACTATTGATTATCTCATGTCACACAAAAATATAGTCTTGAAGGTTTTACCTTTATTAAACTGTGATAAGTGTACCATTTTATTTATTTTATTATTATTTGATTTGATAGTAGCAGTGATATATCATAATAACTGACTTTAAAGAAGATTACATATATATGGGAAATCATATAAAATAATTTTATGTTATTTTAACTTTGGGGATTCTTAATTTTCTGTGCAATTTCCTGATAATTTCATTGCCCCTGAAGGTTTGTCAGACACTATGATCTCTAAGAAAGCATTTCTCTTGCTTTTCCATGAAAGCATTTATTGGAAGAATGCAGTTGTAAGAAATTTTGACACCCTTTCTTTCTTCTCAATCTGTCATCTTACATTCTTTTTCTTGATGCCACGTTTGAGTTCGCACTAGTCATACACTGAATTTATTTTATCTGTTCATTGGAAGATCAGTATTAAATAAAAATTATATGTTTTACTATTCTTCCAAATGGCCATCCTTTTTCTTTTTGCCAAGTGTGCAGTTATATTTCCATATCTCTTTATAATTGGGATTAGAAAATAGACTGAAACACATTCATATGAAATACACCTCTGTAGTATTTTTATAGTGCTCATTATTCAGTAAGAATTTGATGCCATATTTAACATTTCTCTAATATATGATACAGGATCTTAAACTTCCAGTTGTATTTACAGAATTGCCAATAAAAGTATATCCAAGTAGAATTTCTAAAATTTCTGAGTGCGTGTGTGTGTGCGTGTGTGTGCGCGCATGTGCGTGTTCATGTGTGTGTACCAGAGGAAAACCTCAATGCCATTCCTCAGTACTGTCCACCTTGATTTTGCAGACTGGGTCTCCACTGCCTTAGTGGGATAGACCAGCTGGGGAGTCAGCCCAAAGCATCTACTGTCTACTGCCTCTGTCTCTCCAGACCTGGATTTACACTAAACACATACCATTCAATCCCCTGTTTTCATTGTGAATTCTAGGGAGCAAATTTTATTACTAATGTTTACAAGGCAAATACTTTAGAACCTGATTTATTTCCTAAACTAATTAAGAGAGTTTCATTATTCCACTATATAATAAGATGAGAAATGGAGAGAAATTTTCATTGCAAATGCAGTCTTAAAATCAAAGGAACTGTTGAATCAATGAAGTTAGATAACTCTTGATGGGAGGATGTTCATCCCAAAAAGTTCAAGGGTTTGGTTGCTGAAGTCTGCATAAGATTTTGTACAAGTGTCCAGATCTTGTAACTAGGAATATTATTACCACTCAGCTCAACTGTGCTGACCAACTGTCTATAATAGACCTATTGAGGATAATCTGCTATTGATTTCAGATATCACATGACTGATATTTTGGTAAGACATAATTCTTATTCTTTTAACAGATCCCAACTTACTAATGGAAGAAAAGAATCAGACAACAGTGCCCAAGTTTCTCTTCCTTGGCCTCATAGATAACCTCTATCAGAAAATTTTCCTCTTTATTATATTTTTCTTTGTTTATCTTGTCACCCTGGGGGATAATGTGGGAATGATCACTTTAATATGGGTGGATGCCAGGCTACACACCCCTATGTACTTTTTTCTTAGTCATCTGTCCTTTGTAGATGTGTGTACCTCTTCTTCCATAGCTCCCAAGATGCTGTGTGACATTTTTACCGAGAACAAAGTCATCTCTTTCATAGGCTGTGCAGCACAATTGTGGTTCTTTGGTCTCTTTGTGGCAACTGAGTGCTTCCTCCTGGCTGTCATGGCGTATGATCGCTATACAGCCATCTGTAAGCTCTTGCTGTATACACTCATTATGTCCCAGCATGTCTGTGTGCTCTTGGTCATCGGACCATATGCCATTGCTATTATAAGTACAACGACTCACACAACCTTAACCTTTTGCTTACCGTTCTGTGGGCCACGTATTATCAACCACTTCTTCTGTGACATTTCCCCATTGCTATCTCTAGCATGTGCAAATACCCAGATCAATAAGTTGGTGCTTTTTGTCTTGGCTGGAGCAGTAGGTGTGATTACTGGTCTGATCATCCTGGTCTCCTATGTCTGCATCTTGATGGCCATCTTGAAAATTAGGACAGCCAATGGGAGACGAAAAGCCTTCTCCACTTGTTACTCTCACTTAGCAACTGTCTTTATCTTGTATGGGACTCTTTTCTTCATCTATGTCCAACCTAATGCTAGTTCCCTCCAGAATATTAATAAAATGATCTCCCTATTTTATACTGTTGTGATACCCATGTTGAATCCCCTCATCTACAGCTTGAGGAACAAAGAGGTGAAAGATGCATTCAGGAGAACATTGGAGAGGAAGCACATAGGTGCTTAAGATAGAATTCTCTCTGTGACATGCCTAAATTGTGGGAGCAAAATATACATTAAAGACCACTGGAATGAGATTTAGAGGTTGCAAGGGAGTCCTTGTTCTTCCTGATCACAGAATATTTCACAAACTTGTGCCATATCTTGATGGAAACTAGCTTAAAGTTTTAGCGATTTTAGTGAATTTAACTGCTCATTGAAATGGTTTGGTTAACAATGCATCTTCAAGGTGAAAACAATATTTTCAACTCAATGTTTCAAGTCATAACAGTCTTCCAAATGAAAATGAAATTATGAAAAGTTCAAATTCTAGTAAAAAAATTATACATTTTGATATTTTGGCTAAACACAATCATAGGAACAGAAAATGAATATAGTCTTGCTTGTTTCTAAGGCCTATTTTTATGTATGAATATTTTGCAACATGGATGTAAGTGTTTACATGTGTAAACATGTGTTTACAGTGTCTGAAGAGTCCAAAAGGAGGCGTTGGGTTCTCTGGAACTGAAGTTACAGTAATGAGCTGACACTCATGTGCTGGAAACTGAACCAAGTTCTCCGGAAGAGTGGCCAGTGCTCTTAACTATTGCTCTCTCTTCCTTCCCCCTATTTACATTTCAAGATTTCTGGGAAAATATTTTGAAAAATTTGCTACTTCTTTTCAACTATCTTAAACATGTTGCCTGCTAAAACTTTCAAATGGAATGCATTGAGCTGTAATGTATCATTTAACTTAAAGAAAAATTTGACTATGCCTGTCTCTTTCTGCCTCTGTTTCCTTTGGTTTCTATTTCTGTCTATGTCTCTGTCCATCTGTGTGTGCGATCGCCTGTCTGTCTTTCTGTCTGTCTGTCTGTCTCTTGTGTGTGTGTGTGTGTGTGTGTGGGAGAGAGAGAGAGAGAGAGAGAGGGGAGAGAGAGAGAGAGAATATACATAAGTGCATGTGCCATGGCACACATGTAAAAGTTAGAGGACAACCTTAGATGCCAACTTTCACACTCCACCTTGTCTGAGACAGGCTCTCTCATGGGCCCCTCCATACACAAAGGTACCCATCCTACCAGCTTCTAGTGAACTTTTTGCCTTTGCCTCACACCCTGTAGTAAAATCACCAGGATTATCAATGTGAGCTTCACATTCATCTTCTTGTGGGTTTTAGAGATATGAACTCAGGTGTTAAAGTTTGCATAGCAAGCACTTTAATGTTTGAACTGCCTCTGCCCCTGATAATAATTCTTTAACAGGATTTTCTAGGTCCTATCTTCCCAGAAACAATTATTCTTGACTTCAACTTCTCTTCTCTATGCCATCACTTTTTGGAAGCACCTACATTTGAGAGCAACTTCTTTTAAGAATGTAACACACTAAGCACAAATTGAAACAAAAGCATCTATAAGCCCCCAGCGATTTCACTGAAAATTGCCAATTGAACAGATGCTAAAATGTTCATTTCACGAGAACAAATATTCCACTAGTTTGATGCTGCACTATTTTTCTTATATAATAAAAATATTTAAAATTTCATTTTACTACTTATCTATGCTCATTTATTAGTGACCAGAAACTTGAGACCTTCTTGATAGTTACAAGTGACATTTTTGGAGGAGGAACAAATAAATGCAATTGATATCTCACAATGTTTTTGCTTATCGTGTTTTGCAGATGTCATGAAAATCATTTGTAGATTTTTTTTTCTCATCAGTTTTCGCTAGTGTGTGTACACTGAGTGTGTGGCTCAAGACAATTCTATTTTGTCCAGTGTATTCCAGAGAAGCCAAAAGTTGCACACCTGATCTACAGCAGCTGCCTCAATGAGACCATTTTGTTCTGTGTAGGTAGTGGAAGGCTATACTGTGCCAGGAAGGCATGGGATATGCTTTCTGTAGTGCAAGAATATTCAAGGGTGCTCTTGAACCTCAATAACACTTGAATCACTGTTTTTGACCACAGTCCCAAGGTTTTTTGTTTTGTTTTGCCTTTTCTTTTTGAGATATGGTCTCACTGTGTAGCTCTGGCTGTCCTCAAACCCACTTTGCAGATCAGGCTGGTCTCGAACTCTGGTGTGCTGGGATTAAAGGCGTGTGCCAACATGTCTGGCTTTCTTTCTTCCCAAGTTTTGATATGAGACCTGGAGAAGTTGTGAATTCAGCTTCCTTACTAGTGCATCTCACCATCTATTCTCAGGTTTTCCAGGTTGCCTGGTCACTGAGAGCAGGTGGTGTCTTTTAAACTTTATTCCTTATCCGACTTAACATTAGGTTGGCTATTTTTATTTACCTATTTTGCATCCCGACCCCAGTTTTCCCTCTCTTCTCTCTTCCCCGTCCGTCTTTCCTCCCACCTCAAAGTAAAAATAAAAACATCATAAACTAGTAATACCACACATGGGTACATATCTAAAGGAAATGATGAAACTCATTAAGATCTTCACAATGATTCTCATTAAAAAGCTATTGACAGTTATCCAGCTAGGAAATAATCATAAGTGACCATCAGCAAACAAGATAATAATGTATATAAATACAATCAAATAGTAACTATAAAAACCATTAAAGTTTTCCATTTATGACAGCATGGGTAGAGTCAAAGAACAATTAACATATTCTGATTAAAAATTAATTAAAGGTTAAAAGAAATAAAAGAAAGATCTCTTGGCAAAAAGATCCCATGGAATAAGATCCTCCCCTTTGCATAGGCATACATGTATCTACATGCATGCACATATGCACAAATTTCCCAAAAATTATTTCTTTGAAATAAGACACATTTAGGGTATTATAACCAAATACTATTGAGAGAATGTTAATTTTGTCCTTCAGGTGTGTGTAAGCCTTTGAGGTTTGAATTCTTTGGGGACCTGGCTCTGAATTGCAGCTCTCAGGATGAGGTCCCTGGTTGTGTGTGGTATCTGAATCAGGGATTCTGTCTTCATGTCCTGGATGGGAAGTTTATTTCTTCACCATCTGCCGAGACTCTCTCAAGAGAGGGTCACCTCCATGAAGGTGTTGACCCATTGCTCCTTCTAGAAAATGGTCATAACTTTGAATCAGTTAAAGCTGTTTCAAAATGAAGTGAGTATATCAAATTTGGGGCTATCAGGAGTGCTTGAAATACAGAGGAGGAACATCACGACGCTTCTGAATTTTGAAACACAAAACCCCGCTGCAGATACTCAAGATCAGGCCTAGGTATTTTGTTCACATTGTTTTAAGACTAAGTCACACAATGTGTGGAATAGACACAGAGGCTGGGCATAGCAGGTGTCAGCCATGGTGGTGTCACAGCTCTGTGGGGAGATAGGGGGCAGGCAGGAGACTCCCTGGCAGCTTATGGAGCAGCTAGCTCAGCATAAAAGGTGACAATGAGACATGGTCTCAAAACACCAACACCAGAGGTTGTCCACAGTAGAGGTGCATCTGCACTAACACACATGAACACATGTGTGTGCATGCACACACACACTACTCTTAAAAACCTTGACCAAGGGCACTAGACAGAGAGTCTAGAGTAGACAAGATCACGAAAGACCATCATGTGCCCTGCAATTAATTGCAGGTTCATCCAGTTGAGTCCCCCAGGAAATCAGAGAGAATAGACTCTGAGCAAGCATGACAAAGGTCTGGAAGATCGAGAAAGAATAGATGCTTGAAATGATCAAGTGTCAAGGGATCTGGGGCATGAATGTCACAGCTGGTCAGATGCTGTGGACTAAGAGGATCTCAGCACAGAGAAATGTGCTGAGCAGTAGGATCTGGGATATGTACACACCCTTCCCCCTGTTGCACACACTTGCCATTCCAGCCACCCGGAACTAAAGTCTAGAGAAAAACTTGTGCTGGATTAAGGATGAGACAGGGACTACCCACCAGCTTGATAAATAAGAGTGTGGTCTTTGAAGCCTTGCATACCCTTGAGGTGACATTTGAGAAGTGTCCTTCCCCTTGGGTCCTCAGTCCCTTCCCTGGTGTCCTCAGAATGTCAGGCCATCCATCTCTCTGCTAGCTAGTCAAGTTTTCCTTTCCACCACATCCCTCAAAAACAGGTTCAAGCCTTCGCTTCTTTAAAAATATCTTCCTGCCACCAAACATTTCCTGCAGTTACAGCTCTCTCTCTCTCTCTCCTCCTCAGACCCAAACTTCCCAGGCGACTATTGTCCTACATTCCCCATATGCTTCCCTCCTACACACACCCCAGTGCACACCACATTGTCTTCTGCCCCCTCAGTGGGCTGGAAGAAGACACGGTGATCTCCAGGTGGCCGCGCCGCGACTGAAGTACTGGACACTCTCAGTCCCTATCTTACTGGAACCTCAAGTACAGGTGAGGATCACTGTTTTCCTCTGGGGTTCATCTTGGACTATCAGGACCTGGTTATCTCCTGGTATTCCTACTGCCTGGGATGCTGTGTGATTCCCTTCCCAGACTCCTCCTCACCCTCTAGAGGTTATTCTTGATGAAGGGACCTTTCCCCTTATGTTCCCAACCAAACATCAGCACATCTTATCATTCTGGACCACTTGATCTCTCTCTCTCTCTCTCTCTCTCTCTCTCTCTCTCTCTCTCTCTCTCTCTCTCTCTCTCTCTCTCTCTCGATATGTGTGTTTGAATGCATAAGCATATCTATGTGAGGAGGTCAGAGGTCAACTTTGAGTGCCATCCCTCAGGTGCCATCTAACGTTGTTAAGCAAGCCAAGCTAACTGGGGTGGCTAGCCCCGGGGAGCCTCCTTTGCCTCCTCAGGCCTAGGATCACAAGTATACACTGCCACGGCTGGTTTTTTTGCATGAGTGCTGAGGAATTGAACTCAGGCCCTCGTGTTTGTATGTCAAACATTTAATGACTGAGCCATCTCCCCCAGCTGGCATCTGTTTCTTTGATTCATTTTTATCTCCTTCCCTCTTGCTCCCATCAGGACTGCAGTGACCTCCCCAGGAACAGAGAGACTTGCCTGAAATCACAGTTAATCGCGCTGACTTATGGTGACCAGAGGAAGAAGTCCAGTATGGAGTTATTTCCTCTCTACTGATTCAATCATGCTGTACACAGAAAAGTGGGACATTAATAAGGTATGTGTCATTCATCACCAGTGAGGGATGGCTAAGATGTGTGAAGTTACTCTAAGCAGTTTTCTTTTCCATTGACAGGACTGGGAAAACAGAAATGAGATCCCATGAGTGACCTCAGAATGCCTTAAGGACACAGTCTCGGGAATTTATAAAAATAAGGAGCTTCTAGCTCCTTCCACCTCATCTGAGTAACAAAGGGAGGTGGTGACAACTGAGGATGGAGGGAGCCCAGGAAAGATGAAATTTCAAAGGCTGGGCTTCAACTGTCAGCAGGAAGTGAAAATGCAGACAAGACAGGCATGCTCCCTAAAATCAGCCCACAAGGACTGTCACATGAAATGCAAACTGCTCTAGGAGGCGAAGGGAAGTTACCAATAGATGCATTTCAACCCAGTGAGCAAGCAAAAGCACTGTGGGAACTGTCCAGGGTGCCAGGAGCAGGACAGGGCCAGGACAGACTTGTGCATGTTGTCTGCGTGTCACTTTTCTATGGGTGCTGTCAGAGAGCAAGAAAACACAAGATCTGGTCTGAAGCCACGTTCATGACTGAGCCAGCACTCTCTGGTTTGACCTCAACTGCACACTGAAATATCCACACGTATGTGTATTCCCTGTTGATGGCCGCGAAGGAAGCTGAGCTCACTGAGGGTTACAGAAATGACTCTGTCCCAAGAAAAGGCTGCATAACACACCCAACGCCATTTGATGGGTTGTAACTGTGTTGTGTGTCCTGTGATGTGAGAGGTAGATGGGGACTCAAAAGTGGAACGTCTCTCTGGGGGGCTTCTAAGTCACCCATTCAAGTCATAGTCTCTGTGGATCACGCCTCTGCTATTCGAGTCTTTCCTCTGCTTTTCCTCAGCCTCGTCAGAGGAGTCTCTGTCTTCATTTCTGCTTCTAAGACTCTCACCTATCCAAGTAGGAAGGGGACACTGGGCTGAGGTAGGCATATGGCCAAGGCACAAAGGTGAGAGAGCAGAGGGTGACAGAGAACAGCAGAGGGCTCGGAGGAGACAGACTATGGTGCACCGTGGGAACTTGGGAGTGTGTAGAGAGGATGCGGGTCTGCACTGGCATCTGGCTCAGCTACAGGTCACCATTCCACTCCACCTCTGATGCTCCACATGCCTGCTTCACATATGCTCCAGAGCCTATCTAGGCGATGACATGCGTTTATGGAGGCAGGAGTTACAAATGTCTTAGTCTGTTCAGTAGCATTTATACAATGCAGAAAAAAAAAAAGAAAAAGACAGGCCCCTGGAATTTGCTAATTTACAGACCACAAATTTCACCTGAGGAAGAGCAGATTACCTCAGTAAGCTATTTCTATCCCCCCTCCCCTTGCCTTGCTCTCCTCCCCTTCCTGCCTTTTTCATTGGCTGTGTTTGCTTCTGTCTTCCTTCCTGGCCTCAACTCATAAGGTCTTGCCCAGGGTCTCTCTTAGCACTCGGTTTCAATTCTAAAACTTTCCAAAGCCAATAAAGCTCTTTAGTCATAAAGCCTGGCTGCCAAGGAAAGAATGCTAATTGGAGACTTTCCTTTCTCAAGGCCCCGGGGAGTTTGGATATGGATATTTTTCTTTCTTCTGGTATGTCATTAACATAGCATAGACTCAGAAAGGGAAGAACACAAAACAGCCCCAAATATGAGAAATGAATCCAAGAAATGCCAGCTCCTATGCCAAGAAGAAACTTCTGCACAACAAATACTAAGGATAATGGCCCAACTGGAGGCCATGGAACCTGGTTCTATTCCATCAGAAAAGGCAAGGATGTGGGGAAGAACACAGGGAAGAAAAAACCAAAAACAAAAGGAAATATATATATATATATATATATATATATATATATATATATATATATATATACCAGGTATCCAGACAAGTTTAATAGTTTAGATCAGGCACCCAACTTAGACCATTCTTGCATTACCACTTGGGTTCAAAGTAAGATCTTAAGATCCCACAGTCACATAGTGTGAAGGGTCTTTTTAAGTACAACTCAGAATCATCTAAGGACAGAGCTTCAGGTGAGAAATTGCCTAGACAAAATCACCTGTGGGTATGTCTGGTGGGGAGGGTGTGTTGATTGTTAATTGATGTAGGAAGACCCAGTTCTTAGTGGGCAGCACCATTCCCTAGACAGAGGATCCTGAGCTACATAAGACAAAAGAAAGCTAAATGAAGCCAAGGCAGACCACGGCATGGATGGATTCGTTTCTCTCTGGTCTTGACTGTGGATATAATGTAATGAGCTACTTGAGTTCTTGGCTTTACTCCCCCTCAAGGATGGGACTGTACCCTGAAATTATAAGCCAAGGAAACACCCTTTGTCCCCTCCGTTGGTTTTTGCTTAGGGTCTTTTATCACAGCAACAGAAATGAAACTATAGCACAGAGGTTATTATATATGTGTCTGGCCCCTTAGTAGTCCCTAGAGCCAGACAGGAACAAGATTTGAGCCTTGTTCTCAGAGTCTGGAAGGGAAAATACAGAAGCAAACCAGAGCTTTATGGGCAGTTCCGCAGCATTAGCAGAGCAGAAGGAAGGAAAGCCAACCCCTAAGAAGGCAGGGAGGGCTCTCTTCCTTTTCATGGTTGTGTAGTAAAGTTGTAATTTCTTGACACACACACTAGCTGCTAGAAACCAGAACACACGCTTACACCTTTCCTTATTCCATGCCTTTCCTTTTTCTTTGGTTTTCAGAAAAAAAAAATACAGACTGGCCAAGCGAAGATAACAATTTGCTTGAACATTCTGTGATTGCTTGCAGAATGCACATGGTTAAAGGACTGAATTTAAATGGAGCTTGGCTCTGGGACACCCTGGGGACTGTGAGAGCAGGTATTAATGTCATCCTGTCAGAGTGCGGCTGAGGATCAAGAGACTTCAACAGATTGCTTTTTATGTCTGAGGAAAATAGCATCTCCCAGATGCCCTAGGGGCATAAGAACAACTGCCATGCCCTTTTCTACTCCACAGGAGAGGACACTGATCCTGGGGGAAGTGGGACACTCCTCCTAGCACAAACGGAGACAGTTACCCTCAAGATCACATGTGGGACCCACCGTCGACAGAAACCTGCCCAAGACCTCTTGCCAAGAACTGCTTTGTCAGTTTTCACAGGCAGTTATGGAGATCTATTGAACCACAGGACTTCCTAGTCCAAAGGTAGGAATTCTGTGCTTTGTTGGACCCAGTCACTCGGAGGATCTACGAGAAAGCCCAGGAATCAGTATCTCAAGAAGCACTCAAGTGGTTCTGGCAACAGCTCGGGGAAGCTGGACCACCTCGTGGTGGGGTCTGCCCTTACTCTGCATAGCAATCATCGTCATGGGAGCCCACTTATATTTAAATCCATTATTAGGCAGACTTTAGCAAAACAAGGAATATGGTTCCTCCCTGTAATTGCTTTGTCCTGAGCATCACCCGAATCTTTTGAAAATAACACCAAGATGAGACTGAATATCCTCCATTGGTCTGGAAGATTTCTAGACATAACCAGCAGCTCTTGGAGTCCCTCGTTTCAGGGAATACCCAGCTGATATTGCCCCTACACCTAATAAATTCTGTCACAGACCTACAACAGCCACCAAGCCACACTAGGTTCTCTGTGAGAGATGGAAGTGTGGATGGGAGGATGTCTGAGCCAGTCTCCGAAATTCACCTAGAGAATGAGTTTATTGATTGAATAACTTTTTGCCAGGACCCAGGGAAAGCAGAACAAAAAGACCGTTTGGTCAACACAGCCCCTGACTTTAAAGCAATATCACAATCTGTTAAAGAAGGTCTTACGCATGGATGTGATAAATTAATCAATAAAATGCTTGCCCTGCAAGCATGAGGACCTGGGTTCTATCCTCCAGAAACACGTATGTTTGGTTGTTTGTTTTTAAGATAGGGCGTGGTGGTAAGAACACATAATCCCAGCACTCAGGAGGTGGAGATAGGACAGTGAAGCCCATTTAGAGCCTTTTTCCCATCTGAATCTATCTTTACTGCATATCTTTCTTTTTCTGACCACATGAATCTTTAATTTACGAAACAATATGACTAGGAATAAATCTGTGGCTTTGACAGCTGGATATATCCCATTTCTTAGCTTTCTGAGAGTCTAGCTTTATGGTGGAGGTACTGGCAGGAGCCACATTTATTACCAGAACTCTATGGAGTTTCAAGGTCCAGGTCACCACCAAGAGGCATGCTGTTGGCTATCCATAAACACCATTTAAGTGTTTGCTGGTGGGTTCTCTTAAAACAGATGCAAACTTTTTGCAGCTAAAGCTGAGTCAGGAAGCCTCTTTGAAATGAGACATGCTTGCCTCTAGCAAGCAGAGCCCACCTGAGAAAATGCTACTACCAAGAAGCCATTCTTTACTCTGTTCTTTTTGTGTCTAGAATTCTTTCTCAAGCTTTCTCGGGTTTTAAGTGGACTACTTTCCACGTTGGCACCATTTGTTGATAGAGGTTTCTGTCCCACCCAGTCCCACAGCTGTTCAGTCCCAAAGAAACACGCAGAAGTCTACATTAACCATAAACTGGTTGGCCTATTAGCTCAGGCTTCTTATTAATGCTTATATCCTACATTAACTCATAATTCTTATCTGTGTCAGCCACATGGCTTGGTTCCTTTTATCAGCAAGGCAGTCTTACCTTGCTTCCTCTGCATCTGGGTGACAACTGTGGACGGAGCCTTTCCTCTTCCCAGAATTCTTCTGTTCTGGTTGCCCTACCTCTACTTCCTGCCTGGTCACACTGCCTATACTTCCTACCTGGCTACTGGCCAATCAACAGTTTATTAAAGCCATACAAGTGGCAAATCTTTGCAGGGTAGAAGACAATTGTCCCACAACAATTTTGGGAATTCTTGTGCTGGCCAAGAATAGAGACTTACTTAGGCTGGCTTCTTTGATGGCATTGTTATGACATTTGTCCCTGGAGCAAGACCTTATGGGGGGTGACTGTGGGAAATGGATCATAATTCCAGAATCCAACATTTGCTCTATTCAAAATAGCTCTTCCCTTGGGTCATCACAACATCCCCTTGTCACACCAGGGCTGCTTTCTTATCAGGATTCCATTGTCCTCTATTTCTGGCCCCACCTTCCCCATCTTTACTCACACATGTCACTGGCTCACCCACAGATGACTTGCTTGTACATTAATATAATTTCTGCTTTTACTAGCTTTTGCAAGAGGATTCTGTGTCTTGGTGTGAGCATCATGGTTACTTGTTTCCAATACATCTTAGAGTTGTGACCTCTGAAGGGACCATAGGTTGAACCGAGAGGGAAAAAAAGGCATTCCTAAGGTTCCACAGTGCCCAACAAATGAGTTATAGATGGCTCCAGTCTAAGAATGAAACTGGGGCTACTTCACAGAGGACATTGAGATTCCTGAGTGCAGATAATGCTTGTCATGCACCAAGCCACATCCTCTCCCTTGTCTTAATTAATTTATGTCTATGGTGTGGCACATCAAGTTTATAACTCTTTAATTTAATTTAATATTATTTCATGTTGTAGATATTTCTATGAAGACAAGGGAATTATTTAGCTTTTCTCAGGTACAACAGAATGGTGGAGAAATTAATGGTCTCTCTCCCTAGAGTCACTCTTAACCAACTGGGGAGAATTTTATTGGGAGGGTATCCTGGCTGTCCTGTCTGTGGAGATGCACCCTTTCTAGCCCCTTCTCCAACAGCCTACAGAGGTAATGCGTTGTTAGATTACCATGTACTTTATCATGTTTACCTGTTCTCTCTTGCATTCCTCACCCTCTACCCTGGCCACATGTGCTAGTATCTTAAGAACAGCATCCATTTTTTTCCTTCAAGCTGTTGTGTTCTGTTACCAACCAAGAGTCCTTACTATTAGCACAGACTCCATGAGTTGAATTCTTCCCAAGACTGCCTCCATGTCAGATATCAGTTGCAGGTCTGCAGAGGCCACTAGAACTGCTGATAGGGTGACATGCTGCTGCTGAATTTAAGGGCCACATGATGCCCCTTCTTGTGTTTGGCAATTCTCAGAACTGTTCTTGGAGCTTCCTGATGGTGTCATACTTATAATTAGATTTTTATTTTAAAGGACACAATGCCGGAACAGTCCAATGGAAAATTTGCTAAGGGCAAGATTGTGGTGAGGAGAGACGCACTGAGCCTCCATTCATAGGGGTTGCCAAGGCTCACTCTGATGCATGTGTGGCATTGAAAACAGGTGACAATCACTTAGATTTCTAAAGTAAAGAATAATAGAATGGATGTGCTGCCCACAGTGACCATTAAAATCATACACATCCTGGAAATCCTGATTAAGACTTAGGCCTGGGGAAATGACTGATTCCCAGTGCCTGCTACCCTGATGAGACCGAGTTCGGAGCTTGAGCACCCAGGTCAAAAGTTGGGCATGATAGAATGCACCTGTAACCCTAAACCCTAAGCTCCTTAGAACTAGCTGGTCAGAAAGTCTAGACAATTAGAAAGTACTAGGTTCAGTGAGAGACCCTTTCTCAAAACTCACGGTGGAGAGTTGTAGTGGCATTTCAATTGTGCCACTGTCTGACTTCTACACTCTGCTTCCTATGCCTCTTCATTATCTTCACTGCTTCCACAAATGCATCTCTACCTCTCAGGCCCAAGTTTACATCCACACTTTGCAGATGACTTTCCCAACTCTATCTTTCTATCTTCCAACTTCATTGAACATCGGCCTCCGAGCTCTTGCTTCCCTGCTTGGACCTCTGGCCTTCCTCCCTTTTGCGCTGGGAGGAAAGCAGTGTACTGCAGCTTTGCCACACACCGCTTGCAACAACTCTGCTTTCTGCAATGATGCTTAATTGTAGGTTTTATTGACAGACTTATGTTATGCCCCCAGGAACCCATCTTGAATCAATTCGAATCAATTAATCACACTGTGATTAACTTTAATTGTGGGATATTTCCTACACCCAGCAAATAACCATTCACATATGTTCCAATTAATATTTTACCCCCCTTTGTTGACAAATGATCTATTGTACTTGAGATTAATTAAATGTTAGCATGGTCCCAATTAACACTGTATCACCAATAAAAGCTGCCTTGACTGTCAATACTGAACCAAATCTGTGACGGTCTATCATTTACAATGCATGGCGTGTGTTATCTCAGCGCCACTGGGGCTTGGCTTCTTGGTTTAGATACTATGTGACCTAGTTGAAATAGAAAACTGCATTTAAAGATATTGTGAACCTTGAGTATTTTTACTTTCTCTTGAAATGAAACCTTGTCTACCTAGAAATGTCTCTTTTACTCTGCCCGTTATTGCTGATCCCAAAGTTATCAATTTATACATTTTTTTGTTTCTTTTGTTTGTTCGTTTGTTTTTTGAGACGGGGTTTCTCTATAGCTTTGGAGCCTGTCCTGGAACTAGCTCTTGTAGACCAGGTTGGTCTTCAACTCGCAGAGATCCACCTGCCTCTGCCTACATGGTTTGTTTTATAAATTTTTATAAGGTGCTTTCATATTTAATAGTTTATATAAAATGTAGCCCGGGCTGGCCTCAGACTTGCTGTATAGATGGCAAGGACCACGATTTCCTGAGCCTCCTACTTCCACCTTCCCTGAGGTCATAGTGCCTGGTGGAGACAGGGCTGGGATCAGACCCAGGGCTGTCTGCATTCTAGGCAAGCACTCTGGCAGCAGAAGTAGCTTGCCTGTTCTTTCTTTCATATTTTCTTTGCCTACTCATTCACATTCTCCTCTACTTTGAATGCCTATTTACTTAAGGGCTGTTGAGCTGGAAATTCCAAACTGCATCTTTTGTTTTAAAATCTTCTCAAGCTCTCTCTAATTAGGATATGTTGGTCTATTTTGTATGCAAATACTGTTTATTTATGCCTGCACTGATAAGCAGTGGGATTGTTTTCAACTCTGTTTTTAAAAACAATTAGGGGTTGGATATTTATTTTATTTTATTTTAGTGCAGCTGAACTGGGTCATCTGTATAAAATCCACCCTTACCATGCAAGCAGTGGGTCACAGGACAGATTTAAACTGCGTTCTGCATTCAGACATATTCAGTGAAGAAGGAGGCAGAAGTCAGAGACCTGAAGAGGTTTTTTCTTTTTTTCATTTATTTTTTATCAAAAAAAAAAATCTGCCTCCTTCCAGCCTCCCATTTTCCTCCCCCTCCTCCCACTCCTCTCCCCCTCTCCCAACTCCTCTCCCCTGTCCCTCTCCAGTCCCAAGAGCAGACAGGGTTCCCTGCCCTGTGGAAAGTCCAAGGTCCTCCCCCTCCATCCAGGTCTAGGAAGGTGAGTATCCAAACTGGCTAGGCTCCTATAAAACCAGAACATGAAGTAGGATCAAAACCCCATGCCATTGTCCTTGGCTTCTCATCAGCCCTCATTGTCTGCCACGTTCAGAGAGTCCGGTTTTATCCCATGCTTTTTCAGTCCCAGTCCAGCTGGCCTTGGTGAGCTCCCAATAGTTCAGCCCCAGTGTCTCAGTGGGTGGGTGCACCCCTCATGGTCCCGACTTCCTTGCTCATGTTCTCCCTCCTTCTGCTCCTCATTGGGACCTTGGGAGCTCAGTCTGGTGCTGCAGTGAGGGTCTCTGTCTCTGTCTCCATCCATCGCCAGATGAATGTTCTATGGTGATATGCAAGATATTCATCAGTATGGCTGTAGAATAGGGCCATTTTAGGTTCTCTATCCTCAGCTCCCAAAGGAACTAACTGGGGACATCACTCTGGGCACCTGGGAGCCCCTCTAGGTTTAAGTCTCTTGCCAACCATAGGATGGCTCCCTTGATTAAGATATATGCTTCCCTGCTCCCATATCCACCCTTCCTTTATCCCAAATATCCCATTTCCCCACGTTCCCCCCATCCTCCCCTTCTCACTTTTCTCTTCCCATCTCCCCTTACTCCCATCCCAACCCACCCCCAATCCCAATTTTTTGCCCGGCAATCTTGTCTACTTCCCATATCCAGGAGGATAACTGTATGTTTTTCTTTGGGTTCACCTTCTTATTTAGCTTCTTTAGGATCACAAATTATAAACTCAGTGTCCTCTATTTATGGCTAGAAACCAATTATGAGTGAGTACATCCCATGTTCATCTTTTTGGGTCTGGGATACCTCACTCAGGATAGTGTTTTCTATTTCCATCCATTTGCATGAAAAATTCAAGATGTCATTGTTTTTTACCGCTGAGTAGTACTCTAATATGTATATATTCCATACTTTCTTCATCCATTCTTTCATTGAAGGACATCTAGGTTGTTTCCAGGTTCTGGCTATTACAAATAATGCTGCTATGAACATAGTTGAACAAATGCTTTTGTAATATGATGGGGCATTTCTTGGGTATATTCCCAAGAGTGATATTGCTGGGTCCTGGGGTAGGTTGATCCCGAATTTCCTGAGAAACCGCCACACCGATTTCCAAAGTGGTTCCAATGCACAAGTTTGCATTCCCACCAGCAATGGATGAGGGTACCTCTTCCTCCACAACCCCTCCAGGAAAGGCTATCATTAGTGTTTTTGATTTTAGCCATTCTGACAGGTGCAAGATGATATCTCAAGGTTGTTTTGATTTGCATTTCCCTGATCGCTAAGGAGGTTGAGCATGACCTTAAGTGTCTTTTGGCCATTTGAACTTCTTCTGTTGAGAATTCTGTTGAGCTCAGTGCTCCATTTTTATTTGGGTTAATTATCATTGTACAGTCTAGTTTCTTGAGTTCTTTATATATTTTGGAGATCAGACCTTTGTCTGTTGCGGGGTTGGTGAAGATCTTCTCCCAGTCAGTAGGTTGCCTTTTTGTCTTAGTGACAGTGTCCTTTGCTTTACAGAAGCTTCTCAGTTTCAGTAGGGCCCATTTATTCAATGTTCACGTTTGTGACAAGTCTCACTCTTGTATCTTCTGAACATGCTCATTCCACAGAATGCTGCTGTCTCAGCCACGGGGACTTTCTGAGGGCACCATGGCTAACACGCTGGATTTGCTATGTTTTAGCTTGGCCTCTTCCTTGCTTTGGTTACTTCAAAGCATATAACATATGAGTTGTTATAGATATAAAGACACATCCAACCATTATCAGGCAGTATCCAGAGACTGTAAATACATTGGCCTTTAGTACTGGGCAAAGACCAGGAGAGCTAACCCACCGCTTTGGTATACATGATGGAGACATAGCCATCATCAGTGTGGAATATCTCAGCTCCTGTCATAGAAGGGAAAAACACATGACTATTAATGATCAACCTCCCTAACTTCTACACTGATCTTGTTCAGGAAGCTTGCTTTGGAGGTTTGTGTACATGTGTGTCTTGAAGACACATGGAATTTCAGAAACAGTTAAAAAATTTTTAGGAGCCTTTGAAACTTTGTATTTCTTTTTTTAAGTTAGTTCTTTGAGAATTTGGGCAGTGTGTTTTGATCATATTCACTGCCCAACCCACTCCTCCCAGATCCATCCTCCTTTCCCTACCGGTGCAACTTTGTATCCTCTTTGTACTTTACCTACCAGGTCCAATTTGTGCTTCTCATATATGCATGCATGTGTGACCTTCCACTGAAGTGTAGTCAGCTTACTAGGGGTCAACCTACTAGAGGCAACACTCTTTTCACTTTTAATTCTTATTTCTTAAATTAAAACATAATCATAAATTTTTCCTTTCCTTCAATCCCTCCTGAGTGTCCCTTCATTACTCCTTCTTAAATTCATGACCTCCTTTTTTCTAATTATTCTTGTTACACATTAATGCATATTATATATCCAAATATATAAACATAGCCTACTGAGTCCACTCAGTGTTGTGTGATGTGGGAGTGATTTCTTATCAATAAAGAAACTGCCTAGGCCCATTCGATAGGCCCACCCTTAGGTGGGTGGAGTAAACAGAACAGGATTCTGGGAGAAGGAAGCTGAGTGAGGAGTCGCCATGATTTTCCCACTCCAGACAGACACAGGCTAGAATCTCCCCAGTAAGCACACCTTGGGGTGCTACACACCTTATAAGAAATGGGCTAGTCCAGGTGAGAGAGTTAGCCGAGAAGAGCTAGCCAATAATGGGCCAGGCAGTGTTTAAAAGAATACAGTTTCCGTGTAATTATTTCGGGTATTAAGCTAGCCGTGTGGGCGGCCGGGTGCTGGGGACGCAGCAGCCCCGCCACTCCATATTACTACAGTTGTGTGTATATAATGTTTTCAGTGAAGACTCCTGGTACTCGGTAGCCAATTACAGAACTCTTTCACAGGATTTGTGCTGCTAAAATTGCTGTGGCTTATACTTGCAACTACCTTGCTGTATCAGGAAGACACTATTTCTTTTTATCCATCTACCCTCTCTTTAAAAATGATTCCAGAGCCTTGGGAGGAGGAATTGTGGTAGGAGATGTCCCATTTAGAGCTAAGTATCTCATGATCTCTTATTCTTTGTCTATGACCTGACTAAACACAGGTTCTTGGTGTGACACTGGTGCCAGATACAGATTTCATCTTGTTGAGCAGGACTTAAATTCAATCAGAAAATGGTTGGTTGTTCCACAATAACCATGCCACTATGGCGCCAGAGCAGCTCGTAGTGTTCAGAATTGGGCAGAACTGATGACTACTTTTCTCCTTTTCTGTGTTAGCATGCACAGCACCTTTTGGTGAAAACTCGTCAGCAGGAATAAAAGTTACAGTGAAAATTACTACTTGAAATGTCTGTTGACTTGACTGAGGTTTCTGTCCCACCAGGTCCCACATCTGTTTAGTCCCAAATAAGTACACAGAGGCCTACATTAATTATAAACTGGTTAGCCTATTAGCTCAGGCTTCTTAGTAATTCTTATAGCTTTTATTAGGCCATTATTCTTGTCTGTGTTAGCTACTTGGCTTGGTACCTTTTTAGTGAGGCATTTACATCTTACTTCCTCTGCGTCTGGATGATGACTGCAGACTGCCTCTTTCCTCTTTCTGGAATTCTCCTGTTCTCATTGCCCTGCCTCTACTTCCTGCCTGGTCACCCCTCTTATACTTCCTGCCTGGCTACTGGCCAATCAGCATTTTATAAAAAATAACACAAGTGACAGGATAAAAGACCATTGTCCCACAGCAAATGTGTCAATGTATTTATTCATTTATTTATTTTATTACAAATCATTAGAATTTATTAAACAATGTTTTCTTTAAAATATATATATATATGTACATATATCCATAAAATCCTTCACCAAAAATTATTATTCAGAAAAGCAAAAGTTCCTTCTGGAAGTAAACTCGTGTGGCTACTGAGATGACAGGTAACTGCTGTGATACTAGAAACTGCTTCTTGTCCTTTCGTTGGCAACCTGTACCCTATTGTTCAAACAAACAGAAGACAACCAGAAAAGTCACTAGACCAGCTAGGCTCCATTGCACTTCCCTCCTTCCGTAGGAAAGGCAGGTCATTTCCCAACGTCTGCTCTGCTAAGCAGTATCCAACGGATAGCCACACAGCTCTTGTGAGTTTAAGTGGGCAAAAATTCTGACCATCGTGGTGTTTCACTTCCTGAGTGTGCCGTCGCCATCGGACAGTGGTCTACACTAGATCAAGGTTTCCAATTGTGCAAAGACAGCTCAAGTGTCAAGTAATCCCACCCTGTTTTAGGGAGTTTGGGGTGTTTGTTTCAGCTGCTGCAGACCTTGCCTTGTGTAGATCACCAGGTCCACCAGGCTGCTGTTGAGGGTCAAGATATGCACCTTTGTGCTGAGCTGAGCAAAGAATTTTTTATTCTTCTCTGTAAGGACCTCTGACTGTTCCCAGAGTTCCAAGGCTTTAAGGAGGTGGTTTGTGATGGTGAAATAGGCAAAGGTCTTGTTCTGGATGGTGACTGGGACACTGACGGTGGCCGTCATCCCACCAGCACTTGACTGGGACCTGACAGATCTGTCAGGAGAAGGCACTGGGGAGAGGGAGGATGGAATACCTGTGCACAGAGAAGAACTGTTGAAGTGGTCACTAAGAGAGTGAGAATACTTCATTACTATGTCCTTTTACAGCGAAACATCGCCATGTTCACCAGTGACTGGCAACGTAGACATAAAACGGCAAATATCTTTTCTTGTGCTGGCACCGTGGCATCCGAGAAGGATTTTAATGACATCGTGAACTTAATGAGGTCTGCAGTTTCTGAGTAGACAGCGTACGCTGCCTTTACTGAGCTTTCTGACTCCGTGGCCATCCCACACTCAATTAAAGACAGGACAGCTTGCAAATACTTGAAGGCCTGTTCGATCTTGTTCGTCACTGCCGCTGCTTTACACTTCAACCTTTTAGCTTCCTTCATGTAAAAGTCAGCTTTCTGCATATAAGGTTTCACTTGTGGCTTCCCTGGGTTACAGTTATCCTTTGGCAAAGAAGGCACTAGGAACGTGTTTGTGGCTTCTCTAGCAGACCCTTTGTATTCCGAGCCCCTGGCCTGCACTTTCGGCATTTTTCTGTGCTTGGGCACACAAGAGTCCTGGTCATTGGCATTGGCACTGCCTGCACTTTTGGGAGGGTCCTGACCACAGGTGTCTACATCCGGCTTTGGCTTCTGGCCTGCAGTTTTGGTTGACTTCTGGGAGGAGGAAGAGGCTGACACAGGTGGCAGAGAAGGCATTTTGGAAGTCTTTGTTTTGGAAGATTCAGTATGGGAAGAGGAAGAAGAAGTACAATGTGACTGGACATCTTTCTCCCTTCTGATTTTCTTGCTGGCATGGTCTTTTTCTGAGTCACTGCCCTTTCTCTTCTGGCTCAGTCTGCTGGAGCCATTGCAGTCTCTCTTTTCAGAGTCTTGCTTCTTCTCTGCTGGCGGCTGCCTGTCTTCTGCTTTCCTAGGGCTGCCACCCTTCCCCAGGGGGTTGGGGAATCCGAGTGAGATGATCTAGGTTTCTCTTCACTACCAAACTCGTTGGTAGTGGAGAGTCCCTGAACGGTGAGAGCAATTCGGTGTCTCTCTTTTGACTGTCTTCCTGGATATCTGCAGTTTGTTGGCAGTCGCTAGACCTGCCACTGCTGCTGCCACTGCAGCCCCTACCACTGTGGGGTGGAGTGAAAGAGTTCCTGTTCTGAGCTTTGTCCTTTGGAGGCTGAGGGCCTGAGGGCACCTTGAAGGGAGCCTGGGAACCCTTGTGCTTCCTTTTCTCCTTAGGGGCAGGCTTGGCTGTCTGATGGTTGGGCATGCTAGCTTCAGGCTTAGGCTCCCTGCCTTTTGCCTTCATCTTGGGTTTGTCTTTGGAAGTCTGTTTTTTTGATTCAGAAGGAAGGGGTCCTGGTTTACTTTCCACCTGTAAACAGGCCTGGGGCTCTGCCTGGCCAGAGCCCTTGGCAAGTTTTCTGGGTTGTTTGGTTTCAATAGTTTGCTGAGGTGGGGACTCCTGTTGGGCAGGGGATTTCTGGCAGCTCCTCTCCTCAGGTTGGGGCCCTTCAGTGGGATCTTGGACGGCTTTGCTGGAACTCTTGGGGGGAGAGCCTTTGGACTCATGGTGTAGCTCGTCAGTGTTGCGGTTTTCACCCTTTTTTCCTGGTGCCCACTTGGAGACTCAGTGCTCCCCGGAGCCTCAAGGAGCACTGGTGGCTGCTTCACTTTGGTTAACCAGTTTGTTGTCAGAGTCTTGAGCTCTGGAGCAGGGATTTCTAGGGGCTCACTCTCCTTGCTATCGCGAGAGCTGCTCTCACTCTTCGAGTCTGTCTCGGAGTCTGAATCTGAATCTGAGTCCAACCTGCTGCTGCTGCTGCTCTCCGACTTTGCACTACTGGAATGTGCTGACACCACCGGCTTGGGGAGAATCTGGGGAGCGCTTGGAGGTGCAGATAGGGATGGAAGCTTATCTGTAGTTTGTTCAGTGTCGCTCTCCTCACTATCACTGAGCTGCAGGTCCTCCCAGAGTATGGATCTTCCTTGCTGGGAATTGGGATCCGGCTTGGGGAGAATCTGGGGAGCGCTTGGAGGTGCAAGTAGGGATAGAAGCTTCTCTGCAGCTTGTTCAGTGTCGCTCTCTTCACTATCACTGAGCTGCAGGTCCTCCCAGAGTATGGATCTTCCTTGCTGGGAATTGGGATCCGGCTTGGGGAGAATCTGGGGAGCGCTTGGAGGTGCAAGTAGGGATAGAAGCTTATCTGCAGTTTGTTCAGTGTCGCTCTCTTCACTATCACTGAGCTGCAGGTCCTCCCAGAGTATGGATCTTCCTTGCTGGGAATTGGGATCCGGCTTGGGGAGAATCTGGGGAGCTCTTGGAGGTGCAGAGTAGGGATGGAAGCTTATCTGCAGTTTGTTCTGTGTCGCTCTCTTCACTATCACTGAGCTGCAGGTCCTCCCAGAGTATGGATCTTCCTTGCTGGGAATTGGGATAAATTTTGGAAGGCGGATCGTATTGATTTTGGCTTTGGGTTGCAGAACTATTGGGCAGAGGCTCCTTTTTAGGGAAAGGAGATCTGGATGACTTGACCCTACTGGGTGTATGCTTGGTCTTGGCCGTACTGGGTGTATGCTTGGCTGTCAGAGGAGGGAGCCACGAATGGGTCATTTCTTTCAGAATCTCCTCAATGCAGCGGACTTCATTGGAGAACAACTGCTCCACCGACTCCGACTGTGAAGATATCTTCAGTCTGGTGAGTTTAGCTTTGGCTGGCACTTTTACATCCAGTTTTTGAAGCTCTGCTGACCATTGTCTTCCAGTGGCGGCTTCAGGCCCAAGGACTCACTGGGAGCCTGATTCTGACCGTCCGTGGGCCAGATACATGCCATGGGCTTCTGCTGCATGGGGATAGGAGGGGGTGGAAACGGTTCAGAAGAGGCCACCCCAAGTCTGGTAATTACCACTGAACTGTCAAGAGGAGTCTCATTATCTTGAACCTTCACCTTCAGGTCCTTGGAAGACGTTTCTGCACAGTAGCCTTTATTGCTAGTGGTACTGCTGCTGTAAACCTTGCGGGTTCTTTGCAGTCTGGAATGAACAGGTGACAAACGGGACACAGGGGAGATTAAGGGTGAGAGTTTTTTACCCGGAGCTGAGTCACCATCAGCTCTGCGGTCACACTTTTTGTGGTTTGAAGAGTGCCCCTCCTGACTGAGGCGATCTCGAGTCAGATGCTGTTTGTCGGGTGGACCATAGTTTTTGGCATGGAGACTTGGCACTGGCTCCATCCTTGGTGGTGCCATCTTTGAACTGTGGCTAATGTTACCAACAAAAGGTGATCCAGAGGCAGAAGAAGTACCGAAAAGCTTGTGGTAGATGTGCGTGCAACAAGGGTTGGATTCAAGGCTCTCCCTGTCATGAAATAAAGGATGTTTCGGCTTCCCCGGCTGTCTTCAGAACCATTTGGACACTTAGTACAAGACATAGATCTCCATAACTCCTTCATAACTTCGTAGTCTCCTAGTACGTTCTGTATCTGACGCGACAACTCATCCCCTTTTGTAGTCTTGTAGGGCTCTCCAAACAGTGGCATCTTTTCAGCAAACACCTCTTTCTCCGGGTGAGCTTCTTGGTTGCCTCTCTCCTTCTCTCGAATCCGAAGAAGGTTACTCTTTTCACTGCTGTCTTTGAATGCAATTAATGGGGTCGGTGGAAGGTGCTCATTTTCCAGGCTCTCTGGTTCTATTGTTATGTCTGGGGTGTCTGTGCCACCTGCCTTGACCTGTTGAGATGCAGGGACAAGAGAGTTCGACTTTAGAATTGTGGGAACCAATGGTACAGGCCGCACTTTGGCGCGTGCAGGCTGTGGGCTGAGTGCACCGGGCTCTGCACTCAGGGTATTCTGGGTGGCAAATGCCGGAAGTTAGCAAATCAACTATACTTGACAGAGCACAGTACATTTTCCACCCTGGTCATTTACTTGCAGAGTGTGGGGCCTTCTGCCCCTCTTTTTCCAGGGGAGAGATCATGTTGCCGTTTTTTAGCAAATTGCTATCTGTATATTGTTTCTAAGTTTTGTGCTTTGAAAGCACTAAGGCATAAGTTTTCCTTATTTTCCCACACCAAGTTTTGTTCCTTCGTGATTGTAGCTGCCCATCTCTGTAGCACGAGTTCGAATTGTTCAGTACCGAGTGTCAGAAGCAGGGGTTAAAGCTGAACATCAGAGAAACAGACCAGTGAGCCCCAAGTGAGTACTTACCTCTAGCCAAGCTCAGACCAAGATGGGTGATCCTCAGACTTCCTAGACTGAGCTGGGTCTCTACCAAATCTCATATGGTATGTTCAGATATCACTTGAGGTCCTGGCTTATATATATAGCTTTCTCTGCCCTGCCTTCAGCCTTAATCCCTTCTTGACTCCACCTCCCTAATGCTGGGAGTAAGGGTGTGTGAATCCCAAACACTAGGATTAAAGGTTAATCCACTGATTCAAGTAGGCCAGATTAACCTTGAACTCCCAGACATTTGTCTGCCTATCTTGTGAGTGCTGGGATTAAAGGTGTGTGCCACTACTGTCTGCCCTCTATGGCTAACTTGCAGTAGCCCTGCACTCTAACCTCCAGGCAAGCTTTATTTCTTAGATTACAAACAAAATATCAACACATATCTCCATGTCCTCTTGTGGCTTGACTTTCTCATGTTGCCATGCTAACGGCCTTACACCAGCCTTCCTCGGGACTATGCAAATGTTTGCTTGTTTCAGTTGGTTACACAAAATGTCTCCTTACATTATTTGTATTCATTTTTCTTTTTTCATTATTTGAGACAGGATCTCACTATACGGCCCTGGCTGACCTCAACTCATTATGCAGATAAGGTTGACCGTCAAACTCACAGGGATCCTCCTGTCTTTGTCTCCAGGCTGCAGGGATTGAAGGTGTGGGCCAACTTTTATTACTATTTTTTTAAACATTTAAAATTAAAAGTACTAATTGCTCTTCATAAAACATTTATCACCCAGAGATACAAATTGAGCCAAATTCCATTTTCTAGAAATGCAACTAAAACCAGAGGCAACAATACATTTTGATTAAAACCACTTAAACATCTCTCCATTCAGTACTCAGGTAGCTAATGATGTATCTAGGTATAGGTTTTAAAGAACTGCTTTGAACAATTCAACATAAATTCATTTGAAATGGCTCTCTTGTTGTGCAATGGTAGACATACATCATAGAAGACATTAGTCTCAAAAGATTCTTTTTATGTACATTTCAAATAACATTTGAACCGCATAATTTGACTTTGGAATGTATCTCTAGAAATCTATATTATTGGGAATCAATCTACCTCAGGATCCAGCAATACCACTCTTGGGAATATACCCAAGAGATGCCCAATCATACTACAAAAGCATTTGTTCAACTATGTTCATAGCAGCATTATTTGTAATTGCCAGATCCTGGAAACAAACTACATGCCCCTCAATGGAAGAATGGATAAAGAAAGTGTGGGATATATACACATTAGAGTACTACTCAGTGGTAAAAAAATAATGACATTTTGAATTTTGCATGCAAATGGATGGAAATAGAAAACACTATCCTGAGTGAAGTAACCCAGACCCAAAAAGATGAATATGGTATGTACTCTCTCATTAGTGGATTCTAGCCATAAACAAAGGACATTAAGCCTATAGTTCACAAACCTATATGCTTAGAGAAGCCAAATGACAAGGTGAACCCAAAGAAAAACATATATGGATCATCTTGGAAATTGGAAGCAGACAAGATTGCGGGGCAAAAGTTGGGAGCATGGAGGTGGGGGTAAGGGGGTGGGGTTGTGGGAAGGGGAGAGGGGGAGAGAGAAGGGATTAAAGGCATGAGCCACTACTGCCCAGTGAAAATTTTTCTCCCCTTCCAAGAGAGTCGTATCCACTTTGAGCTAGAAATGAGTCCTGGTGAGCAAACAAACCCAGCAGAAGCTCCATAGATTCTTAATGGAATCGACAGGGATTGCCAGGGAGAAAGGGTTTTAATAATCCTTTGTACCCACATGGGTGGGAGAGGGAGTGTGAAAAATTCTCACATGGGGAGAGTCACCAATGACCTGGGATGTTTGGGGTTAGGGTTCCTGCATAATATAGGCCTTCTTCTGTTTGATTAGGTAGAATATTTTGAGAAAGGGTAGAAGATTCATGAGTTAAAAAAAATATCCCCCAACAATATTATTGTCTGTCATAGTTTCCTTTCTATTTCTTTGATTAAATGCCACTACCAAAACCAATTTGGGGAAGAGGTCTGTTAGGCTTACACATCCGGATCACAGCTGCTTATTGAGAGAAGTCAGGGCGTGAACTCAATAGGCATGAACTGAAGCAGGAATGGCTGTTTACTGGCTTATTCCCCTTGGATTTATCAATTTGCATTTTGATACAACCTAGAACTACCTGCCCAGGTGTGATGGTTTAAAAGAAAATGGCTCCTAAAGGGAGTGGCACTATTAGGAGGTTTGGCCCTGTTAGAGGAAGTGTGTCACTGTGGGGGTGGGATTGAAGTCTCTTTTTCTCAAAATTCTCTCAGTGTAACAGTCAGTTGACTTCCTGTCGCCTTTGAGTCTGAAAGACCCTGGGACTCAGCATTACCGCCCCTCCTCCTCTGGGAACCAGGAACCTGATAATCACCCACAGGTGCACTGGAGCTTTGGGTACTTTCCCCTGAAATTTTCCATCCCCTTTATAGTTTTTCCTCAATAGACCCAGGTCCTGGAACTGGGGTAAAATGACCTGCAGATGACCTGCAGGTGTTTCTCCTTGCTCAACCAACCCAGCAATCGCCATAGCAATGACCCATCATAGTTAGCTGACCATTAAATGAGCTAGTCACAATAGTTGACAAATGACTTCTGCACTTCCCCTTTTGATTCTGCACTCCCCCTTTTGATTCTGCCCTTCCCCTTTTGATTCTGCACTCCCCCTTTTGATTCTGTGGTTTTTCTCTTTAAAAGAAGCCTGTAATAGCTTTTTGGGATCCTTCTCCTCCTGAGGCTGAGGACACTGACGTGCCAGTCAAATTAAATTCCCCTTGCTTTTGCATTAACTGCGGTGTAAGAGTGATCTCTTGGGGTGCCCTTTCCTATGTAAGTGGCTTTAGGGTCCAACATGTCAAGATCTAGGGCTCTTCACCATGATACTGGGCTGATCCTCTGAAATTGTGAGTTTCCCCCATTAAATGTTTCCACTTACAAGAGTTGTCATACACGGTGTCTCTTCACAGCAATAAAAACCCAAACTAAGACACCAGAGGTAGCACCACGCACAGTAAACTAAACTGGGCCCTCCACAGCAATCATCAATCACGAAAATGCCCCACAGACTTGCCCACAGGTGAAGCTGATGGAATGGAGTCCTCAACAGAGGATTTGTCTTCCCAGGTGTCTAGTTTAGTAAAATTGGTAAAACTAGCCAGCACATTGCCCATTCTGCCTGCATGCACCAGAATATTTCCACAGTATTAAAAAGACTACTGTTAGTAAATGAAAAATATTTCCTATTCCTCTTAATCTTTCCCTAAATACTTGAACACTAGTAAGTGTGAGAGCTCAGAGGCACAGGATCCGTATATACGGGGCAGATTTAGATCTCTTAGTGTTGAATACGAATACAGAAGCCCAAGGTCCTTTTCTAGCATTGCAGACCCAAACTCCGTTGTGTGTGTGTGTGTGTGTGTGTGTGTGTGTGTGTGTGTGTATGATTGCCTTCCTACTTCTCTCTTCATTCTCATCAAAACAGTACTGAAATTAAGAAATCAGGATAAGTCTGAGTAACTTATCAAGGTAACAAAATGTCAACATTAAGCAAAAACAAAAATCAAATTTAGAAAATCTTGGAAAGTTTCTCTTTCATATAAGTGGAAAAGTTCTTAGATATGATTGGGGAAAATGTTGAGGAGTCTGGTTTCTGGACAAACTCATACAGTTTGCTAATACTGTACTTAATTTCCCATGAGTCTTTGCAAAATCTACGAAAAGAAAGCCTGTCCCAGCTGTTGGTGTTGCCAACACTAAAGGAAGACAAGCTTCTATGACCTAGTGGAAGCTACAGAAAGCAGGTCCATTCCCTGGGGATGGACAAGGTCATCTAAAGAGGCTGAGGAAGTATGGATGTAGCCATCCAATGCAGCAGTCCCATTGGTCTCACACTGCCTCGTTCATAACACAGTCCTTTCTGCTCTTGTTCAACACATTAGACCAGATTTGCATTGGTTTATTTTCCCCAAGGTTGTGACATCAGGGCTGAAGAATCACTTCTCAATGACTTACATCCTCTGAGGCATACGGCCCAATTATTCTAAACTTTTTGCTTTTATAAAGGGACAAAGTCAAATGATTAGAATGACCATATAATTTGTTTTTCAAAACAAGAGCTTTCTGAGAGTGGAAATGAGAGCCATTAATAATTGTGCTTGGAGAAAGAACAAAATAGGATTACAGGGCCCTCTGCTTACAATAAAAATAAAAATATGTACCTAGCCAGGTCCACTGATTTATTGCAGTTCAAACTGTAATACACTCAATATCTAACACACACGGTTATATAATTTTTATTTTAATTTCTCCTTAAGGAGAAAACCACAATAATAACCCACTGAAAAATGTCCTATACCATTTGACACATAGTTTCTCCTGGGGTGAGATCATCATAAATGAAACTTAAATAAATGTTATATAAAACAATGAACAATGAAGCTCTTTGCAGAAAATAGATTTGAGAGCCTTCTAGCTGTGAAGTAAATATTGCTGGAGCCTAGAGAAAAAGGAGGATGCCAAAATTTGTATGAAAAGAAAAGGTGTTGTGGGAGAGCAGGTACAAGATGCATGAATTGGCCCAATTCAATTATTTTTCTACATATATCAAAATATAATGCTGTACTTCATAAATCTATGAGCATTATTTGCCAGCTGACAGTTGATGGCTGTTGGGCTGTTTAGGACTGTGGTTATTGGTAGGTTGACCATGCCTCATGGGCATGCATCTGTTCGTGGGTAGCACTAATTCGATTCAATCGTGGGAAAGGTATGTTGGAAAGCATGTGGTGGGTGTTAGATGGGAGGATTGAGAGTATATATAATTGACAAATATTATATACATACCTGAAATTTTAAGAGAATATTAAAAATATTAAAAATAAATTCAAAAAATTTTTAATTAATTAATTTATTTATTGAAGATTTCTGTCTCTTCCCCGCCACTGCCTTCCATTTCCCTCCCCCTCCCCCAAAAAGTCCCCCTCCCTCGTCAGCCCAAAGATCAATCCGGGTCCCTGCCCTGTGAGGAGTCCAAGGACCACCCACCTCCATCCAGGTCTAGTAAGGTGAGCATCCAAACTGCCTAGGCTCCCACAAAGCCAGTTCGTGCAGTAGGATCAAAAACCCATTGCCATTCTTCTTGAGTTCTCAGTAGTCCTCATTGTCCGCTATGTTCAGCAAGTCCGGTTTTATCCCAGGCTTTTTCAGACCCAGTCCAGCTGGCCTTGGTGAGTTCACAATAGAATATCCCCATTCTCTCAGTGTGTGGGTGCACCCCTTGCGGTCCTGAGTTCCTTGCTCATGCTCTCTCTCCTTCTGCTCCTGATTTGGACCTTGAGATTTCTGTCTGGTGCTCCACTGTGGGTCTCTGTCTCTGTCTCCTTTCATCGCCTGATGAAGGTTAATATTCAGGAAGATGCCTATATGTTTTTCTTTGGGTTCACCTTCTTATTTAGCTTCTCTAGGATCATGAATTATAGGCTCAATGTCCTTTATTTATGGCTAGAAACCAAATATAAGTGAGTACATCCCATGTTCCTCTTTTTGGGTCTGGCTTACCTCACTCAGGATAGTGTTGAATGAAAAAAAAAAAAAAACGGCTGACTGGTTTTTGTCAACACAAACTAGAGTCACCTGGGAAGAAGAGGGCCTCAGCCATGGGATTGCCTCAGACTGTCCTCATCTCCTCCCAGCCCCTCCCTACCTTCCCACCCACCCAACTCCAGACCTTCTTTCTGTTTTTAAAAAAACAAGTAGGCCAATAAACAAACAAACAACAAAGCAAACAGACAAATGAAAAAACAAAAAACACTGAGAAACACATACATATGTAGACACACACACCCTACAAAAACACAAAATTGGAAGCCATAATAGATAATAAGCAAAAGACAACTAAAGTAAAAATTGGGGGGTATTTTCTTGATTGATAATTGATATGGGTGGGTGTTGCTACCCTGGGAAGGTGGTCCTGGGTTCTAAAAGAAAGCAAACTCGGGGCAAACCATTGGGCACAAACCAGCAAGCAGCATCCATTCATGGTCCCTTTCTCTGCTCCTCTTTGAGTTCCCTGACTTTCCTCATAGCTGGATGGTGATCAGGACATGTAAGCCAAACAAACTTTCTCCTCCTTAACTTGCTTTTGGTCATGGTGGTTACCACAGAAATAGAAAGCAGACTATGTCACTTGTCAAGTCTTCCTGCCTGGCTTACTCACTATTCTCAAGATTTAGACCAGCCCCCATCTCTTTGGTGATACCATTCTGAATATCCTCAGACAGATTTAGGAACTCCAGCTCCAGTCCTGGGTACCTGTCTTTATCTTGGCTTTGGTATTTTTTCTTTCTTTCTTTCTTTCTTTCTTTCTTTCTTTCTTTCTTTCTTTCTTTCTTTCTTTCTTTCTTTCTTTGAGGCAGAGTTTCTCTGTGTAACAGTCCTAGCTGTCCTGGAACTAGCTCTTGTAGACAGGCTGGCCTTGAATTTACAGAGATCCGCCTGCCTCTGTCTCCTGAGTGCTGGGATTAACGGCATGCACCACCACCACTCGGTTGGTTTTGGTAATTTTTGTTGTGGTGTCTGACTCTGGAAGTTAATATCTGATTCTTTCCTACCATCAGCACAGGGATGAATGAATTGGTCACTCAACAGTAGAGCACTGGTTGTCACAGGACTTGTGACAATATCTATAACTCAGAGTCAGTCATGATGTGGGATTCCCTCTGTATGCTGTGAATACCATTGGTGAATAAAGTGTTGGACCCTAAAGTCCAATCACCAAGGAAGAGTTGCCCCAAGAGGCCACTCACACACCACAGTTGATGAAAAGCAAGAGGAATTTTTATCACTGCTGCAATAGAGGTCCCCCAGTCTCGGGAGGAGAGGGACCTAGAAAAGTTATTACAGGCTTCTTTAAAAAAAAAATTCCAGATTTCTTTTCTTCTAAGAACAAGGAATTGGATGAAGACACCTGGGGAGTACCTGAAGAGATGCTTTATTGAGGGAGAAAAGTATTGAGTGGCCAGATCTGGAGAAAGGCTAAAGACTCAATGGCCCCAGCCGCCAGCAGATTGGGAGCCTCCCAGACCATTTGAATAGCTTGCCTTTTTGCTCGTACTCTGTCACTTGGCTGCTTTCCTCTTCCTTTTATATGGGCATTCTGATCCCAGTCCCCACATCACCCTCCTGTTGTACTACCACTTATGACTTTTGCACTGATTGGCCACTATGGTGGTATCGAAACATTTGTGCAGTTTACAATGTGGTGTACCTGCAGAGTGTTGTTGTTGGTGTCCTGTGTTGCCCTATATCTACATAGCATTCTCTAGATGTGCACACTGAGTTATATTGCCTGGACTTGTGAACACCTACTGGTGTGGGGATGGGGTGACCATTGGCACAGGGATAGGGTGACCATGCATTGCCTGGAGGAGGGTAGTGTCCCTGTGCTGGTCCATCTTCATTGTCAACTTGGTTAGATTTGAAATCTCCTCCCAGGAGATTGAGGCTCACCCCTGGGTATGTCTATGAAGGTCTTTCTAGAGACTTAGCCAAGGTTAGGGTGATAGTGGGAGTGGGGTGGAGATCGTCTATAAATATGAGCATCTTCATACTGTGGAATGAAGGGTTGGGTGTACTAAAGGGGCCGAACCACTTTAAATGGGAGAAAGAAGCCGCACAGACCAGTTGAGTGTGATCTGTTTGCACTCACCCTGAAGGAACACATAGCCAGCTTAACCTAAGTAGTGCTGGCAAAAGTTGGACCCAGGGGCCTAGACAGGGCTCACAAGTGAGTGTGAACACACCCAGCTTTCTTTGGCAGTCCAATGGGAACAGCCATTCCTAGCATCACAGATGGTGTGGCTGCTAATTGTCATTGTCAACTTAGTCGGATTTAGAATCACCACGGAAACAAACTTTTTGACCCATTTGTGAGGAAGTTTCTCGACTGGGTTAATTGAGGTAGAAAGGTCTGCTCTGAACGGGGGCAGCATCATTGTGTGAGCTGAAGCTGGGATTGAACACAAAGAACAAAGCTATTCATCTCTCTCCACTTCTTGATGGCAGATGCGATATGACCAGCCATCTCCTGTTCCAGCTGCCATGCCTTCCTTTCCACAACAGACTGTACCAGAACTGTGAGCCTAAACAAGCCTTTCCTGCCTAGGTTGCCTTGCTGTGGCAACTATATGAGTAGCTAATACAAAGAGTCTGGAAGGGCACTCTGCCAAGGACATTACAAGTGGTCGCATAAGCCTCTCTGCCTACCTAGGTGGCCTCCTGGCAGTGCAGCCTTACGTGACAAACCTGTAGCCCAGCATAGACCAAACCGTGACAAACAGCCAAGCAGTAATCAAGGTTGACTCTATCTGTCCATGTTCCCTATCACCCCCATGCAGCCTTTGTTCTCTCATAGAAAGCACACCAATAAAATCTCCTCTCTGGTAATGGTGCCCATTCTCATGAGATTGGCCAGAGCAGGGCACACAGTGAAATTACTGGTGCGACCAAGAACAGATCACAGGACACACAACAAAATCCACTTTAAGAGTTTATTAAGAAAAAAAAGAGTTTATTAAGAGAGAAAGACAGGCACGCAGGCCTGAGGAAGTTGGTGCACCACTAGAGCATGGAGCGGGCATTTCCAGCTTTTAAAGGCTGTCTAGCGCATACACATACCACATGTGCATAAGGGCTTACATAGCTGCATCATGTGTAAATCACATGACCAGGCTGCACATAGGTCAGGTAGTGCTTGAGGGCCCTGAGTGGCTATGTGATTTTTTGTTGTTGTTGTTGTTTTGTTGCTTTTTGGTTCGGTTTGGTTTTTGGTGTTCTGAGTGGATATTTTTGTTTTTGGGTTTTTTGGGGGGAGTTGGTTTTTGGGTGGGGTTGTAGGTGGGTCTTCTATCTCTCTGTTGCTTTCATTGGTTAATTAATAAAGAAAACTGCTTGGCCTGATAGGTCAGAACATAGGTAGGTGGGGAAGACAGAACAGAATGCTGGAAGGAAGTATGCAGTGAGGTAGACGCCATGATTCTTCCACCTGAGACAGATATAGGCTAGAATCTTTCCCATTAAGCCACCACCTCATGGTGCCACACACATCAATAGAAATGGGTTAATCAAGATGTGAGAGTTAGCCGGTAAGAGGCTAGAGCTAATGGGCCAAACAGTGTTTAAAAGAATACAATTTGTGTGTTGTTATTTGAGGTATAAAGCTAGATGGGCAGGAGCTTGGCGGGAATGTAGCCTGCCACCCCTCCTACAAATGGCGCCCAGATGTGGATAACTGAATCAACAGAAAGCCTGAAAAAGCTTGGGAAAGAATAGAGTAAAGAATGTTGTCTTCATAGCAGCAATTTCTCGGGTCTGCTCTGCTTGCTAGAGGAAAATGCTCTCATTTAATAGAGGTTTCCTGACTCAGCTTTAGCTGCAAATCCCTGCAGCTCTTAAGAGGTCCTGACAAGAAACACTCAAATAGTGTTGATAAAAAGCAGACCACATGCTTTTTGGTTTTCAGCCATAGCAGGAAAAAAGCTGTGCCATTTTAAAATGCCAGCTTTCTGGGCCATCCTGCCAGGACAAAATCTGACTCTTTCAGGCAGGCAGTCTGACTAAGTATGGTCTGTGAGCAGAATGCTGCAGCTTGCTTGCTGGCAAGGACCTTGAAACGCCATAGAGTTGTGGCAATAAAAAAGGCTACAGCTGGAAAGCTAAAAAATGGGCTGGATCTAGCCATCAAAGCCACAGCTTTAATTCTGTCCATAAAGACTCATGTGGTCAGAAAATGAGAGATATACAGTAAAGAGAGATTCAAAGACAAAGAAAACCTCTAAATGCTTTACAGTGTGTTAAAAATCTATGCAAGCTAAAGGTTAAAGTTCTTAAAAGTAAAAAAGAAGAAAGGAAGTAGTCGGGTGTGGTGGTATACACTTTTAATTCCAACACTTGGGAGGCAGAGGTAGATTGACTCTGTGACTTCAAGGTGTGGTAGCACACACCTTTAATCCCAATGCCTGGGAGGCAGAGACAGACAAATCTCTGTACGTCCAAGGCGTGGTAGCACACACCTTTAATCCCACCACTTGGGAGGCAGAGGTAGATTGACTCTGTGACTTCAAGGTGTGGTAGCACACGCCTTTAATCCCAATGCCTGGGAGGCAGAGACAGACAAATCTCTGTACGTTCAAGGCGTGGTAGCACACACCTTTAATCCCACCACTTGGGAGGCAGAGGTAGATTGACTCTGTGACTTCAAGGTGTGGTAGCACACGTCTTTAATCCCAATGCCTGGGAGGCAGAGACAGACAAATCTCTGTACGTTCAAGGCGTGGTAGCACACACCTTTAATCCCACCACTTGGGAGGCAGAGGCAAGTGGATCTCTGTGCGTTCAAGGACAGCCTTGTCTACAGACTTATTCCAGGACAAAGATATACAAAGAACCTGTCTCAAAAAGTAAAAAATAAACAAAATAGAGGTTAAATTAAAGCCGCACAAAGATGGAAAATACACAGAGAATCTTGATACTGTATTTTATTATGCTCTCTTTGAATTGTTTGAATGCTGAGGAAAGAGCAACAGCTGCTAAAAGATATTTGTTCATAAATGCTGCTGAACTAATCCAAGGTAGATATTTTGAAAATAACTTGACGTTAAATTTTGGATCTAAGGTTATGATGCTTTGGAAAAGTCTTCCTTTTGTTTTCACAGAGGATGAAACCCTGTGGATTGCTTCTATCCCAATATGGTATGATAGACCACACCCTCCTGAAAGGTTGCAGCAGTGAACACCTTAAAATTACTTCACTCAACTGCTGACTGAAATGTACCTACCACCCAGGTTATACCATGAAAGACCTAGATAACAGCGCCCCCATTCAGCACGAAGCAGTTTGGAGAGAAAAAAACTGTGCCCATATTCCTAAATATTGTTTATAAATGTTCTTTTATATTTAAAGGGGGATATGATATAGATATGAATAATTTGCATTGGTATGGATTTTAAGGTCAATTTTGTTATATGTATATGTATTTCTAATCTTGATTAAGGTATTGTGATTGTGTGGTTCATTTAAAAACATAATGTATAATTAGGAAATATAGGTTGTTAATGGATAATCATCAATAATAGTGAAGCTTGTAGTCATGTTAGTTAGATTTTCTAGATGTGCATAGATATATTTCAGATAGGCATTCTTCATATCTTTCAAAGACTACAGAATATGGCATTTTAAATGTTTTAATAACTTAGGGCTTTTCATGACAATGAGACACATCTGCTCCTGGCAGCACCAATCTACTTCAAGAGGAAGATGGGCATTGAAGAGGCTCCTTATGGAGTTGGTTAGCCATTTGAGCAAGAAACTGCTCTTGCCTGGACTGTTGCATAAACTGGACACAAAGAACCCACTGAGAGAGGACTGCTGAACTTGCCTAAAGGTGAGATGATTTTTTTGGGGTTCCTGATTCATGAAAGAGTCTGCGAGACATTCTGCAGGACACAGCAGATAGTGACTGAACTGCCTCTGATATTTCCTGCTTCATGGAAATGTCTGCTGGATACTATGGGCCTGTAGGCCGAAGATGGATGCCCCAATGGTACGGTGAAACTTTGGGTGACTTTCCAGGCAGCGAGATGTCTCTGTGATTTCTAGAGTTTTTTTTTAATTGCTTACTTCTCATTTACTTAGGTAATACTATATCCTTCTGGAGTCTTTGATGGAGTTGAAGAATTGATAGATAGTTATTATAGTTGTTTTCCTTTGTTATGATAAAAGATAAAGTAGATGTAAATATTGTAACTGTAATTCTTGCTTTATAACTGTTTTGTTATATGTAATTTTGCTATGTTAAAGCCTTCCTCCCCTTTTTTTGTTTAAACAGAAAAAGGGGAAATGATGGAGGAAGGTCATTGGTTAATAAAGAAACTGCTTGGCCCTCATAGGTTAGAACATAGGTGGGTGGAGTAAACAGAACAGAATACTGGGAGGAAGAGGAAGTGAGCTCAGATGCCATGCTCCCCTATCCCGGGCAGATGCGATGAAGCAAGCCGCTAGGTCAGACAGGAAATATCAGAGGCAGTTCAGTCACTATCTGCTGTGTCCTGCAGAATGTCTCGCAGACTCTTTCATGAATCAGGAACCCCAAAAAATCATCTCACCTTTAGGCAAGTTCAGCAGTCCTCTCTCAGTGGGTTCTTTGTGTCCAGTTTATGCAACAGTCCAGGCAAGAGCAGTTTCTTGCTCAAATGGCTAACCAACTCCATAAGGAGCCTCTTCAATGCCCATCTTCCTCTTGAAGTAGATTGGTGCTGCCAGGAGCAGATGTGTCTCATTGTCATGAAAAGCCCTAAGTTATTAAAACATTTAAAATGCCATCTTCTGTAGTCTTTGAAAGATATGAAGAATGCCTATCTGAAATATATCTATGCACATCTAGAAAATCTAACTAACATGACTACAAGCTTCACTATTATTGATGATTATCCATTAACAACCTATATTTCTTAATTATACATTATGTTTTTAAATGAACCACACAATCACAATACCTTAATCAAGATTAGAAATACATATACATATAACAAAATTGACCTTAAAATCCATACCAATGCAAATTATTCATATCTATATCATATCCCCCTTTAAATATAAAAGAACATTTATAAACAATATTTAGGAATATGGGCACAGTTTTTTTCTCTCCAAACTGCTTCGTGCTGAATGGGGGCGCTGTTATCTAGGTCTTTCATGGTATAACCTGGGTGGTAGGTACATTTCAGTCAGCAGTTGAGTGAAGTAATTTTAAGGTGTTCACTGCTGCAACCTTTCAGGAGGGTGTGGTCTATCATACCATATTGGGATAGAAGCAATCCACAGGGTTTCATCCTCTGTGAAAACAAAAGGAAGACTTTTCCAAAGCATCATAACCTTAGATCCAAAATTTAACGTCAAGTTATTTTCAAAATATCTACCTTGGATTAGTTCAGCAGCATTTATGAACAAATATCTTTTAGCAGCTGTTGCTCTTTCCTCAGCATTCAAACAATTCAAAGAGAGCATAATAAAATACAGTATCAAGATTCTCTGTGTATTTTCCATCTTTGTGCGGCTTTAATTTAACCTCTATTTTGTTTATTTTTTACTTTTTGAGACAGGTTCTTTGTATATCTTTGTCCTGGAATAAGTCTGTAGACAAGGCTGTCCTTGAACGCACAGAGATCCACTTGCCTCTGCCTCCCAAGTGGTGGGATTAAAGGTGTGTGCTACCACGCCTTGAACGTACAGAGATTTGTCTGTCTCTGCCTCCCAGGCATTGGGATTAAAGACGTGTGCTACCACACCTTGAAGTCACAGAGTCAATCTACCTCTGCCTCCCAAGTGGTGGGATTAAAGGTGTGTGCTACCACGCCTTGAACGTACAGAGATTTGTCTGTCTCTGCCTCCCAGGCATTGGGATTAAAGGCGTGTGCTACCACACCTTGAAGTCACAGAGTCAATCTACCTCTGCCTCCCAAGTGGTGGGATTAAAGGTGTGTGCTACCACGCCTTGGACGTACAGAGATTTGTCTGTCTCTGCCTCCCAGGCATTGGGATTAAAGGTGTGTGCTACCACACCTTGAAGTCACAGAGTCAATCTACCTCTGCCTCCCAAGTGTTGGAATTAAAAGTGTATACCACCACACCCGACTACTTCCTTTCTTCTTTTTTACTTTTAAGAACTTTAACCTTTAGCTTGCATAGATTTTTAACACACTGTAAAGCATTTAGAGGTTTTCTTTGTCTTTGAATCTCTCTTTACTGTATATCTCTCATTTTCTGACCACATGAGTCTTTATGGACAGAATTAAAGCTGTGGCTTTGATGGCTAGATCCAGCCCATTTTTTAGCTTTCCAGCTGTAGCCTTTTTATTGCCACAACTCTATGGCGTTTCAAGGTCCTTGCCAGCAAGCAAGCTGCAGCATTCTGCTCACAGACCATACTTAGTCAGACTGCCTGCCTGAAAGAGTCAGATTTTGTCCTGGCAGGATGGCCCAGAAAGCTGGCATTTTAAAATGGCACAGCTTTTTTCCTGCTATGGCTGAAAACCAAAAAGCATGTGGTCTGCTTTTTATCAACACTATTTGAGTGTTTCTTGTCAGGACCTCTTAAGAGCTGCAGGGATTTGCAGCTAAAGCTGAGTCAGGAAACCTCTATTAAATGAGAGCATTTTCCTCTAGCAAGCAGAGCAGACCCGAGAAATTGCTGCTATGAAGACAACATTCTTTACTCTATTCTTTCCCAAGCTTTTTCAGGCTTTCTGTTGATTCAGTTATCCACATCTGGGCGCCATTTGTAGGAGGGGTGGCAGGCTACATTCCCGCCAAGCTCCTGCCCATCTAGCTTTATACCTCAAATAACAACACACAAATTGTATTCTTTTAAACACTGTTTGGCCCATTAGCTCTAGCCTCTTACTGGCTAACTCTCACATCTTGATTAACCCATTTCTATTGATGTGTGTGGCACCATGAGGTGGTGGCTTAATGGGAAAGATTCTAGCCTATATCTGTCTCAGGTGGAAGAATCATGGCGTCTACCTCACTGCATACTTCCTTCCAGCATTCTGTTCTGTCTTCCCCACCTACCTATGTTCTGACCTATCAGGCCAAGCAGTTTTCTTTATTAATTAACCAATGAAAGCAACAGAGAGATAGAAGACCCACCTACAACCCCACCCAAAACCAACTCCCCCAAAAAACCCAAAAACAAAAATATCCACTCAGAACACCAAAAACCAAACCGAACCAAAAAGCAACAAAACAACAACAACAACAAAAAATCACATAGCCACTCAGGGCCCTCAAGCACTACCTGACCTATGTGCAGCCTGGTCATGTGATTTACACATGATGCAGCTATGTAAGCCCTTATGCACATGTGGTATGTGTATGCGCTAGACAGCCTTTAAAAGCTGGAAATGCCCGCTCCATGCTCTAGTGGTGCACCAACTTCCTCAGGCCTGCGTGCCTGTCTTTCTCTCTTAATAAACTCTTTTTTTCTTAATAAACTCTTAAAGTGGATTTTGTTGTGTGTCCTGTGATCTGTTCTTGGTCGCACCAGTAATTTCACTGTGTGCCCTGCTCTGGCCAATCTCATGAGAATGGGCACCATTACCAGAGAGGAGATTTTATTGGTGTGCTTTCTATGAGAGAACAAAGGCTGCATGGGGGTGATAGGGAACATGGACAGATAGAGTCAACCTTGATTACTGCTTGGCTGTTTGTCACGGTTTGGTCTATGCTGGGCTACAGGTTTGTCGCGTAAGGCTGCACTGCCAGGAGGCCACCTAGGTAGGCAGAGAGGCTTATGCGACCACTTGTAATGTCCTTGGCAGAGTTCCCTTCCAGACTCTTTGTATTAGCTACTCATATAGTTGCCACAGCAAGGCAACCTAGGCAGGAAAGGCTTGTTTAGGCTCACAGTTCTGGTACAGTCTGTTGTGGAAAGGAAGGCATGGCAGCTGGAACAGGAGATGGCTGGTCATATCGCATCTGCCATCAAGAAGTGGAGAGAGATGAATAGCTTTGTTCTTTGTGTTCAATCCCAGCTTCAGCTCACACAATGATGCTGCCCCCGTTCAGAGCAGACCTTTCTACCTCAATTAACCCAGTCGAGAAACTTCCTCACAAATGGGTCAAAAAGTTTGTTTCCGTGGTGATTCTAAATCCGACTAAGTTGACAATGACAATTAGCAGCCACACCATCTGTGATGCTAGGAATGGCTGTTCCCATTGGACTGCCAAAGAAAGCTGGGTGTGTTCACACTCACTTGTGAGCCCTGTCTAGGCCCCTGGGTCCAACTTTTGCCAGCACTACTTAGGTTAAGCTGGCTATGTGTTCCTTCAGGGTGAGTGCAAACAGATCACACTCAACTGGTCTGTGCGGCTTCTTTCTCCCATTTAAAGTGGTTCGGCCCCTTTAGTACACCCAACCCTTCATTCCACAGAATGAAGATGCTCATATTTATAGACGATCTCCACCCCACTCCCACTATCACCCTAACCTTGGCTAAGTCTCTAGAAAGACCTTCATAGACATACCCAGGGGTGAGCCTCAATCTCCTGGGAGGAGATTTCAAATCTAACCAAGTTGACAATGAAGATGGACCAGCACAGGGACACTACCCTCCTCCAGGCAATGCATGGTCACCCTATCCCTGTGCCAATGGTCACCCCATCCCCACACCAGTAGGTGTTCACAAGTCCAGGCAATATAACTCAGTGTGCACATCTAGAGAATGCTATGTAGATATAGGGCAACACAGGACACCAACAACAACACTCTGCAGGTACACCACATTGTAAACTGCACAAATGTTTCGATACCACCATAGTGGCCAATCAGTGCAAAAGTCATAAGTGGTAGTACAACAGGAGGGTGATGTGGGGACTGGGATCAGAATGCCCATATAAAAGGAAGAGGAAAGCAGCCAAGTGACAGAGTACGAGCAAAAAGGCAAGCTATTCAAATGGTCTGGGAGGCTCCCAATCTGCTGGCGGCTGGGGCCATTGAGTCTTTAGCCTTTCTCCAGATCTGGCCACTCAATACTTTTCTCCCTCAATAAAGCATCTCTTCAGGTACTCCCCAGGTGTCTTCATCCAATTCCTTGTTCTTAGAAGAAAAGAAATCTGGAATTTTTTTTTTAAAGAAGCCTGTAATAACTTTTCTAGGTCCCTCTCCTCCCGAGACTGGGGGACCTCTGTTGCAGCAGTGATAAAAATTCCTCTTGCTTTTCATCAACTGTGGTGTGTGAGTGGCCTCTTGGGGCAACTCTTCCTTGGTGATTGGACTTTAGGGTCCAACACTTTATTCACCAATGGTATTCACAGCATACAGAGGGAATCCCACATCATGACTGACTCTGAGTTATAGATATTGTCACAAGTCCTGTGACAACCAGTGCTCTACTGTTGAGTGACCAATTCATTCATCCCTGTGCTGATGGTAGGAAAGAATCAGATATTAACTTCCAGAGTCAGACACCACAACAAAAATTACCAAAACCAACCGAGTGGTGGTGGTGCATGCCGTTAATCCCAGCACTCAGGAGACAGAGGCAGGCGGATCTCTGTAAATTCAAGGCCAGCCTGTCTACAAGAGCTAGTTCCAGGACAGCTAGGACTGTTACACAGAGAAACTCTGCCTCAAAGAAAGAAAGAAAGAAAGAAAGAAAGAAAGAAAGAAAGAAAGAAAGAAAGAAAGAAAGAAAGAAAGAAAAATACCAAAGCCAAGATAAAGACAGGTACCCAGGACTGGAGCTGGAGTTCCTAAATCTGTCTGAGGATATTCAGAATGGTATCACCAAAGAGATGGGGGCTGGTCTAAATCTTGAGAATAGTGAGTAAGCCAGGCAGGAAGACTTGACAAGTGACATAGTCTGCTTTCTATTTCTGTGGTAACCACCATGACCAAAAGCAAGTTAAGGAGGAGAAAGTTTGTTTGGCTTACATGTCCTGATCACCATCCAGCTATGAGGAAAGTCAGGGAACTCAAAGAGGAGCAGAGAAAGGGACCATGAATGGATGCTGCTTGCTGGTTTGTGCCCAATGGTTTGCCCCGAGTTTGCTTTCTTTTAGAACCCAGGACCACCTTCCCAGGGTAGCAACACCCACCCATATCAATTATCAATCAAGAAAATACCCCCCAATTTTTACTTTAGTTGTCTTTTGCTTATTATCTATTATGGCTTCCAATTTTGTGTTTTTGTAGGGTGTGTGTGTCTACATATGTATGTGTTTCTCAGTGTTTTTTGTTTTTTCATTTGTCTGTTTGCTTCGTTGTTTGTTTGTTTATTGGCCTACTTGTTTTTTTAAAAACAGAAAGAAGGTCTGGAGTTGGGTGGGTGGGAAGGTAGGGAGGGGCTGGGAGGAGATGAGGACAGTCTGAGGCAATCCCATGGCTGAGGCCCTCTTCTTCCCAGGTGACTCTAGTTTGTGTTGACAAAAACCAGTCAGCCGTTTTTTTTTTTTTTCATTCAACACTATCCTGAGTGAGGTAAGCCAGACCCAAAAAGAGGAACATGGGATGTACTCACTCATATTTGGTTTCTAGCCATAAATAAAGGACATTGAGCCTATAATTCATGATCCTAGAGAAGCTAAATAAGAAGGTGAACCCAAAGAAAAACATATAGGCATCTTCCTGAATATTAACCTTCATCAGGCGATGAAAGGAGACAGAGACAGAGACCCACAGTGGAGCACCAGACAGAAATCTCAAGGTCCAAATCAGGAGCAGAAGGAGAGAGAGCATGAGCAAGGAACTCAGGACCGCAAGGGGTGCACCCACACACTGAGAGAATGGGGATATTCTATTGTGAACTCACCAAGGCCAGCTGGACTGGGTCTGAAAAAGCCTGGGATAAAACCGGACTTGCTGAACATAGCGGACAATGAGGACTACTGAGAACTCAAGAAGAATGGCAATGGGTTTTTGATCCTACTGCACGAACTGGCTTTGTGGGAGCCTAGGCAGTTTGGATGCTCACCTTACTAGACCTGGATGGAGGTGGGTGGTCCTTGGACTCCTCACAGGGCAGGGACCCGGATTGATCTTTGGGCTGACGAGGGAGGGGGACTTTTTGGGGGGGAGGGGGAGGGAAATGGAAGGCAGTGGCGGGGGAAGAGACAGAAATCTTCAATAAATAAATTAATTAATTAAAAATTTTTTGAATTTATTTTTAATATTTTTAATATTCTCTTAAAATTTCAGGTATGTATATAATATATGTCAATTATATATACTCTCAATCCTCCCATCTAACACCCACCACATGCTTTCCAACATACCTTTCCCACGATTGAATCGAATTAGTGCTACCCACGAACAGATGCATGCCCATGAGGCATGGTCAACCTACCAATAACCACAGTCCTAAACAGCCCAACAGCCATCAACTGTCAGCTGGCAAATAATGCTCATAGATTTATGAAGTACAGCATTATATTTTGATATATGTAGAAAAATAATTGAATTGGGCCAATTCATGCATCTTGTACCTGCTCTCCCACAACACCTTTTCTTTTCATACAAATTTTGGCATCCTCCTTTTTCTCTAGGCTCCAGCAATATTTACTTCACAGCTAGAAGGCTCTCAAATCTATTTTCTGCAAAGAGCTTCATTGTTCATTGTTTTATATAACATTTATTTAAGTTTCATTTATGATGATCTCACCCCAGGAGAAACTATGTGTCAAATGGTATAGGACATTTTTCAGTGGGTTATTATTGTGGTTTTCTCCTTAAGGAGAAATTAAAATAAAAATTATATAACCGTGTGTGTTAGATATTGAGTGTATTACAGTTTGAACTGCAATAAATCAGTGGACCTGGCTAGGTACATATTTTTATTTTTATTGTAAGCAGAGGGCCCTGTAATCCTATTTTGTTCTTTCTCCAAGCACAATTATTAATGGCTCTCATTTCCACTCTCAGAAAGCTCTTGTTTTGAAAAACAAATTATATGGTCATTCTAATCGTTTGACTTTGTCCCTTTATAAAAGCAAAAAGTTTAGAATAATTGGGCCGTATGCCTCAGAGGATGTAAGTCATTGAGAAGTGATTCTTCAGCCCTGATGTCACAACCTTGGGGAAAATAAACCAATGCAAATCTGGTCTAATGTGTTGAACAAGAGCAGAAAGGACTGTGTTATGAACGAGGCAGTGTGAGACCAATGGGACTGCTGCATTGGATGGCTACATCCATACTTCCTCAGCCTCTTTAGATGACCTTGTCCATCCCCAGGGAATGGACCTGCTTTCTGTAGCTTCCACTAGGTCATAGAAGCTTGTCTTCCTTTAGTGTTGGCAACACCAACAGCTGGGACAGGCTTTCTTTTCGTAGATTTTGCAAAGACTCATGGGAAATTAAGTACAGTATTAGCAAACTGTATGAGTTTGTCCAGAAACCAGACTCCTCAACATTTTCCCCAATCATATCTAAGAACTTTTCCACTTATATGAAAGAGAAACTTTCCAAGATTTTCTAAATTTGATTTTTGTTTTTGCTTAATGTTGACATTTTGTTACCTTGATAAGTTACTCAGACTTATCCTGATTTCTTAATTTCAGTACTGTTTTGATGAGAATGAAGAGAGAAGTAGGAAGGCAATCATACACACACACACACACACACACACACACACACACACACACACACACACACACGGAGTTTGGGTCTGCAATGCTAGAAAAGGACCTTGGGCTTCTGTATTCGTATTCAACACTAAGAGATCTAAATCTGCCCCGTATATACGGATCCTGTGCCTCTGAGCTCTCACACTTACTAGTGTTCAAGTATTTAGGGAAAGATTAAGAGGAATAGGAAATATTTTTCATTTACTAACAGTAGTCTTTTTAATACTGTGGAAATATTCTGGTGCATGCAGGCAGAATGGGCAATGTGCTGGCTAGTTTTACCAATTTTACTAAACTAGACACCTGGGAAGACAAATCCTCTGTTGAGGACTCCATTCCATCAGCTTCACCTGTGGGCAAGTCTGTGGGGCATTTTCGTGATTGATGATTGCTGTGGAGGGCCCAGTTTAGTTTACTGTGCGTGGTGCTACCTCTGGTGTCTTAGTTTGGGTTTTTATTGCTGTGAAGAGACACCGTGTATGACAACTCTTGTAAGTGGAAACATTTAATGGGGGAAACTCACAATTTCAGAGGATCAGCCCAGTATCATGGTGAAGAGCCCTAGATCTTGACATGTTGGACCCTAAAGCCACTTACATAGGAAAGGGCACCCCAAGAGATCACTCTTACACCGCAGTTAATGCAAAAGCAAGGGGAATTTAATTTGACTGGCACGTCAGTGTCCTCAGCCTCAGGAGGAGAAGGATCCCAAAAAGCTATTACAGGCTTCTTTTAAAGAGAAAAACCACAGAATCAAAAGGGGGAGTGCAGAATCAAAAGGGGAAGGGCAGAATCAAAAGGGGGAGTGCAGAATCAAAAGGGGAAGTGCAGAAGTCATTTGTCAACTATTGTGACTAGCTCATTTAATGGTCAGCTAACTATGATGGGTCATTGCTATGGCGATTGCTGGGTTGGTTGAGCAAGGAGAAACACCTGCAGGTCATCTGCAGGTCATTTTACCCCAGTTCCAGGACCTGGGTCTATTGAGGAAAAACTATAAAGGGGATGGAAAATTTCAGGGGAAAGTACCCAAAGCTCCAGTGCACCTGTGGGTGATTATCAGGTTCCTGGTTCCCAGAGGAGGAGGGGCGGTAATGCTGAGTCCCAGGGTCTTTCAGACTCAAAGGCGACAGGAAGTCAACTGACTGTTACACTGAGAGAATTTTGAGAAAAAGAGACTTCAATCCCACCCCCACAGTGACACACTTCCTCTAACAGGGCCAAACCTCCTAATAGTGCCACTCCCTTTAGGAGCCATTTTCTTTTAAACCATCACACCTGGGCAGGTAGTTCTAGGTTGTATCAAAATGCAAATTGATAAATCCAAGGGGAATAAGCCAGTAAACAGCCATTCCTGCTTCAGTTCATGCCTATTGAGTTCACGCCCTGACTTCTCTCAATAAGCAGCTGTGATCCGGATGTGTAAGCCGAACAGACCTCTTCCCCAAATTGGTTTTGGTAGTGGCATTTAATCAAAGAAATAGAAAGGAAACTATGACAGACAATAATATTGTTGGGGGATATTTTTTTTAACTCATGAATCTTCTACCCTTTCTCAAAATATTCTACCTAATCAAACAGAAGAAGGCCTATATTATGCAGGAACCCTAACCCCAAACATCCCAGGTCATTGGTGACTCTCCCCATGTGAGAATTTTTTCACACTCCCTCTCCCACCCATGTGGGTACAAAGGATTATTAAAACCCTTTCTCCCTGGCAATCCCTGTCGATTCCATTAAGAATCTATGGAGCTTCTGCTGGGTTTGTTTGCTCACCAGGACTCATTTCTAGCTCAAAGTGGATACGACTCTCTTGGAAGGGGAGAAAAATTTTCACTGGGCAGTAGTGGCTCATGCCTTTAATCCCTTCTCTCTCCCCCTCTCCCCTTCCCACAACCCCACCCCCTTACCCCCACCTCCATGCTCCCAACTTTTGCCCCGCAATCTTGTCTGCTTCCAATTTCCAAGATGATCCATATATGTTTTTCTTTGGGTTCACCTTGTCATTTGGCTTCTCTAAGCATATAGGTTTGTGAACTATAGGCTTAATGTCCTTTGTTTATGGCTAGAATCCACTAATGAGAGAGTACATACCATATTCATCTTTTTGGGTCTGGGTTACTTCACTCAGGATAGTGTTTTCTATTTCCATCCATTTGCATGCAAAATTCAAAATGTCATTATTTTTTTACCACTGAGTAGTACTCTAATGTGTATATATCCCACACTTTCTTTATCCATTCTTCCATTGAGGGGCATGTAGTTTGTTTCCAGGATCTGGCAATTACAAATAATGCTGCTATGAACATAGTTGAACAAATGCTTTTGTAGTATGATTGGGCATCTCTTGGGTATATTCCCAAGAGTGGTATTGCTGGATCCTGAGGTAGATTGATTCCCAATAATATAGATTTCTAGAGATACATTCCAAAGTCAAATTATGCGGTTCAAATGTTATTTGAAATGTACATAAAAAGAATCTTTTGAGACTAATGTCTTCTATGATGTATGTCTACCATTGCACAACAAGAGAGCCATTTCAAATGAATTTATGTTGAATTGTTCAAAGCAGTTCTTTAAAACCTATACCTAGATACATCATTAGCTACCTGAGTACTGAATGGAGAGATGTTTAAGTGGTTTTAATCAAAATGTATTGTTGCCTCTGGTTTTAGTTGCATTTCTAGAAAATGGAATTTGGCTCAATTTGTATCTCTGGGTGATAAATGTTTTATGAAGAGCAATTAGTACTTTTAATTTTAAATGTTTAAAAAAATAGTAATAAAAGTTGGCCCACACCTTCAATCCCTGCAGCCTGGAGACAAAGACAGGAGGATCCCTGTGAGTTTGACGGTCAACCTTATCTGCATAATGAGTTGAGGTCAGCCAGGGCCGTATAGTGAGATCCTGTCTCAAATAATGAAAAAAGAAAAATGAATACAAATAATGTAAGGAGACATTTTGTGTAACCAACTGAAACAAGCAAACATTTGCATAGTCCCGAGGAAGGCTGGTGTAAGGCCGTTAGCATGGCAACATGAGAAAGTCAAGCCACAAGAGGACATGGAGATATGTGTTGATATTTTGTTTGTAATCTAAGAAATAAAGCTTGCCTGGAGGTTAGAGTGCAGGGCTACTGCAAGTTAGCCATAGAGGGCAGACAGTAGTGGCACACACCTTTAATCCCAGCACTCACAAGATAGGCAGACAAATGTCTGGGAGTTCAAGGTTAATCTGGCCTACTTGAATCAGTGGATTAACCTTTAATCCTAGTGTTTGGGATTCACACACCCTTACTCCCAGCATTAGGGAGGTGGAGTCAAGAAGGGATTAAGGCTGAAGGCAGGGCAGAGAAAGCTATATATATAAGCCAGGACCTCAAGTGATATCTGAACATACCATATGAGATTTGGTAGAGACCCAGCTCAGTCTAGGAAGTCTGAGGATCACCCATCTTGGTCTGAGCTTGGCTAGAGGTAAGTACTCACTTGGGGCTCACTGGTCTGTTTCTCTGATGTTCAGCTTTAACCCCTGCTTCTGACACTCGGTACTGAACAATTCGAACTCGTGCTACAGAGATGGGCAGCTACAATCACGAAGGAACAAAACTTGGTGTGGGAAAATAAGGAAAACTTATGCCTTAGTGCTTTCAAAGCACAAAACTTAGAAACAATATACAGATAGCAATTTGCTAAAAACGGCAACATGATCTCTCCCCTGGAAAAAGAGGGGCAGAAGGCCCCACACTCTGCAAGTAAATGACCAGGGTGGAAAATGTACTGTGCTCTGTCAAGTATAGTTGATTTGCTAACTTCCGGCATTTGCCACCCAGAATACCCTGAGTGCAGAGCCCGGTGCACTCAGCCCACAGCCTGCACGCGCCAAAGTGCGGCCTGTACCATTGGTTCCCACAATTCTAAAGTCGAACTCTCTTGTCCCTGCATCTCAACAGGTCAAGGCAGGTGGCACAGACACCCCAGACATAACAATAGAACCAGAGAGCCTGGAAAATGAGCACCTTCCACCGACCCCATTAATTGCATTCAAAGACAGCAGTGAAAAGAGTAACCTTCTTCGGATTCGAGAGAAGGAGAGAGGCAACCAAGAAGCTCACCCGGAGAAAGAGGTGTTTGCTGAAAAGATGCCACTGTTTGGAGAGCCCTACAAGACTACAAAAAGGGATGAGTTGTCGCGTCAGATACAGAACGTACTAGGAGACTACGAAGTTATGAAGGAGTTATGGAGATCTATGTCTTGTACTAAGTGTCCAAATGGTTCTGAAGACAGCCGGGGGAAGCCGAAACATCCTTTATTTCATGACAGGGAGAGCCTTGAATCCAACCCTTGTTGCACGCACATCTACCACAAGCTTTTCGGTACTTCTTCTGCCTCTGGATCACCTTTTGTTGGTAACATTAGCCACAGTTCAAAGATGGCACCACCAAGGATGGAGCCAGTGCCAAGTCTCCATGCCAAAAACTATGGTCCACCCGACAAACAGCATCTGACTCGAGATCGCCTCAGTCAGGAGGGGCACTCTTCAAACCACAAAAAGTGTGACCGCAGAGCTGATGGTGACTCAGCTCCGGGTAAAAAACTCTCACCCTTAATCTCCCCTGTGTCCCGTTTGTCACCTGTTCATTCCAGACTGCAAAGAACCCGCAAGGTTTACAGCAGCAGTACCACTAGCAATAAAGGCTACTGTGCAGAAACGTCTTCCAAGGACCTGAAGGTGAAGGTTCAAGATAATGAGACTCCTCTTGACAGTTCAGTGGTAATTACCAGACTTGGGGTGGCCTCTTCTGAAACGTTTCCACCCCCTCCTATCCCCATGCAGCAGAAGCCCATGGCATGTATCTGGCCCACGGACGGTCAGAATCAGGCTCCCAGTGAGTCCTTGGGCCTGAAGCCGCCACTGGAAGACAATGGTCAGCAGAGCTTCGAAAAACTGGATGTAAAAGTGCCAGCCAAAGCTAAACTCACCAGACTGAAGATATCTTCACAGTCGGAGTCGGTGGAGCAGTTGTTCTCCAATGAAGTCCGCTGCATTGAGGAGATTCTGAAAGAAATGACCCATTCGTGGCTCCCTCCTCTGACAGCCAAGCATACACCCAGTACGGCCAAGACCAAGCATACACCCAGTAGGGTCAAGTCATCCAGATCTCCTTTCCCTAAAAAGGAGCCTCTGCCCAATAGTTCTGCAACCCAAAGCCAAAATCAATACGATCCGCCTTCCAAAATTTATCCCAATTCCCAGCAAGGAAGATCCATACTCTGGGAGGACCTGCAGCTCAGTGATAGTGAAGAGAGCGACACAGAACAAACTGCAGATAAGCTTCCATCCCTATCTGCACCTCCAAGAGCTCCCGAGATTCTCCCCAAGCCGGATCCCAATTCCCAGCAAGGAAGATCCATACTCTGGGAGGACCTGCAGCTCAGTGATAGTGAAGAGAGCGACACTGAACAAGCTGCAGAGAAGCTTCTATCCCTACTTGCACCTCCAAGCGCTCCCCAGATTCTCCCCAAGCCGGATCCCAATTCCCAGCAAGGAAGATCCATACTCTGGGAGGACCTGCAGCTCAGTGATAGTGAAGAGAGCGACACTGAACAAGCTGCAGAGAAGCTTCTATCCCTACTTGCACCTCCAAGCGCTCCCCAGATTCTCCCCAAGCCGGATCCCAATTCCCAGCAAGGAAGATCCATACTCTGGGAGGACCTGCAGCTCAGTGATAGTGAGGAGAGCGACACTGAACAAACTACAGATAAGCTTCCATCCCTATCTGCACCTCCAAGCGCTCCCCAGATTCTCCCCAAGCCGGTGGTGTCAGCACATTCCAGTAGTGCAAAGTCGGAGAGCAGCAGCAGCAGCAGGTTGGACTCAGATTCAGATTCAGACTCCGAGACAGACTCGAAGAGTGAGAGCAGCTCTCGCGATAGCAAGGAGAGTGAGCCCCTAGAAATCCCTGCTCCAGAGCTCAAGACTCTGACAACAAACTGGTTAACCAAAGTGAAGCAGCCACCAGTGCTCCTTGAGGCTCCGGGGAGCACTGAGTCTCCAAGTGGGCACCAGGAAAAAAAGGGTGAAAACCGCAACACTGACCAGCTACACCATGAGTCCAAAGGCTCTCCCCCCAAGAGTTCCAGCAAAGCCGTCCAAGATCCCACTGAAGGGCCCCAACCTGAGGAGAGGAGCTGCCAGAAATCCCCTGCCCAACAGGAGTCCCCACCTCAGCAAACTATTGAAACCAAACAACCCAGAAAACTTGCCAAGGGCTCTGGCCAGGCAGAGCCCCAGGCCTGTTTACAGGTGGAAAGTAAACCAGGACCCCTTCCTTCTGAATCAAAAAAACAGACTTCCAAAGACAAACCCAAGATGAAGGCAAAAGGCAGGGAGCCTAAGCCTGAAGCTAGCATGCCCAACCATCAGACAGCCAAGCCTGCCCCTAAGGAGAAAAGGAAGCACAAGGGTTCCCAGGCTCCCTTCAAGGTGCCCTCAGGCCCTCAGCCTCCAAAGGACAAAGCTCAGAACAGGAACTCTTTCACTCCACCCCACAGTGGTAGGGGCTGCAGTGGCAGCAGCAGTGGCAGGTCTAGCGACTGCCAACAAACTGCAGATATCCAGGAAGACAGTCAAAAGAGAGACACCGAATTGCTCTCACCGCTCAGGGACTCTCCACTACCAACGAGTTTGGTAGTGAAGAGAAACCTAGATCATCTCACTCGGATTCCCCAACCCCTGGGGAAGGGTGGCAGCCCTAGGAAAGCAGAAGACAGGCAGCCGCCAGCAGATAAGAAGCAAGACTCTGAAAAGAGAGACTGCAATGGCTCCAGCAGACTGAGCCAGAAGAGAAAGGGCAGTGACTCAGAAAAAGACCATGCCAGCAAGAAAATCAGAAGGGAGAAAGATGTCCAGTCACATTGTACTTCTTCTTCCTCTTCCCATACTGAATCTTCCAAAACAAAGACTTCCAAAATGCCTTCTCTGCCACCTGTGTCAGCCTCTTCCTCCTCCCAGAAGTCAACCAAAACTGCAGGCCAGAAGCCAAAGCCGGATGTAGACACCTGTGGTCAGGACCCTCCCAAAAGTGCAGGCAGTGCCAATGCCAATGACCAGGACTCTTGTGTGCCCAAGCACAGAAAAGTGCCGAAAGTGCAGGCCAGGGCCTCGGAATACAAAGGGTCTGCTAGAGAAGCCACAAACACGCTCCTAGTGCCTTCTTTGCCAAAGGATAACTGTAACCCAGGGAAGCCACAAGTGAAACCTTATATGCAGAAAGCTGACTTTTACATGAAGGAAGCTAAAAGGTTGAAGTGTAAAGCAGCGGCAGTGACGAACAAGATCGAACAGGCCTTCAAGTATTTGCAAGCTGTCCTGTCTTTAATTGAGTGTGGGATGGCCACGGAGTCAGAAAGCTCAGTAAAGGCAGCGTACACTGTCTACTCAGAATCTGCAGACCTCATTAAGTTCACGATGTCATTAAAATCCTTCTCGGATGCCACGGTGCCAGCACAAGAAAAGATATTTGCCGTTTTATGTCTACGTTGCCAGTCACTGGTGAACATGGCGATGTTTCGCTGTAAAAAGGACATAGTAATGAAGTATTCTCACTCTCTTAGTGACCACTTCAACAGTTCTTCTCTGTGCACAGGTATTCCATCCTCCCTCTCCCCAGTGCCTTCTCCTGACAGATCTGTCAGGTCCCAGTCAAGTGCTGGTGGGATGACGGCCACCGTCAGTGTCCCAGTCACCATCCAGAACAAGACCTTTGCCTATTTCACCATCACAAACCACCTCCTTAAAGCCTTGGAACTCTGGGAACAGTCAGAGGTCCTTACAGAGAAGAATAAAAAATTCTTTGCTCAGCTCAGCACAAAGGTGCATATCTTGACCCTCAACAGCAGCCTGGTGGACCTGGTGATCTACACAAGGCAAGGTCTGCAGCAGCTGAAACAAACACCCCAAACTCCCTAAAACAGGGTGGGATTACTTGACACTTGAGCTGTCTTTGCACAATTGGAAACCTTGATCTAGTGTAGACCACTGTCTGTTGGTGACGGCACACTCAGGAAGTGAAACACCACGATGGTCAGAATTTTTGCCCACTTAAACTCACAAGAGCTGTGTGGCTATCCGTTGGATACTGGTTAGCAGAGCAGACAGTGGGAAATGACCTGCCTTTCCTACGGAAGGAGGGAAGTGCAATGGAGCCTAGCTGGTCTAGTGACTTTTCTGGTTGTCTTCTGTTTGTTTGAACAATAGGGTACAGGTTGCCAACGAAAGGACAAGAAACAGTTTCTAGTATCATAGCAGTTGCCTGTCATCTCAGTAGCCACACGAGTTTACTTCCAGAAGGAACTTCTGTTTTTCTGAATAATAATTTTTGGTGAAGGATTTTATGGATATATGTGTATATATTTTAAAGAAAACATTGTTTAATAAATTCTAATGATTTGTAATAAAATAAATAAATGAATAAAAACATTGACACATTTGCTGTGGGACAATGGTCTTTTATCCTGTCACTTGTGTTATTTTTAATAAAATGCCGATTGGCCAGTAGCCAGGCAGGAAGTATAAGAGGGGTGACCAGGCAGGAAGTAGAGGCAGGGCAATGAGAACAAGAGAATTCCAGAAAGAGGAAAGAGGCAGTCTGCAGTCATCATCCAGACGCAGAGGAAGTAAGATGTAAATGCCTCACTAAAAAGGTACCAAGCCAAGTAGCTAACACAGACAAGAATAATGGCCTAATAAAAGCTATAAGAATTACTAAGAAGCCTGAGCTAATAGGCTAACCAGTTTATAATTAATGTAGGCCTCTGTGTATTTATTTGGGACTAAACAGATGTGGGACCTGGTGGGACAGAAACCTCAGTCAAGTCAACAGACATTTCAAGTAGTAATTTTCACTGTAACTTTTATTCCTGCTGACGAGTTTTCATAATGCCAAAAGGTGCTGTGCATGCTAACACAGAAAAGGAGAAAAGTAGTCATCAGTTCTGCCCAATTCTGAACACTACGAGCTTCTCTGGCGCCATAGTGGCATGGTTATTGTGGAACAACCAACCATTTTCTGATTGAATTTAAGTCCTGCTCAACAAGATGAAATCTGTATCTGGTACCAGTGTCACACCAAGAACCTGTGTTTAGTCAGGTCATAGACAAAGAATAAGAGATCATGAGATACTTAGCTCTAAATGGGACGTCTCCTACCACAATTCCTCCTCCCAAGGCTCTGGAATCATTTTTAAAGAGAGGGTAGATGGATAAAAAGAAATAGTGTCTTCCTGATACAGCAAGGTAGTTGCAAGTATAAGCCACAGCAATTTTAGCAGCACAAGTCCTGTGAAAGAGTTCTGTAATTGGCTACCGAGTACCAGGAGTCTTCACTGAAAACATTATATACACACAACTGTAGTAATATGGAGCGGCAGGGCTGCTGCGTCTCCGGCACCCAGCCGCCCACACGGCTAGCTTAATACCCGAAATAATTACACGGAAACTGTATTCTTTTAAACACTGCCTGGCCCATTATTGGCTAGCTCTTCTCGGCTAACTCTCACACCTGGACTAGCCCATTTCTTATAAGGTGTGTAGCACCCCAAGGTGTGCTTACCGGGGAGATTCTAGCCTGTGTCTGTCTGGAGTGGGAAAATCATGGTGACTCCTCACTCAGCTTCCTTCTCCCAGAATCCTGTTCTGTTTACTCCACCCACCTAAGAGTGGGCCTATCGAATGTGCCTAGGCAGTTTCTTTATTGATAAGAAATCACTCCCACATCACACAACACTGAGTGGACTCAGTAGGCTATGTTTATATATTTGGATGTATAATATGCATTAATGCGTAACAAGAATAATTAGAAAAAAGGAGGTCATGAATTTAAGAAGGAGTAATGAAGGGACACTCAGGAGGGATTGAAGGAAAGGAAGAATTTATGATTATGTTTTAATTTAAGAAATAAGAATTAAAAGTGAAAAGAGTGTTGCCTCTAGTAGGTTGACCCCTAGTAAGCTGACTACACTTCAGTGGAAGGTCACACATGCATGCATATATGAGAAGCACAAATTGGACCTGGTAGGTAAAGTACAAAGAGGATACAAAGTTGCACCGGTAGGGAAAGGAGGATGGATCTGGGAGGAGTGGGTTGGGCAGTGAACATAATCAAAACACACTGCCCAAATTCTCAAAGAACTAACTTAAAAAAAGAAATACAAAGTTTCAAAGGCTCCTAAAGAATTTTTTTAACTGTTTCTGTAATTCCATGTGTCTTCAAGACACACATGTACACAAACCTCCAAAGCGAGCTTCCTAAACAAGATCAGTGTAGAAGTTAGGGAGGTTGATCATTAATAGTCATGTGTAATTCCCTTCTATGACAGGAGCTGAGAAATTCCACACTGATGATGGCTATGTCTCCATCATGTATACCAAAGCGGTGGGTTAGCTCTCCTGGTCTTTGCCCAGTACTAAAGGCCAATGTATTTACAGTCTCTGGATACTGCCTGATAATGGTTGGATGTGTCTTTATATCTATAACACCTCATATGTTATATGCTTTAAAGTAACCAAAGCAAGGAAGAGGCCAAGCTAAAACATAGCAAATCCAGCGTGTTAGCCATGGTGCCCTCAGAAAGTCCCCGTGGCTGAGACAGCAGCATTCTGTGCAATGAGCACGTTCAGAAGATACAAGAGTGAGACTTGTCACAAACGTCAACATTGAATAAATGGGCCCTACTGAAACTGAGAAGCTTCTGTAAAGCAAAGGACACTGTCACTAAGACAAAAAGGCAACCTACTGACTGGGAGAAGATCTTCACCAATCCCGCAACAGACAAAGGTCTGATCTCCAAAATATATAAAGAACTCAAGAAACTAGACTGTAAAATGTTAATTAACCCAAATAAAATTGGAGCACTGAGCTGAACAGAGAATTCTCAACAGAAGAAGTTCAAATGGCCAAAAGACACTTAAGGTCATGCTCAACCTCCTTAGCGATCAGGGAAATGCAAATCAAAACAACTTTGAGATATCATCTTACACCTGTCAGAATGGCTAAAATCAAAAACACTAATGATTGCCTTTCCTGGAGGGGTTGTGGAGGAAGAGGTACCCTCATCCATTGCTTGTGGGAATGCAAACTTGTGCAACCACTTTGGAAACCGGTGTGGCGGTTTCTCAGGAAATTAGGGATCAACCTACCCCAGGACCCAGCAATACCACTCTTGGGAATATACCCAAGAAATGCCCTATCATATTACAAAAGCATTTGTTCAACTATGTTCATCGCAGCATTATTTGTAATTGCCAGATCCTGGAAACAAACTACATGCCCCTCAATGGAAGAATGGATAAAGAAAGTGTGGAATATATACACATTAGAGTACTACTCAGCGGTAAAAAACAATGGCATCTTGAATTTTTCATGCAAATGGATGGAAATAGAAAACACTATCCTGAGTGAGGTATCCCAGATCCAAAAAGATGAACATTGGATGTACTCACTCGTAATTGGTTTCTAGCCATAAATAGAGGACATTGAGTTTATAATTTGTGATCCTAAAGAAGCTAAATAAGAGGGTGAACCCAAAGAAAAACATACAGTTATCCTCCTGGTTATGGGAAGTAGACAAGATTGCCGGGCAAAAAATTGGGATCTTGGGTGTGGGTTGGGATGGGGGTAAGGGGAGATGGGGAGAGAAAGGTGAGAAGGGGAGGATGGGGGGAACTTGGGGAAATGGGATGTTTGGGATAAAGGAAGGGTGGATATGGGAGCAGGGAAGCATATATCTTAATCAAGGGAGCTATCCTATGGTTGGCAAGAGACTTAAACCTAGAGGGGCTCCCAGGTGCCCTGATGATGTCCCCAGTTAGTTCCTTTGGGAGCTGAGAATAGAGAACCTGAAATGGCCCTATTCTATAGCCATACTGATGAATATCTTGCATATCACCATAGAACATTCATCTGGCGATGGATGGAGACAGAGACAGAGACCCTCACTGCAGCACCAGACTGAGCTCCCAAGGTCCCAATGAGGAGCAGAAGGAGGGAGAACATGAGCAAGGAAGTCGGGACCATGAGGGGTGCACCCACCCACTGAGACACTGGGGCTGAACTATTGGGAGCTCACCAAGGCCAGCTGGACTGGGACTGAAAAAGCATGGGATAAAACCGGACTCTCTGAACGTGGCAGACAATGAGGGCTGATGAGAAGCCAAGGACAATGGCACTGGGTTTTGATCCTACTTCATGTTCTGGTTTTATAGGAGCCTAGCCAGTTTGGATGCTCACCTTCCTAGACCTGGATGGAGGGGGAGGACCTTGGACTTTCCACAGGGCAGGGAACCCTGTCTGCTCTTCGGACTGGAGAGGGACGGGGAGAGGAGTTGGGAGAGGGGGAGAGGAGTGGGAGGAGGGGGAGGAAAATGGGAGGCTGGAAGGAGGCAGAATTTTTTTTTTGATAAAAAATAAATAAAAAAAAAAGAAAAACCTCTTCAGGTCTCAGACTTCTGCCTCCTTCTTCACTGAATATGTCTGAATGCTGAACGCAATTTAAATCTGTCCTGTGACCCACTGCTTGCATGGTAAGGGTGGATTTTATACAGATGACCCAGTTCAGCTGCACTAAAATAAAATAAAATAAATATCCAACCCCTAATTGTTTTTAAAAACAGAGTTGAAAACAATCCCACTGCTTATCAGTGCAGGCATAAATAAACAGTATTTGCATACAAAATAGACCAACATATCCTAATTAGAGAGATCTTGAGAAGATTGGAAAACAAAAGATGCAGTTTGGAATTTCCAGCTCAACAGCACTTAGGTAAATAGGCATTCAAAGTAGAGGAGAATGTGAATGAGTAGGCAAAGAAAATATGAAAGAAAGAACAGGCAAGGTACTTCTGCTGCCAGAGTGCTTGCCTAGAATGCACACAGCCCTGGGTCTGATCCCAGCCCTGTCTCCACCAGGCACTATGACCTCAGGGAAGGTGGAAGTAAGAGGCTCAGGAAATCGTGGTCCTTGCCATCTATACAGCAAGTCTGAGGCCAGCCCGGGCTACATTTTATATAAACTATAAAATATGAAAGCACCTTATAAAAATTTATAAAACAAACCATGTAGGCAGAGGCAGGTGGATCTCTGCGAGTTGAAGACCAACCTGGTCTACAAGAGCTAGTTCCAAGACAGGCTCCAAAGCTACAGAGAAACCCCGTCTCAAAAAGCAAACGAACAAACAAAAGAAACAAAAAAATGTATAAATTGATAACTTTGGGATCAGCAATAACGGGCAGAGAAAAAGAGACATTTCTAGGTAGACAAGGTTTCATTTCAAGAGAAAGTAAAAATACTCAAGGTTCACAATATCTTTAAATGCAGTTTTCTATTTCAACTAGGTCACATAGTATCTATACCAAGAAGCCAAGCCCCAGTGGTGCAGAGATAACACACGCCATGCATTGTAAATGATAGACCGTCACAGATTTGGTTCAGTATTGACAGTCAAGGCAGCTTTTATTGGTGATACAGTGTTAATTGGGACCATGTTAACATTTAATTAATCTCAAGTACAATAGATCATTTGTCAACAAAGGGGGGTAAAATATTAATTGGAACATATGTGAATGGTTATTGCTGGGTGTAGGAAATATCCCACAATTAAAGTTAATCACAGTGTGATTAATTGATTCGAATTGATTCAAGATGAGTTCCTGGGGGCATAACATAAGTCTGTCAATAAAACCTACAATTAAGCATCATTGCAGAAAGCAGAGTTGTTGCAAGCGGTGTGTGGCAAAGCTGCAGTACACTGCTTTCCTTCCAGTGTAAAAGGGAGGAAGGCCAGAGGTCCAAGCAGGGAAGCAAGAGCTTGGAGGCCAATGTTCAATGAAGTTGGAAGATAGAAAGATAGAGTTGGGAAAGTCGTCTGCAAAGTGTGGATGTAAACTTGGGCCTGAGAGGCAGAGATGCATTTGTGGAAGCAGTGAAGATAATAAAGAGGAGTCGGAAGCAGAGTGTAGAAGTCAGACAGTGGCACAATTGAAATGCCACTACAACTCTCCACCGTGAGTTATGAGAAAGGGTCTCTCACTGAACCTAGTACTTTCTAATTGTCTAGACTTTCTGACCAGCTAGTTCTAAGGAGCTTAGGGTTTATGTTACAGGTGCATTCTATCATGCCCAACTTTTGACCTTGGTGCTCAAGCTCCGAACTCGGTCTCATCAGGGTAGCAGGCACTAGGACCCAGTCATTTCCCCAGGCCTAAGTCTTAATCAGGATTTCCAGGTTGTGTATGATTTTAATGGCCACTGTGGGCAGCACATCCATTCTATTATTCTTTACTTTAGAAATCTAAGTGATTGTCACCTGTTTTCAATGCCACACATGCATCAGAGTGAGCCTTGGCAACCCCTATGAATGGAGGCTCAGTGCGTCTCTCCTCACCACAATCTTGACCTTAGCAAATTTTTCATTGGACTGTTCCGGCATTGTGTCCTTTAAAATAAAAATCTAATTATAAGTATGACACCATCAGGAAGCTCCAAGAACAGTTCTGAGAATTGCCAAACACAAGAAGGGGCATCATGTGGCCCTTAAATTCAGCAGCAGCATGTCACCCTGTCAGCAGTTCTAGTGGCCTCTGCAGACCTGCAACTGATATCTGACATGGAGGCAGTCTTGGGAAGGATTTAACTCATGGAGTCTGTGCTAATAGTAAGGACTCTTGGTTGGTAACAGAACACTACAGCTTGAAGGAAAAAAAAATGGATGCTGTTCTTAAGATACTAGCACATGAGGCCAGGGTAGAGGGTGAGGAATGCAAGAGAGAACAGGTAAACATGATAAACTACATGGTAATCTAACAACTCATTACCTCTGTAGGCTGTTGGAGAAGGGGCTAGAAAGGGTGCATCTCCACAGACAGGACAGCCAGGATACCCTCCCACTAAAATTCTCCCCAGTTGGTTAAGAGTGACTCTAAGGAGAGAGACCATTAATTTCTCCACCATTCTGTTGTACCTGAGAAAAGCTAAATAATTCCCTTGTCTTCATAGAAATATCTACAACATGAAATAATATTAAATTATATTAAAGAGTTATAAACTTGATGTGCCACACCATAGACATAAATTAATTAAGACAAGGGAGAGGATGTGGCTTGGTGCATGACAAGCATTATCTGCACTCAGGAATCTCAATGTCCTCTGTGAAGTAGCCTCAGTTTCATTCTTAGACTGGAGCCATCTATAAGTCATTTGTTGGGCACTGTGGAACCTTAGGAATGCCTGTTTTTCCCTCTCGGTTCAACCTATGGTCCCTTCAGAGGTCACAACTCTAAGATGTATTGGAAACAAGTAACCATGATGCTCACACCAAGACACATGAGTCCTCTTGCAAGAGCTAGTAAAAGCAGAAATTATATTAATGTACAAGCAAGTCATCTGTGGGTGAGCCAGTGACATGTGTGAGTAAAGATGGGGAAGGTGGGGCCAGAAATAGAGGACAATGGAATCCTGATAAGAAAGCAGCCCTGGTGTGACAAGGGGATGTTGTGATGACCCAAGGGAAGAGCTATTTTGAATAGAGCAAATGTTGGATTCTGGAATTATGATCCATTTCCCACAGTCACCCCCCATAAGGTCTTGCTCCAGGGACAAATGTCATAACAATGCCATCAAAGAAGCCAGCCTAAGTAAGTCTCTATTCTTGGCCAGCACAAGAATTCCCAAAATTGTTGTGGGACAATTGTCTTCTACCCTGTAAAGATTTGCCACTTGTATGGCTTTAATAAACTGTTGATTGGCCAGTAGCCAGGTAGGAAGTATAGGCAGCATGACCAGGCAGGAAGTAGAGGCGGGGCAACCAGAACAGAAGAATTCTGGGAAGAGGAATGGCTCTGTCCACAGTTGTCACCCAGATTCAGAGGAAGCAAGGTAAGACTGCCTTGCTGATAAAAGGAACCAAGCCATGTGGCTGACACAGATAAGAATTATGAGTTAATGTAGGATATAAGCATTAATAAGAAGCCTGAGCTAATAGGCCAACCAGTTTATGGTTAATGTAGACTTCTGCATGTTTCTTTTGGACTGAACAGCTGTGGGACTGGGTGGGACAGAAACCTCTATCAACAAATGGTGCCAACGTGGAAAGTAGTCCACTTAAAACCCGAGAAAGCTTGAGAAAGAATTCTAGACACAAAAAGAAAAGAGTTAAGAATGGCTTCTTGGTAGTAGCATTTTCTCAGGTGGGCTCTGCTTGCTAGAGGCAAGCATGTTTCATTTAAAAGAGGCTTCCTGACTCAGCTTTAGCTGCAAAAAGTTTGCATCTGTTTTAAGAGAACCCACCAGCAAACACTTAAATGGTGTTTATGGATAGCCAACAGCATGCCTCTTGGTGGTGACCTGGACCTTGAAACTCCATAGAGTTCTGGTAATAAATGTGGCTCCTGCCAGTACCTCCACCATAAAGCTAGACTCTCAGAAAGCTAAGAAATGGGATATATCCAGCTGTCAAAGCCACAGGTTTATTCCTAGTCATATTGTTTCGTAAATTAAAGATTCATGTGGTAAGAAAAAGAAAGATATACAGTAAAGATAGATTCAGATGGGAAAAAAGCTCTAAATGATTTACAGCATGTTTAAAAATATATGTAGGCCTCCCATTCAAGTACACAGGGGCCCAATGACGGGAGTTAGTGTGGATCCTCGCCTGAATAGCACACCATACAGAGGTTGTAGAAACCGGCTCAACATGGCATGGTATAGGTATGAGGGCGCTCTCCACATGGCCTAAGACAGGGTGCCCTGTGATCTGTTTATTTTAATCCTGCTAGATGCCTTATATTTGAGGAGCTCCAAGGACGGGCGACTTATGGCAAGATAATCCCCCAACCTAAGAGAGGGCCCTGGGAACCCTAGGATGAGTAAGGGGGAAAGAAAAAAGGCCTGGTCCCCACTCGACCTAAGAATCATCAGGCACAACTCTGTTCCCAGGAGAGGTAAATTGCTTCACCACTCGAGAGGAGGGTCTCTCCTTATCTCAGTCCCTTCTCCTTTAGATCTGACACCATGGTTGACTCTGACTGGTGCTCTCCACGTAATATCTACCTGCCTTTATATAAGAGAAAGGGGGATCTGTTGGGAGCCATTTCCCCCTAAAAATCATTACAGGAACCATCACCCTGGCGAGTCTGCAGGGAACCCCACACCCATAATTGTGTTAAGAATCGTTCTATTGCCCCACACCCAATTAAAGCTGTTAATGGAGAAAAAAATAAATAAAATAAAATGAAAAAAAATATGTAGGCTTAGGAGAGAAAAGAAAAAGGATAAAGTCGTGAGAGAACAAAAGAAAGAAAGAAAAAAAGAGAGAAAGAAAGAAGTTGGGTGTGGTGGCACACACACCTTTAATCCCAGCATTTGGGAGGTAGAGGCATGAGGTTCTCTATGAATTCACGGACAGCCTGGTCTACAGAGTGAGTTTCAGGACAGCCAAAGATACACAGAAAAACTCTGTCTCATAAAAAAATATAAAAAATAAAAATAAAAGTAGTAGAGTTTAAAATAAAGCCACACAAAGATGGAAAATACACATAGAATCTGTATACTGTGTGGTATTATGTTGTCTTGGAATTGTTTGATGACTGAGGATTTAGCAAGAGCTGCTAATAAGACATTTGATTATAAATGCTGCTGGATTAATCCAACATATATATTTTGAAAATGCCTTGACTTCAAAATTTAAGTCAAAATATATGTTACTTTGAGAAAAAGATTTTGCTTTTGTTTCCATAGGAAAAGAGTCCATCCAAGCAAGAATGGGATATTGTGTGCAGGGACTTGTGGAAACAATGTGATGATTGACTGGCTGTATACTTTGGTCAGTTCTAAAGTGCATACGTGTAATGAAGCCTAGGAGATGACATCTAAATGAAAATCCCTTCCTAAATCACAATTTTCAATTTGCCTTTTAAGACCAAGTCGGTATCACCTGCTTGTAAAGGAGTCCATATTAGTAATAGGGGGAAACTGAATCATAATTCCTAACTTTGTATAGCAGTCATTTTTGTTGTTGTTGTTGCTACTGTGATAAAACACCATGGCTAAAAGCAACTCAAGGAAGGAAAGTTTATTTGGTCTTAGGGTTCCCAAGAGCTGGAGTATATCATGGCAGGGAAGGCATGGGCCAGAAAGAGCAGAGAGCAGGGTGATCACATTTTATCCACACACAGGAAGCAGAGAGGGCAGGAATGGAGATAAGGCTATAAATCCTCAAAGCCCATACCTTGTGATGCACTTCTTCCCTCAAGGCTCCACCTCCTAAAGGCTCACTAACCTCCTCCAACAGCACCACCAACTGGAGACCAAGTGTCCGACTACATGAGCCTATGTATTTCCCACTCAAACCACCATATTTGGTTTTCTTCTACTCAGCAATTTTATTCTTTTATGTTGCATCTTACTTTTACCATATAGTGGAACAAACGAAAGGAAAACTGTGTTTCTTCAACTTTGGAACCAAGCACCATGGACAGACGGAAATAATATAATTAGTTTAACCTGAAGCATTTGCCAGTCCTTCTCTGAAGACACGAGACAAAAGAAGTTGCTTAGGATGAAGAGAAATGCAAAGTTGCGTCAAAGTTCCCCAAATCATCTGTAACACAAATGCCACTTCTCCATTTATTCCCCCAACAGTCCAGACCCTGCACTGAGTGCTGAGATTAGCAGAGCAAAACCATCATACTGCTGAGCCTCATAGCTGCATAGCCAGGTAAATTTGTGGACAGGCACCTGTAAAACGAAGATAATAGTATCCACCTCAGATTGTTGCACGGAAAGTTAGTTTGGTTTTCACGGCTCAGCACGGCAGTTTAATCTGTGCAGATGTGCCCGAGAGAAGCAGCAATGGTGGCCCCTTTACTTCGAAGTCTGCAGTGAGATTTGAGATATTATATTCTCTGGCTGCACTGCTTCTAGACTTCGCTCCCTCCACCCCCGAGTCTTTAGCTGTGGCAGAGATTTTGCACACTAATACCCCCTAATAAATTGCCCTACTGCTCCAACTAGTTTTGTTTGTGTGCTACTAAAACATTAACTGATAAGGAATCTCCTTAATAAGTGGTAACTACAGTTACTAATCCCTGAGCTTTTTTTGTCCCTTTATTACAAAAGGCATATTTGGAAGTCAGGAAAAGTAAGAACTTAAGGAAGCTATCCTAAGAATAAAATCTGTCCCCAACACTGGCTGGGGCAGACGTGGAGAGCAGCTCCCAAGTCTGATGGACAGAGAAGGTGAGGAGGCCCCTCTCCTTTCGCAGAGACCAGGGAAAATAAAGAGGCCATCTGCCTTCCACACATAGAAGTAAAATAATGATTTCTCTGAATCAGCTGTCCTGCACCACACTGATGAAAAGTAATAAAGACGCCGCTCCTTTGACTCTGGATTTAATTTCAGACACTTAAATGTGTTATGGCTTTTCAATTGAGTTCTGTGTGTTCCGTGGAGCAGGAAGGTGGGAAGCTAAAATTTCCCTTCACTTGGAAGACATAGAAGGGGAGCCACATCCACATCCCTGACCTTCAGAGAGCAGATAAGGGACTCAGTTCTCCCACTGGCCACAACCTTGAGGTTAACTGTCCCTCGGAAATCCAGGTGGGCCGACCTCTGAGCACCTACTAGAGAGTAGGGAAATCCTGTCTTTCCAGGAACACACTAGCTGAAGTTAAGTAGCAGGGCATTTACCTGATCTCCTTTCTTTTTTTTTTTTTTTCTGGATTTTTCAAGACAGGGTTTCTCCATAGCTTTTGGTTCCTGTTGTGGAACTAGCTCTTGTAGACCAGGCTGGCCTCGAACTCACAGAGATCCGCCTGCCTCTGCCTCCCGAGTGCTGGGATTAAAGGCGTGTGCCACCACTGCCTGGCTCTGATCTCCTTTTTTTTATTCCACCCTCACCGAATACCTTCCATCACCCTGTGATACTCTGAAGTCAGCTTTTCTCAGCCTCAGTTTCCTCCCCTTGAAAACAGAACTGGTGAAGCTGGGGAGATGGCTCCGTTGGTCAACTGTTGGATAAAACCATTCTTATTCTTATATTTAATATTTATTTCTCCTATGTATATAGTGTACATGTGTATATGTGTTTGTGCTGGGGGACACCCATGCTTGTGTGTAGAGGCTCAAGGTTGACGTGACCACCACAGTCACTTTTCACCCTATCTAATGTAACAGGGCCCTGTATGCAAGCTTGAGTTCACTGATCCACTGGGCTGGTTGGGTGCCCCAGGGTCTTCCTGTCTCTGCTTGCACAGTGCTGGGTTACAGGTATGTGCTGTGACTCCTGGCTCTTGCATGTGGGTCCTGGGAATCAAACTCTGATCCTCACGTTTGCACATGGTGACTTGGCTAAGATTCTGTTTTCTAGTTCTTAGATTCAACATCCTCAGAGAGATAAAAGAAAATCAGAAACAACAGTTACATTGATACAACCCACAGTTCCAAGCACAGTTTGCCATGAGAGGGGTAGACTCCTTACCCTGGCCTAGACCCAGAGGATGATACCCACTTGAAAGCCTCTTTGAGTTCTCAGTAGCTAACTCCCTCACACTTCTCATTAGCACTATGAGTGGCAGCCTTCTCACACCCTCTCAGTAATCCAGCCACTGAAGATCAGGAAACACATAGAAAGAAGCCTGGATACCCTGAGTGGCGAGTTCATTCGGTGGCTAGTGTGGAGTTGACTAAAATTTAAACTGACATATGCCTAACCATAGATTGTTGATTTCTCTTTTCTTATAGGCTGCATCTTAGAAGACTTGCTAATATAAATTCTTTCTTATCCCCTTTACAGTGTAAATCTTCCCTGGGTACAGGATTGCCAAAGTTATAACTCAGAAATGTCTTTCCCAAGAGCCTGGAAGCTAATCTTTTAACATGATTACTATACCACTAGGAACACTATTTCCTCATCTCTGTGGGACATTAAGAAATTGACTCCTGAGCACCAAGTAGCAAATGCTAATGGTAACTGACTTTTCAACTACGCCATCAATACCTTCCAGTATCCTTCCCCTGGCTCGGCCCAGGCTTCAAACTCCCTCCCCTTTCATCTCAGAAGAGTCCACTTCATCCTTTTTTTCCTACCAAAATGGTCTTGGATGAAGTCTTTCTCACATATTTAGCTTGATTTTCTGTTTTCCTTTGGCGCAGGAGTTTAATAGAACAACCTGGAAACTTCTGTAATACTCCATCAAGACAAAAGGAAACCAAAGGGCAGGGTTAGAAAGCGTGGTTTGGATGTGAGAGAAGCGAGATGTGTTTGTCAGCTTTCGTCAGGACAAAACATCTGAGATGCACCTTAAAAGGAGAACAGGTTTGTTTGCTTCATGGTTCCAGTCTATGATCATCTGGGCCTGCTTCTTTGGGCCCAAGGCCAAACAAAGCATCATAGTGAGGAGCAGGTGGTAGAGAGAAAGTCTCTTATCTCATGGTATCCAAGAGGAAAGGGAGACACAAAAGGGAAGGAGCAATGCCCCAACCTATTCCTACCAGGACCCGCGATCCCCTTAGTAGTCAATGACCCCTTTCACAGTGGTCACCTGAGACCATCTGAAAACACTAGTATTTACATTATAATTCAGAACAGTAGCAAAAATTACAGTTATTAAGTAGCAACAAAAATAATTTTATGGTTGGGGGGCCAACACGAGGAAGGGTATGAAAGGGTCACAGAATTAAGAAGGTTGAGAATCACTGTCCTAAAGGGTCCACCAGTTCAGTTCCTAGGAGTGCCACAGGCTAGATTCTATGCTTTAACATATAGGTCTTTTAGGGACAACTAATTGATTCCTGATGGTGAAATCTAATCCTGGTTGTCAACTCGACACACCTGGGAAGAGGGTGCCACAGGCTAGAGCCTATACCTTAACATATGAGTCTTTCAGGGACAACTAATTGATTCCTGATTGTGGAAACTAATCCTGGTTGTCAACTCAACACACCTGGGAAGAGAGAAGTCCACTGAGCAACTGCCTCCCTCAGATTGTGCATGTCTGGGGAGTTTTCTTGATTACTAACTGATGTAGTTGGACCCAGTCCCTTGTAGGGAGTACCATCTCTGGACAGATGGGTCTAGGTAGTAAGATAAAGGTAGCTGAGAGAGCCACGAGGACCAAACCAGTAAGCAGTGTTCCTCCATGGTCTCTGCTTCAGTTCCTGCTTCTAGGTTCCTGCCTGAATTCCTGCCCTAGCTTCCCTCAGTGATGGGCTGTGGCATGGAAGCATGAGCCAAATAAATTCTTTCCTGACCCCTGAGCTGTTTGTGGCCACGGTGTTGGCATAGCAACAGTGAAGCAAACCATGAGAGCAACCACACCAGAAGGAAAAGAAAGTTTGTCACATGAGTATTTATCTGCGTGGTTTCTGGACACCAATCCTGATACATTATACCTGCAACTGGAGCTCTTGAGCCCCTCCTGGGGCAATATGAATTAGTAAATCAACTTTAGAAATAGGGCTTCTGAAGCTGGATATCTGCCAGGCTTGGGGGTGCCAGTTCCTCTCACAAGCAGCAAAGCAGCAGAAAAGGATTGTGTGTACCAAAAAGCATGTAAAAGTGTTTTAATCAGAGCAAAATTTGTCATCAGCTCAAGTTGAAAATAATCCAAATTCCCATCAAGAGGAGAATGAATAAAATAAGATACATGAATTATATATAGAGAGAAATGGAGAATGAGAGAGGGCAGTGAAAATGAGCAGACTAGAGAGACATGAACCAACAGAACGAAGCTTTACAAACACTTCAGTGAGAGAGAGAGCAGCCAGATGAACAACAGTACACAATGGACAATTCCATAAAGACAATGTTCTGGAACAGTCACCATCTACAGCTTCTGAGCCAGGACAACAATAACCTCCAGTAACATGGAAATAACAAAAGAAAGCTTGGAGATTTGGGAGGGCTGGTCATGTTCTGTTGTTGATCAGCCCATCTCTCTGCTCTGCGACAGCTCTCTTTGCTGAAGGCACCTGAACTGTGCCATCTATGTACGTCATACTCATGAGATAACCTTAACATGTAACTGAACAGAAGAGGACTCCTATGGCCTGGATGCAAGTTGTCTAGGAAGGAAACAGCTCTATACATTCACCCTGGACTCCAAATTAACTATACAACTACACTCAAAAGCCAAAGTCTGAGGGCTGGGCATATGGCTCATTTGGTAGAGTAATTGCCTTGGTGTTCATAATCCCTGGGTTCAATTCCCAGCACTTCATACACTAAGCAAGGTGGTGTACCCTGTAATCCGAGTTCTCCATGTTCAGGAGGTAGAGACAGGAAGAGCAGGACATCAAGGTCATCCTTATACATAAAACAAGCTTAGCTTCATCTTCCAATACACGAGACCTTATCTCAGAAAAGAAAAAAGGCACAGGCTGGAAAGAAAGATGTCTGTATGACAGATTTCCTGAGAGAGAAAAAGGGAGCTGAGAAAATGAATATGTCCAGGGTACCAGCAGCCAAGGGGACAGATATTGATGCTGGCTGCATACTAGGCTGGCAAGGAGATGCAAGACAATGACTTGCAAGCCCTAACACTTGTATTTTACAATTCTTATAGAAAATATGATCCAAACAAAAATGTTTAGATGGGATAACCCTGTCATGATGTAGGTGGGTCTTCTTTCTATGTGTTGCTTTCATTGGTTAATTAATAAAGAAACTGCTTGGCATGATAGGTCAGAACATAGGTAGGTGGAGTAGACAGAACAGAATGCTGGGAAGAAGGGAAATGAGGCAGATGCCATGCCTCTCCTCTTTGTGACGGACACAGGTTAAGATATTTCCCAGTAAGCCACCACCTCGTGGTGCTACACAGATTACCAAATATGGGTTAAAGCAAGATGTGAGAATTAACCAAGGAGAGGCTAGATATAATGAGCCAAGCAGTGTTTAAATGAATACAATTTGTGTGTTGTTATTTTGGGTGTATAGCTAACCATACAGGAGCCAGGTGGGATGAAAAGCCGGCCTGCTTGCCTCATCACTACATTGTCAAGCGTCTAGCTACCCTCTAGATGGTTTGCGTGGGTGGAGTTGGAACTTCATTCTGAAAGCAATCCGGGCTTCTTGTGAGATGTGTGTGTCAGGGCAGAGAGAGAAGTTCAGATTTCTTAGGCTGAAAAGCAAGCCCTCTGCCACCACTCTCCCCTGACTTTGCTCCTCTCTCAGTCCTGGAGCAGCCACACCAGTCTAAGACCATCAGAACTTCATATTCCTGCCTTGAGCTCGGATGCCCACATCCCTCCTGGTTTTAACAGGATGTTCTGGTGGGAGGTCCTGGTTTGGATGGAATTGGAGAGGAGCCAGCATGCTCCATCACAGTTTGGCTGGGATGACACTAAGTTATGCCCATAGCAAATGGGAACCAGCTGTGGGGATCTCAGAAAGGTCTCAAACTTGCCTGGCTGTTGCTGCATCCTAGGGGCTGCCTCTTTCCCCTGTGCAGTTAAAAATGCTTATAGGCAGAGGGCAAGGTAGGAAAAACCACCTATGTTTTTCCAAGCCCTCATGACTTTGGAATAGCAGAAGAATAACTCACTGTCCATAACATAAAGAGGGAGATTTCACAGAGTCAATATATGTGGTGACCAACATTCAGATCAACAACAGAGCAAAGAAATAGGGGCTGGGAAATTTTGTAATATGAGTGGTGGGGCTACGTTCCAGGCATCCGGCCGCCCGCATGGCTAGCTTTATACCCTGAAATAATTACACGGAAACTGTATTCTTTTAAACACTGCCTGGCCCATTAGTTCCAGCCTCTTATTGGCTAGCTCTTACTTATTGATGTAACCCGTTTCTAATATTCTGTTTAGCCCATGAGGTGGCTTGCCAGGGAAGATCTTAACCTGTGACTGTCTGGAGTGGGTGAATCATGGTGACTCACTGACTCGGCTTCTTTCTCCCAGCATTCTGTTCTGTTTACTCCACCCACCTAAGGGCCTATCAAATGGGCCTAGGCAGTTTCTTTATTAATTAACCAATGAAAGCAACAGATTAGAAAGAAATCACTCCCACATCATTTCCCCTTTTTCTGTTTAAACAAAAAAGAAGGCTTTCATTTTAACATAGTAAAATTACTAGATAACAGTGCCCCCATTCAGCACGAAGCAGTTTGGAGAGAAAAAACTGTGCCTATATTCCCAAATATTGTTTATAAATGTTCTTTTATATTTAAAGGGGGATATGATATAGATATGAATAATTTGCATTGGTATGGATTTTAAGGTCAATTTTGTTATATGTATATGTATTTCTAATATCGATTAAGGTATTGTGATTGTGTAGTTCATTTAAAAATATAATGTATAATTAGGAAATATAGGTTGTTAATGGATAATCATCAATAATAGTCAAGCTTGTAGTCATGTTAGTTAGATTTTCTAGATGTGCATAGATATATTTCAGATAGGTATTCTTCATATCTTTCAAAGACTACAGAATATGACATTTTAAATGTTTTAATAACTTAGGGCTTTTCATGACAATGAGACACATCTGCTCCTGGGAGCACCAATCTACTTCAAGAGGAAGATGGGCATTGAAGAGGCTCCTTATGGAGTTGGTTAGCCATTTGGGCAAGAAACTGTTCTTGGCTGGATTGTTGCATAAACTGGACACAAAGAACCCACAGAGAGAGGACTGCTGAACTTGCCTAAAGGTGAGATGATCTTTCAGGGTTTCTGATTAATGAGTCTACGAGATAATCTGCAGGACACATCAGATAGTGACCGAACTGTATTTGGAATTTCCTGCTTCATGAAAATGTCTGCTGGATACCATGGTCCTGAAGGCCGAAGATGGATGCCCCAACGGTACAGAGGAACTTTGGGTGACTGTCGAGACAGTGAGATGTCTCTGTCATTTCTAGAGTTTTGGACTTCTTGTTTGCTTAGGTAATATTATATCCTTCTGTAGTCTTTGATGGAACTGAAGAATAGATATTTAGTTATTGTTTTCCTTAGTTATGATAAAAGATAAAGTAGATATAAATATTGTAACTGTAATTTTTGCTTGATAACTGTTTTGTTATATGTAATCTTACTATGTTAAAGTGAAAGCCTTTCTTTTTTGTTTAAACAGAGAAAGGGGAAATAATGGGGGAGAATCTTCTGTTTTGTGTTAATTTCATTGGTTAAATAAAGAGACTGCCTTGGCCCTTTAATAGGACAGAAAATTAGGTAGGCAGAGTAGACAGAACAGAATGCTGGGAGATAGAAGCAGATTCAAGGAGTTGCCATGATTTTCCTGCCAGACACAGACGCAGGATAAGAACTTCCCTGGTAAGCCACCTTGTGGGATACACAGATTATTAGAAATGGGTTAGATCAATATGTAAGAGCTAGCCAATAAGAGGCTGAAACTCATGGGCCAAGCAGTGTTTAAAATAATACAATTTCAGTGTAATTATTTTGGGTGTAAAGCTAGCCGGGTGGCGTGACACAGCCCACTCCTCATTACAACAGTGTGTGTATGTTAAAAGTGACAAAATTATTACATATACCAACCTGTCAAAGAATAAAACAAAACAAAAACAAAGACGGATCTGAGGTGATATCCATGGCTCCTGTTAGCACTGAGGGCTCTTCTGTTGCCCAGAGTCTGATCATGTTGCTTTCCTAGAGCCATACTGCTGCTGGGGCCATACTGATCTGGGTGGCCTGTGCTGCCACCAGCACCATGGAGATGTCTGGTCGAGCTACTGCCGGGTGCCATGTCTGGGTCCATGGTTTGCGACCATGTCCAGGGCCTGTGTTAGCACAAGGGGTCATTGGAACCGTGCTGTGCTAAGCCATCTCCACCAGTCACTGGTCCTGGGAGAGACAGCCCTGCCCCTATCTGGGATTAATGCAGCAGGTTAGCTGGTTCTGCCACTCAGGGAAGAGCTCCCTTCCATTCAGCCCCATCCCGCATTTGGGAAATATGGCCCCATCCTCTTACCATGGGTGTGCATCTCACCTGGGCTGCACACTAGAGCTAACCTTGTGGTAGGAGACTCAGGTGAGCCAGCCCTGAGAGTGTGAGAATAGAGGAACGGATCCTCCCCTCCGCTCGTTGGCTATATGGTTGGTGGCATGCCCGAGATGCCCTTCTCCCCTCGCCCATTACCACCTGCAACAGGTGAGAGAGCCGGCCTTGGGGTCACAAGAGTGGGAGAGCTCGCCCTGACCCTCACGGGCTGCAGCACACACAGGTGAGCCTGCCATGAGGGCATGAGAGGAGCAGAACCGACGCTTCTCCCCTTTGCCTTCCAGGCCATGACACGGGTGAGGAAAAGGTGTCCCCCTTCTCCGCCCTTTGCTATGGCGGGTGAGAGATCAGGCCCTGGGGTCATGCATTATTTGGCCCTGCTCCTCCCCAGCTGCAGCAAATAGGAGAGTTAGCCCCTCCCCCACATGCCCCCTAAAGCGGTTTTGAGTGGGCCCTGCATCTCATCAGAGCAGAAGAGAATGGTAGAGATGGTCCTGGAAATATGAGTGAGGGGGACCCAGATCTGTGGACCTGAGAGGAGAACTGGCCCCACTGCTTATTGTAGGCTGCATCAGGTGAGCTAGCTGAGGCTGTGTTGGAGAGTTCACCTGCATAGTGATGATGAGGGAAACCTGGCAGGCAGACAAACCCAGCTACTACCACCCCGGCCCAGAACCAGGGTTACGAATTGGCCCATCCCAGCATCCACTTCATCTACGAACTATTGGAGCATGTGAAGGGGATGAATCCACAGGTCCAAAACAGCAGGATCTCCAGGACACAGGATAACAACAGCATGTCAAAGAGGGGTTCCAGTTAGAGCTCATTATTGGTAGCATGGAGGAAGCCAGAGACCTCGAACTTGTTGCAAAGAACACATGCAAGTAGGCTGGTTTTCTTAGCTTTATGTCTAAAAGCCACTTACAAGTGAGTACATACGATAATTGTCATCCTGGGCCTGGGTTACCTCACTCAATATGTTTTCTAGATCGATCCAAGTAAAGGTGAATGGATTAAAGGGTAAACTGTGTGACTCAATGCTCCACACTCAGCTTCCACGTCGAGATTCTTCTCTTCTTTATATTTTGATTTGTTTATTTGTTTTGTATTGTTTCTTTGGTTTTTCTTTTTTTTGATTTTGTTTTGAGGAGGGATGTTGCAAGGGCAGTGGGCTGATGCAAGGGGACAAGGGGAAAAGAGGTTTGGAACGTGCGGTGTAAAATCCACTAAGAATCAATAAAAGTTAAAAAAATGTGCAGAATTAAATTAGAAATTAGTACACAGAATTAAAATTTAAAATAAAAACTGAAAATAAGTCTAAAAAAAGTAAAGCCCCCAATACTCCATTAGAAAGTGTGAGAACCTGTAAACGAATACAATAAGGTTGGAGAATACAGGATTGGCCCACAATTGTTCTACACACTAAAATTGTTTAACTAAAAGAGAAACTGTGGTAATTTTTTAGGTAGTTTTCATATATGACAAATTAAAATTTATAGAAATATATTTCACCAGAAAGATGAAAGAAAAGGACAAAGAAAATTATCAGACACTAGAAATGGATATTGGTGACTTCTTCAAATGTATTTTCTGTATAACTGAGAGAATATGAATAATTGCACCGAAACTTCCCAATGTCTTTGTAAAGATGCTCTTCTGTAATATACTTTATCTGGTTGTATTTGCATTCAATCTGCTGTGGCTTTGTAAGGATTTTTTACATTTATTGTTGCGAAGAATGCTATTTTGCACCTGTCTTTTTCTGGGATTTTTTTTGCATGCCTTTAGTGTCAAAGTTATTTTGCATAGAGTCATTTGGCAAATAATGTTTCTTGCTCATCAACAGTCTCTTCTTTTTTTTTTCTGTGTGGTGTGGGTTTAGAGTTGTATACATGAAGTAGATGTCAGAGGACAATCTTAGGTGTTGTTTCTAAGGCACTATCCATTTTTTTCACATATTACATTTTGAGTGCAGGTTTTCCTCCCTCCCCTCCCTCAAGTATCTCCTCCACCTCCCTTTACCTCCAGATCCACCCCCTTCTACCTCTCCTCACAAAAGAGGTCTCTCCAGGGACCTCCATCATAAGAAGCTGAAATAAGACCAGGCACATATCATCACATCAAGGCTGCATGAGACAACCCAGTAGGAGAAGGGTCACATAAATGGGCAAAAGAGTCAGAGACAGCCCCCACTCTTACTTTAGTAATTCCACAAGAACATCAGGTCACTCAGCCATAACACATGGTGAGGACCAGGCTCAGTGATTTCTGCAAGTCCCTGTGATTCCCACTCGGTTGATTCTGTGGGCTGCATTTTTATGGTGTCCCTGACCCCTCTGATTCCTCACATCTGTCCTTTCCCTCCTCTGAAGGACTCCTAGAGCTTTGCCATCTGCTTCCACCAGTTTCTGGATGAAGTCTTTCTGGTCTCTTTGATGAAGAGTCTGCTAGGTAGACTCAGTTCCTGAACACCTTGCAGGCAGGACAAATGATAGGTTGACACTTTTGTTGGGTTGGTGTCCCAATCCTTCCACTTGAGGTCTTCCTTGGTTACAGAAGATGGTCAGTTCAGGCTCTGTGTCCCTTATTTATATATTTTTAGATGACCTTATAAAAGTGAATACATCAGAGAGTGTTGTGTTAGTCTATTTTGGATGCTCTAAATTTATGCCTTCAGTGAGCATACCAGCACCCAAGGAAGCAACAAACCACTCGAGGAAGACTGAGACACAATTAGAATCCTATTGAAAGTGACAGCGTGTAAACTGTGGCTTCAGTATTTCTGCCTATATAGTCTGGCTTCAGAATGAAGACAGAAAATTACTTCAGGCCAAATGAATGATTATTTACGGCATTAGTCTCTGCTGATAGAAGATAGGGTTCTTCTACGAGTTCATTGAATCTTTGGGGAAAGATAGGGTATGATAGTAGAGAGGAGACTATTAAGGATGTGTGAAAGGAAAGAGGGGAAGACATAATAAAAGATAATAGAGAAGAGAAGAGAAGAGAAGAGAAGAGAGAGAGAGAGAGAGAGAGAGAGAGAGAGAGAGAGAGAGAGAGAGAGAGAGAGAAATTGTGTGTTTCATTAAGAATGGAATACTGTTTCAGGGAACCCTGATTGTTCTTTGGGCTGATGAGGAGGGGGACTTGTTCGGGGGATAGGGACTTGATGGGGGAGGGGGAGGGAAATGGGAGGCAGTGGCAGGGAGGAGGCAGAAATCTTTAATAAATAAATAAATTTAAAAAAAAGAAATTAACACTGGCCCTGATGCTGCTGAGACCATGTTAATTTTGTCCCTTCAGGTGTAAGCTCTTGAGGCCAAGTTCTTCAGGGACCTGACTCTCAGTTATTGGTAGCTCCAGAGGAGATTCTTTATTCTATGCAGTGAGTGGGTGAACACTCGCCCAGGAATTCTCTCTTCATGGCCAGGGCCATCAGCATGGCCAGTTCATCCACTTCACTGAGAACTTATGAAACCATGCTTTGCAGGAAGGCTATCACCATGTAGGCTGAAGAATCTTTCTTCCTTATTCAAAGGATGGTCACTGACTTTGAAGTGGCAAAAGGATATGCAGAAAGGAGCTCCTTAAAGAAGTGAGTGCATTGGAGGCTGAACTCTAAGAAGGTGATGAAATGTGGGGGAGAAAGACCAGTAACAGCTTAAACTTTGGAAACACAAAGTCCCACAAGCCTAAACAAGTATAGGAGAATTTCCTGATTTTAAATAATTTAAATATTTGTTAATAGCAGTATATTGTAGTTTTGAAAACTGCAAAGAGATTTTATGTGGTCTTCATTTTTTTTTTTTTGGTTTTTGTCTTTCAAGACATGGTTTCTCTGTAGCTTTGGGACCTGTCTTGGAACTAGTTCTTGTAGACCAGACTAGCCTCAAATTCACAGAAATCTCTCTGCCTCTGCCTCTTGAGTGCTGGGATTAAAGGCATGCACCTTAATCACCTGGTCTGTGTCTTTAAAGTTTTAGACATGTCTTTATCAAGAAAAACATGTAAGAAGACTGATACATAATTGGATCAGTGTGCCTATCCATAATATATATATTAAAACAATACATTCAAGAGAAAATGATTATCTTTCAAACCACAACATATAGAAAGACATGGAACACTTCTTTCTCTTCTAACAATGTTTTGAATTGTTTGAAGGACATTCTTCTCTTTTCAGATAAAGACATGTGTGTTTCTCATGAAAGCTTCTAAAGAAGCTTTTCATACTTGCAAAAGAATGTGATTATCTTTCAAATGACAGCATACAGAAAACAAAGTAACACTCCTGTCAATTCTAAACATGCTTCGATCTGTTTGAAGAAAGTGCTTCTCTTTTGACAGAAATGTATGTGCCTTTCTGACAAAAGCATCTAAAGAAGCTGTACACACTTTAAAGAGAAAGTGATTATCTTTCAAAAAATATAAAAAGAAATGGAACATGCCTACAATGCTAACAATGCTTTGAACTGTTTGAATATACTGTTTCTCTTTTGAAAGAAATGCATGAGTGTTTCCCAAAAAAAGGTTTTAAGAAGCAAAATGCACTTTCAAAGGAAGTGCTTATCGAACAAACTACAGCATATAGAAAAAAATGGAATTCTCTTTTCACTTCTAACAATGCTTTGAAGTGTTTAAACAGAGTACTTCTCTCTTGAGATAAATGATTGTGCATTTCTCTTGAAAGTTACTAAAAGAGCAAGTACACTTTCAAAAAAAAGGTTATCTTTCCAATTACTAATATAGAAAGTAATTTAACACTCCATTCACTTCTAACAATGCTTTGAAGTGTTTGAAGAGAGTGCTTCTCTTTTGAGAGAAACGATTGTGCATTTCTCATGAATATTTCAAAGAAGCTAATTACACTGTCAAAAAAGGGGCTTATCTTTCGAACTACAGCATATAGAAAGTAGTTGAACATTCCTTACACTTCTAATAATGTTTTGAAGTGTTTGAAGAAAGTGCTTTATTGGGGGGGAAGCACATGTGTGTTTTTCACAAAATCTTCTAAGAAGCTAAATACACTTTCAAAAGAAAGGGCTTATCATTGAAAGTACAGTATGTAGAAAAAAATGCAACACTCCTTTCACTTCTAACAATGCTTTAAATGTTTGAAGAAAGTGTTTCTCTTTTGAGAGAAACAAATGAGCATTTCTCACGAAAGCTTCTAAGAAGCTAAATACACTTTCAAAAAACAGGCTTATCTTTCCAACTACAGAACATCATCAGTATTTTAATATTCCTATCACTAATAACAATGCTTTGTAGTGTTTGTAGAGAGTGCTTCTCTTTAGAGAGAACCCTTTCTGCATTTCCCATGAAAGCTTCTATGAAGATAAATACACTTTCAAAAGAACGGGCTTATTGTTCCAATTACAGCATATAGAAAATAACTGACCATTCCTTTCAATTCTAACAATGCTTTGAAGTGTTTGAAGAGAATGCTTCTCTTTGAGAGAAAGGACTGTGCATTTCTCACAAAAGCTTCTAAGAAGCTAAATACAGTTTCAAAAGAAAGGGGTTATCTTTCCAAGTAAAGCTTATAGAAAGTAATTGAACACTTCTTTCATTTCTAACATTGCTTTGAATTGTTTGCAGAGAGTCCTCACTTCTGAGAGAAACTACTGTGAGTTTCTCATGAAACCTTCTAAGGAGGTAAGCAGACTTTCAAAAGAAAAAGCTTGTCTTTCCAACTGTAGCATTTAGAAAGTAATTTAACACTCCATTCACGTCTAAAAATGTTATGAATGTTTGAAGAGACTGCTTCTCTTTTGAGAAAAATGATTGTGCATTCCTCACAAAATCTTCTGAGAAAGAAAGTACACTTTCAAAAGAAAAAGCTTGTCTTTCCAATTACAGTATATAGAATGTAATTAAATCTCCTTTCACTTCTCTTTTTTTAAAGTTTAATAGGTAGCTTTTTTGAGGTATTTCTTTTTATTTTTTTTTTAGTTGTTGCAAAAAAAATTCGCATTTCCCTCCCCCTCCTCACACACATTGCCCGCTCCCCCCACTTCCCTCCCCCTTTTCCCCTCTCCCCCACTCCATTCCCCCTCCCTCTTGAAAATGAAGAGCAGTCCAGGTTCCCTGCCCTGCGGGAAGTCCAAGGTCCTCCCACTTCTATCCAGGACCAGGAAGGTGAGCATCCAAACAGGCTAGGCTCCCACAAAGCCAGTTCATGTATTAGGATCAAAACCTAGTGCCATTGTCCTTGGCTTCTCATCAACCTTCATTATCCGCCCTGTTCAGAAAGTCCGGTTTCATCCCATGCTTATTCAGTCCCAGTCCCACTGGCCTTGGTGAGCTCCCAATAGATCAGTTCCACTGTCTCAGTGGATGGGTGCACACCTCGTGTTCCTGACTTCCTTGCTCATGTTCTCCCTTCTTCTGTTCCTCATTGGGACCTTGGGAGCTCAGTCTGGTGCTCCAGTGTGGGTCTCTGTCTCTATTTCCATCCATCGCCAGATGAAGGTTCTATGGTGATATGCAAGATATTCATCAGTATGGCTATAGGATAGGGTCATTTCAGGTTCCCTATCGTCAGCTGCCCAAGGAACTAACTGGGGACATCGCCTGGGGCACCTGGGAGGCACTCTAGGTTCGAGACTCTTGCCAACCCTAAGGTGGCTTCCTTAACTAAGACATGTGCTTCTCTGCTCCCCTATCCAACCCTCCTATATCCCAATCATCCCGTTTCCCCAAGTTCCCCCCATCCTCCCCTTCTTACTTTTCTCTCCCCCAATCCCCTTACCCCCAACCCGCCCACCCCCAAGATCCCAGTTTTTTGCCCGGAAACCTTGTCTACTTCCCATAGCCAGGAGGATAACTATATGTTTCTCTTTTGGTTCACCTTCTTATTTAGCTTCTTTAGGATCACAAAGTACAGACTCAGTGACCTTTATTTATGGCTAGAAACCAATTATGAGTGAGCACATCTCATGTTCATCTTTTTGGGTCTGGGATACCTCACTCAGGATAGTGTTTTCTATTTCCATCCATTTGCATGCAAAATTCGAGAAGTCATTGTTTTTTACCGCAGAGTAGTACTCTAATGTGTATATATTCCACACTTTCTTCATCCATTCTTCCATTGAAGGACATCTAGGTTTTTTTCCAGTTTCTGGGTATTACAAATAATGCTGCTATGAACATAGTTGAACAAATGCTTTTGACATATGATAGAGCATCTCTTGGGTATATTCCCAAGAGTGGTATTGCTGGGTCCAGGGGTAGGTTGATCCCGAATTTCCTGAGGAATCGCCACACTGCTTTCCAAAGTGGATGCACAAGTTTGCATTCCCACCAGCAATGGATGAGGGTCTCCCTTCCTCCACAACCTCTCCAGCAAAGGCTATCATTGGTGTTTTTGATTTTAGCCATTCTGACAGGTGTAAGATGATAGCTCAAAGTTGTTTTGGTTTGCATTTCCCTGATCGCTAAGGAGGTTGAGCATGACCTTAAGTGTCTTTTGGTCATTTAAACTTCTTCTGTTGAGAATTCTCTGTTCAGTTCAGTGCCCCATTTTTTTAATTGGGTTATTTAGCATTTTAAAGTCTAGTTTCTTGAGTTCTTTATATATTTTGGAGATCAGACCTTTGTCTGTTGCGGGATTGGTGAAGATCTTCTCCCAGTCAGTAGGTTGCCTTTTTGTCTTAATGACAGTGTCCTTTGCTTTACAGAAGCTTCTCAGTTTCAGTAGGTCCCATTTATTCAATGTTGCCCTTAATGTCTGTGATGCTGGGGTTATACCTAGGAAGCAATCTCCTGTGCCCATCTGTTGTAGGGTACTTCCCACTTTCTCTTCTATCAGGTTCAGTGTGTTCGGACTGATATTGAGGTCTTTGATCCATTTGGACTTGAGTTTTATGCATGGTGATAGATATGGGTCTATTTTCATTCTTCTACAGGTTGACATCCAGTTGTACCAGCAGCATTTGTTGAAGATGCTCTCTTTCTTCCACTGTATACTTATAGCTCCTTTATCGAAAATGAGGTGTTGATAGGTTTGTGGGTTAAAATCCGGGTCTTCTATACGATTCCATTGGTCGACTTCTCTGTTTTTATGCCAGTACCATGTAGCTCTGTAATAGAGTTTGAACTCAGGGATGGTAATGTCTCCAGAAGTTCCTTTACTGTATAAGATTGTTTTGGCTATCCTGGGTTTTTTGTTTTTACATACAAAGTTGATTATTGTCCTCTCAAAGTCTGTGAAGAATTTTGATGTGACCTTGATGGGGATTGCATTGAATCTATAAATTGCCTTTGGTAGAATTGCCATTTTTACTATGTTGATCCTCCCAGTCCAAGAGCAAGGGAGATCCTTCCATTTTCTGGTATCCTCTTCAATTTCTTTCTTCAATGCCTTAAGGTTCATGTCAAATAGATCTTTCACTTCCTTGGTTAGAGTTACCCCAAGATATTTTATGCTGTTTGTGGCTATCGTGAAAGGTGATGCTTCTCTGATTTCCCTGTCTGCTTCCATATCCTTTGTGTATAAGAGGGCGACTGATTTTTTTGGAGTTGATCTTGTATCCTGCCACATTACTAAAGGTGTTTATCAGCTGTAGAATTTCTTTGCTGGAGTTTTTGGGGTCGCTTATGTACACTATCATATATCTGCAAATATATATGCAGATATATGATATATATCATTATCTGCAAATAACGAAAGTTTAACTTCTTCCTTTCCAATTCGAATCCCCTTGATCCCCTTATGTTGTCTTATTGCTAAAACTTCAAACAATATATTGAAGAGGTATGGAAAGAGTGGACAGCCTTGTCGTGTTCCTGATTTTAGTGGGATGGCTTGAGTTTCTCTCAGTTTAATTTGATGTTAGCTGTTGGTTTGCTGTAAATAGCTTTTATTATATTTAGGAATGATCCTTGTATCCCTAATCTCTCCAAGACTTTTATCATAAAGGGATGTTGAATTTTGTCAAATACTTCTTCAGCATCTAATGAAATGATCATATGGTTTTTTCTTTCAGTTTATTTATATGATGGATTACATTGATAGATTTCCATATTTTGAACCAGCCCTGCATCTCTGGGATGAAGCCTACTTGATCATAATGGATAATTTTTCTAATGTGTTCTTGGATTTGGTTTGCCAGTATTTTGTTGATGATTTTTACGTCAATGTTCATGAGTGAGATTGGCCTGTAATTCTCTTTCTTTTAGGAGTCTTTGTGTGGTTTTGGTATCAGAGTAACTGTAGCTTCATAAAAGGAATTTGGCAATGACTCTTCTGTTTCTATATTGTGAAGAACATTAAGGAGTATAGGTATTAGGTCTTCTTGGAAGATCTGGTAGAATTCCACATTGAAACCATCTGGTCCTGGGCTTGTTTTAGTAGGGAGGTTTTTGATAACAGCTTCTAATTCTTCGTGACTAACAGGTCTATTTAGATTGTTCACCTGTTCCTGTTTTAACTTTGGTAAATGGTATTTATCTAAAAAAGTTTCCATTTCGTTTACATTTTCCAGTTTGTGGCATACAGGCTTTTGTAGTAAGATCTAATGATTCTCTGAATTTCCTCTGCATTTGTGGTTATGTCCCCCTTTTCATTTTTGATCTTATTAATTTGCATATTCTCTCTCTCTGCCGTTTGATTAGTTTGGATAGGGGTTTATCAATCTTGTTGATTTTCTCCCGGAACCAGCTTTTTGTTTCATTGATTCTTTGGACTATTTTCTGTGTTTCTATTTTGTTGATTTTAGCCCTCAGTTTGATTATTTCCAGTCTTCTACTCCTCCTAGGTGAGTCTGCTTCTTTTTTTCTAGAGCTTTCAGGTGTGCTGTTAAGTCTCCAATGTGTGCTTTCTCTATTTTCTTTAAGTGGGCACTTAGTGCTCTGAACTTTCCTCTTAGGACTGCTTTCATAGTTTCCCATAAGTTTGATTATGTTGTTTCTTTATTTTCATTGAATTCAAGGAAGACTTTAATTTCTTTCTTTATTTCTTCCTTAATCCAGGTATGGTTCAGTAGTTGACTGTTCAGTTTCCATGAGTTTGTAAGCTTTCTGGGGGTAGCATTGTTGTTGAATTCTAACTTTAATCCATGGTGATCTGATAAGACACAGGTGGTTACTAATATTTTTTGTAAGTATGGAAGTTTGCTTTGTTACCGAGTATGTGGTCAATTTTCAAGAAGGTTCCATGAGCTGCAGACAAGAAAGTATTTGGGTGGAATGTTCTATAGATGTCTGTTAAGTCCATTTGATTCATTACCTCCATTAATTCTCTTATTTCGCTGTTAGGTTTCTGTCTGATTGACCTGTCCTTTGGTGAGAGAGGAGTGTTGAATTCTCCTACTATTAGTGTGTGCGGTTTGATGGCTGCCTTGAGTTTTATTAATGTTACTTTTACGTATGTGGGTGCTTTTATATTAGGGGCATAGATATTCAGGATTGAGACTTCATGCTGATGAATTGTTCCTGTTATGAGTAATAAATGTCCATCTCCATGTCTTCTGATTGATTTTAGTTTGAAGTCAACTTTGTTAGAAATGAGTATGGCCACAACTGCTTGTTTCTTAGGTCCATTTGATTGATAAGCCTTTCCCCAGCTCTTTACTCTGAGTATGTGCTTGTTTTTGTGGTTGAGGTTTGTTTCTTGTAAACAGCAGAATGTTGGATCCTGTTTTCATATCCAATCTCTTAGCCTGTGCCTTTTTATAGGTGATTTGAGACCATTGACATTAAGTGATATTAATGACCAGTGGTTGTTAACTCCGGTCACTTTATTAGTAGTTGAGTTTTTGTGTTTCCTTATTTGAGTTGCGCTGGTGCAGGATCTCTAGATGTCTGAGTTATTGTTGTCATTGTTGGACTCCTTGGTTAGTGATTTTCCTTCTATTACTTTCTGTAATGCTGGATTTGTGGCTATGTATTTTTTAAATTTGTTTTTGTCCTAGAAAATTTTGTTTTCTCCATTTATAGTGAACGAAAGCTTGGCTGGGTATAGTAGTCTGGGCTTGCATCCCTGCTCTCTTAGCTTCTGCAGTACATCTATCCAGGACCTTCTGGCTTTCACGGTTTCCAAAGAGAAGTCAGGTGTAAGTCTGATAGGTTTACCTTTATAATTAACTTGGCCTTTTTCCTTTGCAGCTCTTAATATTCTTTATTCTTTATGCTTTGTGTTTTGATTATTATATGGCGAGGGGATTTTTTTTTGATCCAGCCTATTCGGTGTTCTGTATGCTTCTTGTACCTTTTTTCCTATATCTTTCTTTAGGTTTGGAAAGTTTTCTTCTATAATTTTATTAAATATATTTTCTGGACCGTTGCGCTGCATTTCTTCTCCTTTTCTACTCCTATAATTTTTAGGTTTGGTCTTTTTATTGTGTCCCATATTTCCTGAATGTTTTGTGATGAGAGTTTGTTGGACTTGTTGTTTTTTTTGATAAGTGTGTTTATTTTCTCTATGGTATTTTCAGAATCTGAGATTCTTTCTTCTATCTCTTGTATTCTGTTGGTTTTGCTTGTTTCTGTAGACTCTATTCATTTACCTAGATTTTCCATGTCCAGCCGGCCCTCCGTTTGTGTTTCCTTCTTTGCCTCCATTTCAGTTTTCCTTTTTTAAAAATATTTATTTATTTATTATGTATACAATATTCTGTCTGTGTGTATGCCTGTAGGCCAGAATAGGGCACCAGACCCCATTACAGATGGTTGTGAGCCACTATTGGTTGCTGGGAATTGAACTCAGGACATTTGGAAGAGCAGGCAATGCTCTTTACCTCTGGGCCATCTCTCCAGCTCTCCATTTCAGTTTTCAAGTCTTGATTTTTTCCATTATCTGTTTGATTGCTTTCCTTGGTTTCCAAGGGTATCATTCACTGATTTATTCAATTCTTCATACTTTCTGTTATACTTCTCATCCATTTCTTTAAGGGCATTATTTCCATGCTGTTTAAGGGCATCAATCACTTTCATGAAGTCAATTTTTTCTGCTTCATCTTGATTCAGGTGTTCATGTCCACAGGTTGTGAGGTCGCTGGGTTCTGGTGGTTACATGTTGTTTTTTAGATTGTTGGGTGAATTCCTGCATTGATGCCTGCCCATCTCTTCCTCTGAATGCTCCCCTATGGATCTTCTTTTACAGGAACAGGTCTCCTTGCCTGCTGATGTATCTTCCCAGTGATGGCAGTCCCCTTTGATGGCTCTCCTGGTGCTCCAGTGATGTCTTTCCTGGTGCCAAAATCAGATCTCCTTGCAGCTTGGGTATCTCCCATTGATGGCTCTCCTGGTGCTGAGATCAGATCTCCGTGCTGGTTGGCTAGCTCGTAAACAAAGCACCTACCTTGCTTGCTGCAGGCAGGCTATTGAAACAAAGGACCTCCCACCCACCCGGTTGCCCAAAGGATTCGGTCCCAGAGCCCAGACAGGCTGTGCTGGGAGAAGTTATGTGCCCAAACAGGGAAGAGAGGCAGAAGGGGAGAGGGTTCTGGATGCAAGCTGGGAGAGATAGGAAGAGAGAGGCAGTATGGGGGGTATAGGCCCTGCAGGAAGGCCGGGAAGTATAGGGGGGATGAGGAATCTCTGATTTCCGGGGCCCCAGGCTGCTGCCAAGGGTCAGAAACTCACCCCACTGATGGCTCTCCTGGTACCGAGATCAGACCCACTCCTTTCACTTCTAACAACATTTTGAAGTGTTTGAAGATAGTGTTTCTCTTTTGAGAGAAACGATTGTACATTTCTCACTAAAGCTTCTGAGAAGCTAAATACACTTTCAAAAGAAAGTGCTTATCTTTCCAACTACAGCATATAGAAAGGAACTGAACATTCCTTTCATTCATTCTAACAATTTTTGAAGTGTTTGAAGAAAGTGCTTCTCTTTTGAGGGAAACGATTTTGGGTTTCTCATGAAGCTTCTAAGAAGCTAAATACACTTTCAAAGAAAGGGCTTATGTTTCCAACTAGAGCATAAAAAAGTAATTGTGTTTGAAGAAATTTTGTCTCTTTTGAAAGAAACTTTTGTGTGTTTCTCAATAATGTTTCTAAAGAAGTGGCTACACTTTCAAAAGAAAGTGCTTATCTTTCAAAATACAGCATTTGGAAAAGAATGCAACACTCCTTTCACTTCTAAAAATGCTTTGAAGTGTTTCAAGATAGATCTGCTCTTTTGAGAGAAACACATCTCTGTTTCTCACTAAATGTTCTAAAGAAGTATGTACACTTTCAAAACAAATTACTTATCTTTCAAAGTCCAGAGTTTAGAAAGAAATGCAACACTCCTTTCCCTTTTAACAATGCTTTGAAGTGTGTTAAGTAAGTTCTTCTCATAGAGAGAAACTCATGAACGTTTCTCACTGAAGCTTGTAAGAAGTAAGTACACTTTCAAAAAAAGTCTTTATCTTTCAAAGTACAGCATTTAGAAAGAAATGCAACACTCGTTTCACTTCAAACAATGCTTTGAAGTCTTTGAAGATAGTGCTTCTCTTTTAGTGAAACAAATATGCATTTTCACTAAAGCTTCTAAAGAAGTGAGTACACATTCAAAAGACAGTGCTAATCTTTCAAATTACAGCATTTAGAAAGTAATGATAGTGTTCTTTCACTTCTAACAATGCTTTGAAGTGTTTGAAAAAATTTCTCTTTTTAGAGAAAAACGTGTGTTTCTCACTGAAGAATCTAAAAGTAAGTACACTTTCAAAAGAAAGTGCTTATCTTTAAAAGTACAGCATTTAGAAAGAAATGCATCAAGCCTTTCACTTCCAACAATGCTTTGAAGTGTTTGAAGATAGTTCGTTTCATTTGAAAAAATGCATATGCATTCCCCAATAAAGCTTCTTAAGATGTAAGTACACTTTCAAAAGAAAGAGCTTATCTTTCAAACTACAGCATTTAGAAAGAAATGCAACACTCCTTTCACTTCTAACAATGCTTTGAAGTATTTGAAGTATGATCTCTTTTGAGACAAACTGATGTGCGTTTCTCACATAAGCTTCTAAAGTAAGATACACTTTCAAATGAAAATGCTTATCTTTCAAAGTACAGCATTTAGAAAGAAATGCAACACCCTTTTCACTTCTATGTAGTGATGAGGTGAGTGGGCCTGCATTTCATCATGCCCAGCTCCCGCATGGTTAGCTTAACACCCAAAATAACAACACATATATTGTATTCATTTAAACACTGCTTGGCCCGTTAGCTCTAGCCACTTACTGGCTAACTCTCACATCTTGCTTAACCCATATTTAGTAACTTGTGTAGCACCATGAGGTGGTGCCTTACAGGGAAAGATTCAGCATTTCTGACCTGGCGGCTGGCTCCATGGCATCTCACCAACTATGCTTTCTTTCTACCAGCATTCGGTTCTGTTTTTCCACCTACCTAATTTTCTGTCCTATCAACAGGCTAAGGCAGTCTCTTTATTAACCAATGAAAATAACACAAAGACAGAAGACCCACCTACATCATTTCCCCTTTTACCCTTAAACAAAAAAGAATGGCCTTCACTTTAACATAGTAAAATTATATAACAAAACAGTTATTAAGTAAAAATTCCAGTTACAATATTTATATCTATTTTATATTTATCATCATAATAGAAAACTATATCTATAACTAACTTCAGCTCCATCAAAGACTCCAGAAGGATATAGTATTACCTAAGTAAATGAGAAGTAACTTCCAAAACTCTAGAAATGACAGAGACATCTCGCTGCCTGGACAGTCACCCAAAGTTCCTCTGCACCTTTGGGGCATCAATCTTTGGCCTATAGGCCCATAGTATCCAGCAGACATTTCCTAAAGCAAGAAATTCCAAAGACAGTTCAGTCACTTTCTGCTGTGTCCTGCAGAATGTCTCACAGACTCTTTCATGAATCAGGAACACCTAAAAACCGTCTCATCTTTAGGCAAGTTCAGCAGTCCTCTCTCTGTGTGTTCTTTGTGTCCAGTTTATGCAACAGTCCAGGCAAGAGCAGTTTCTAGCCCAAATGGCTAACCAACCCCACAAGGAGCCTCTTTGATGCCCTTCCTCCTCCCGAAGAAGATTGGTCCTGCAAGGAGCAGACGTGTCTCATTGTCATGAAAAGCCCTAAATTATTAAAACATTAAATGCTATATTCTGTAGTCTTTAAAAAATATAAAGAATGCCTATCTGAAATATATCCATGCACATCTAGAAAATTGGTGCAGGAGAATTATCTGTATTCTGTCAATCATGTTATAAATAAACGCTGATTGGCCAGGCAGGAAATATAGGCAGAAAAACCAGACAGGAAGTAGAAATGATATGAGAAGAGGAGAATTCTGGGAAGGAGGAAGTTGATTCCTCCCACTCCTGCCCAGACCACCGGAGCAGCAGGATGTGATCTGCCCCACTGAAAAAAGGTACTGAGTCACGTGGCTAACATAGATCAGAAAAATGGGTTAATCAAGATGTGAGAGTTAGCCAGTGAGAGGCTAGAGCTAATGGGCCAATCAGCTTATAATTTATGGAGACCTATGTGTGATTTTCTTTGGGGCTAAACAGTTGTGGGGTACTAGGTGGGACAGAAACCCAAACAAGCAGGCCTGGCCCGCTCATGTTATAGAAAATCTAACTAACATGACTACAAGCTTGACTATTATTGATGATTATCTATTTACAACCTATATCTCCTAATTATGCATTACATTTTTAAATGAACTACACAATCACAATACCTTAATCAAGATCAGAAATACATATACATATAACAAAATTGACCTTAAAATCCATACCAATGCAAATTATTCTTACCATATCCCCCTTTAAATGTAAAAGAACATTTATAAACAATATTTGGGAATATGGTCACAGTTCTTTTTCTCCAAACGGCTTAGTGCTGAATGAGGGTGCTGTTATTCAGGTCTTTCATGGTATAACCTGTGTGCTAGATTCACCTCAGTCAGCAGTTGAGTGAAGTAATGTTTTTGAAGGTGTTCACAACAACCTTTCAGGAGGGCATGGTTCATCATACCATATTTGGAATAGAAGCAATCCACAGGGTCTCATCCTCTGTGAAAACAAAAGAAGAACTTTTCCAAAGCATCATGATCTTAGACCCAAATTTTGAAATCAAGGTATTTTCAAAATATCTATCTTGGATTAGTTCAGCAGCATTTGTAAAGAAACATCTTTTAGCATCTGTTGCTCCTTCCTCAGCATTCAAACAATTCAAAGAGAGCACAATAGCATACAGTATCAAGATTCTCTGTGAATTTTCCATCTTTGTGTGGCTTTATTTTAACCTCTATTTCATTTATTTTTACTTTTATTTTTTGAGACAGGTTCTCTGTATATCTTTGTCCTCGAATAACTCTGTAGACCAGGCTGCCCTTGAACTCACAGAGATCCTTCTGTCTCTGCCTCCCAGGCATTGGGATTAAATGTGTGCCCTGCCACACCTTGAAGTCACAGAGGTCTGTCTACCCCTTCCTCCCAAGTGTTGGGATTAAAGGTGTGTACCACCACACCCAACTACTCTCTTTGTTTTTCTTTTTTTTTTACTTTAAGAACTTGAACTTTTAGCCCACATATATTCTTAACACACTGTAAATCATTTAGAGGATTTCTTTGTTTTTGAATCTCTCTGAAGTGTTTCTCTCTCTCTCTCTCTTAGATGAGAGTGCTTGGTTGCCTCTAGGAAGCAGAGCAGACCAGAGAAATTGCTGCTACCAAGAAAACATGCTTTATTCTTTCTGAAGCTTTCTCAGGCTTTCTGTGGATTTCTTTATCCATGTCTGGGTGTCATTTGTAGTGATGAGGCAAGCGGGCCTTCATTTTGCGCTGCCCGGCTCCTACACAGCTAGCTTAACACCCGAAATAACAACACACATGTAACGGCGTAAAAGAATGCAGACAGTTTTAATGGGGGAAATAGACTTACAGAACCACCGTTCCCATGGAGACCAGGAAAGCAGAAGCAGCGGCTGGGAGCACGCTCGCCAAATTTATAGGCAAACATTAGCCTGAGGTGAACACGCCCCCTAAGGGGTGGGACATCCCTACATCTCCCCTTTTTGTCTAAATAAGACAGAACTAAACCAAATACAACTATATACAATAATAACAAATAATAAATATAACAAACAATATTGAGAATCAAAAGTTTTGCTAAACATTCTATCTCAAGGAGTCTAAATAATGTGGAGAGTAACTACAATTATATAATCTTCAACTCCATCAACCAACTTTGGCTAAGGCCTAACATAACTGACATATTATTATCAAATTCAAGGAACTTTCTTAGAATTATCCTGCCCTGTCTTGGATAGATAAGACAATCCTGTTTCATATCTTTGTCAGTAGATGAAGTATGGGCTTTTCTTAACCCAAAGGCCAGTTCTGCCAAGAAGACAAGCTCCCAGTGGAGTGTCTTTGGTGCTCAATGTTGTCTCGGGAGTAGAGTGGCGTTGCCAGGAGTAATTGTGTCTCATTGGCACAGAATTCTAGGTTAGATTAAAGGCCATTTTTCTACAGCTCTTTAAAGAGGCTGAAGATTATACTATCTACACTAAATATAATCTCTATGTAACTAGAAGACCTGATTAACCTAAAAATAAACATGACAAACATATAATTCTCAATACCTATCTAACTTGAAGACTAAGAGAATAAACAACTGTGCAATATATGAAGACAATGATCTTCACCTGTAAACAATGTCATTACATATCAAATGTAAACAATGTTATTACATAAATAGTATCAGAGGTAGAAATGTACATTGTGATATGGTAGATGTATCAATACAATATAAGCATACATACTCTTATACTAAAGTAGAGGTAGGAACACTCACATTCAATATTCAATATATCAATATTCTGGAAACAGTACCAATACAATTTTCTAAAAACAGTAACTCACAAATACCAATCATCCCATCAAACCAGTTAATCTCCTTCTCTTTTTTTTTTGAACATACCCCTAATTCCATGAAACATCTCCCCATCCCCTCAACCCCAAACCAACCACTAAAAGATGTCCCTAACCCTGAGGGCAAACTCTGTTGGGAGAGGGGATGTCTTCCTCTACGATTGCTTCAAGCTGACATGGGGGCGATGTTCTTCTTAGGGGCTCCTGTGAAAGCAAATGATGGTAAAATTCCCAAATTAACCTTTGTCCTAAGAAAATTGTAACTAGTCCCTGAGCACTTTGAGAAGGTCCAGCCAAAGTGTTGTCAAAAATGTGCACCTTTCTAAATTGTCTCGTGCAGTTGGTACCAAAAAACAGGTCTAAAATTAGCGCTTAAAAAAATATTCATGACGTAATAAAAACCAGATTGAGTTGATGTTGTGGGGCCCCATCTTCATCCTGGAAACTTCAAAGATTACTGTAGGAAAATTTGTTGCTTGTTATGGGAAATTTAAACATTAACAACAAGGACATATACTAACATATAAAGAAAGACACAAATATGAGGAAAAGCAAAGAAAGTTCATCAAGTATATAATTATTCTTATTCTGTCCCATTTCATGGCTTCTGATCTGAGACAGAAACTCTGAGATATCTCTTATCAACAGGCTTGGAATTGAAGAGGGACTGAGCCATAGTCCAACTCCAAAACCAGCTCTACATATTTATAAAGAAGTGTTCAATAAAGCACATATATATAAATATATAAAAATCAATAATTACAGAATGTATAGAATTTTACTGTTGATCCTTAGTAGGTCATAACTATTTTCCATCCATCAGTAATTAAATATTCAGGGTCCCTTAAGTTCTTTGAAAATCAGTATTTTCCTGTGGAGATAAGAAAAGAACCCTGCCCCCAACCTATCTGTATTCCTTACCATCAGTATGCTCGCCATCCTTGTGAATGAAATGTTATTTATCTTTTCCAAATGGCTTCTCTTCTTCATACAGAACCTTTATTAATTTTGAGGGTATCCACAATTTTTCATCACCTGTGGAGATAAGAGCAAAACCCCTTCCCCAACGCAGCACATCTCCTGGCTTCCATTGTGAGGTCAGCACATCCTTGAAATAAACTGGTTGATTTAGTTCAGTAGACTTTTCCATTATCCAATGTCTTTCTGCAGCCGTTGTTCCCTTCTCATTAGCGTTGAGAAAATTCAAGGTTAACAAAGCATTATGTAACCTATTTCTGTGGGTGTTTTCCACCCCTTTCTGTTTGTTCAACATATCCTTTATAGTTCGATTTGATCTTTCTATGACTGCTTGACCTGTAGGATTGTATGGTATACCTGTAACATGCTTGATATTGTAATAATCACAAAACCGTTTCATTTTCCTAGAGACATAAGCAGGACCATTATCTGTCTTCTGATTTGTAACCTGCCTTTCCTGATTTATTGGCATCAGTATAGAATGTACGGGCTCCAGTTATTGGAGCATCATGGACGATTCGAGGAAGAATCCAAGAAGTTCTCTTTATGAAGTTAAACCTCTTGCTTTTTGGATAGTTGCTATTAATGTCTCCCAAAATATTAGCACAAGCTCTTTGCCATGGTTCATTATCTTCCCATAATTTCTTTAGTTCATCAGCAGTGAAAGGCACTATAATTTCTGCTGGGTCTATGCCTGTTAGTTGATGAAGTCTCAGCTTACCTTTTATAATTAACTCAGAGACTTTTTCCACATAAGTTTTCAGTTTCTTACTTGGTTTATGTGGTAAAAAGATCCATTCCAAGATAATATCATCTCTCTGCATTAAAATTCCTGTAGGAGAAATTATTGATGGTAGTATGACGAGAATACAATCGAGCTCTGGATTCACCCTGTCCACATGTGCCTGTTGTAATTTTTCCTCAATCATTGTCACTTCCTTTTCTGATTCAGCTGTTAATTCTCTGGGACTGTTTAAATCTTTATCACCATCCAAGGTTTTGTTCAAATGAATTATTAGATCAGGTGTTATTCCAATAGGTGGTCATAGACTGGAAATGTCTCCTAACAGTCTTTGAAAGTCATTAAGAGTCCAAAGGCGATCTCTCCTAATTTGTGCCTTTTGTGTCTTAATTTTTTGCAATCCTATTTTATAACCTAAATAATTAACAGAATCTCCCTTCTGAATCTTTTCAGGAGCAATTTGCAATCCCCATTTAGGTAAAATTATCTTTATTTCTTCAAACAGTCTATTCAAGGTATCCATGTTTGAATTGGATAACAAAATGTCGTCCATGTAATGATATATTATCGATTTGGGAAATTTCTTGTGGATAATTTGCAATGGTTGATTCACAAAATATTGGCACAAGGAGGGGCTATTTAACATACCCTGGGGGAGGACAGCCCAGTGGTATCTCCTCGAAGGTTGAGAATTTTTATAAGTAGGCACTGTGAAGGCAAATTTTTCTCTATCTTCTTTTTGTAAAGTTATAGTGAAAAAACAATCCTTTAAATCAATAACTATGAGAGGCCATCCTTTTGGTAATAAAGAGGGCAAAGGAATTCCAGATTGCAGAGGTCCCATAGGTTGAATAACCTTGTTGATGGCCCTGAGATCTGTCACCATTCTCCATTTACCTGATTTTTTCTTAACCACAAATACAGGAGAATTCCAAGGGCTGGTAGATTCTTCTATATGTCCAGCATCTAATTGCTCTTGTACCAGCTGTTCTAAAGCCTGTAACTTTTCCTCAGCTAAAGGCCATTGCTTTGTCCATATTGGTTTCTCAGTCAACCATTTTAGAGGCAAGGCTGTTGGTATCTCTGAAGGGACATCAATTGCTTGTTCTTGTACAGCCCGAATGGCTGTTTTTCTCCGTTTGTAATATCTTTTAATATTATTCTCAGAAATATAGGCTCTAGAAGTAGCAGGAATGTTAATTTCAGTATTCCATTGTTGTAATAGTTCACGACCCCATAAATTCATTGCAATATTGGCTACATATGGCCTTAATTTTCCTATTTGTCCCTCTGGCCCTATACATTCAACCCATCTCGTGCTTTGCCTTACTCGAGATAGGTTTCCAATTCCCAGGAGCTGAACATTTACATTCTGAAAGGGCCAATATGGATGCCAAGATTCTGGGGTAATGATACTTACATTGGCACCTGTGTCCAGCAGGCCAGTAATAAAAATGCCATTAACACACACTCTCAGCTTAGGTCTTTGATCATTTATAGAAGTTTGCCAAAACACACGTAACTCATCTTTCTGATCATTATAGCTTTTAGCGGTAGGCATGGGGCTTCCTAATTGTCCTGACAAGGCACGTTCTCTGCAGAAACTGAAAATGACTGAACCATGTTTGCCATGGGGGTCTGTGAGGCCCCCCTTTTCACGTTTCCCATCTGCATCAGGTTGCCTTGTCTATCTCTTGTAGACCTGCATTCATTCATCCAATGTCTGCTTTTTCCACATCTTCTACATAAACCTGAAGGCTGAGCCCTTCTATTTATGTTATTTCTAGAAAATGCATTATTATTATTTCTGAAAATCTGTTGTCTAAAATTCCTTTTCATATGACCCATTTTGCCACAATTAAAACCTTTGATATTCTGGTGTCTCCTTTTACCATTGGAAATTGCTTCTTCTACCCATGCTTCAGTGCCATAATCAAATGTATCAACATTCAGTGTATGCAAGAACCATTCTTCCAAGGGCGCTGATCTGAGCTTTAAAGGCCCCCAAATCCTTTTCATTCCACATTTGCATTTTCATAAGCCAAAGACTCAATCATTATATGTCTTGCTTCTGGGTCAGATATTCCTATTTGTACAGCCTTAGTCTTTGTAAAAAGTCACTAAAGGGTTCTCTCTGATCCTGTTTAACTGTGACAAATGATTCCATTCTCTGTCCTGGGTCTTGTACCCTTTCCCAAGCCCTTAAGGCTGATGTAGTACACCTGGAGAGTGTGTTTTCATCCAAATTAGCTTGTTTCTGAGGGTCAGAAAAGAGCCCTTCACCTAGAATTTTATCTAGGGAAATGTCAATTCCCTTCACTTTTTCCTGCTGTTCTAAAAGTCTAGCCTCTTGCCTGAATAAGCATTTCCATTTCAATTGTGATCCACTTTCAAGTACTGCAGAGCTCAGCTGGAGCCAGTCCAAGGGAGTTGCTCTGCTTGTCATGGCCCAAGATTTTAGCATCTCTTTAACAAAAGAGGTGTGCATCCCAAAAGTCATGAGAGCCTGTTTAATTTCTTTGAGGTCATTCATACGGACAGGCTCCCATGTATCTTCCTTGATGACCCTAGGGTTTCTGGAACCAATCACCTTCTCTGTTGTTATTACTGGAAAGGCAGGTAGAGCTGTAGGTAGAGCTTTGTGGAAATCGTCCCGGAGAGATTTACCCACAGATGTAGTTAAAATTTGCCTTTCTACCCTTTGCCCTTCTTCATCAGAATTTAGAAATTCCTCAATCTTTTCAATTCTATTCACCATTGCCTTCTGCAATGTCTGAATCTCCTGTCCAGAATTATGTTCCAAAGCCTTCATTGAGGATTCTAAAGTATGAAGTTTGTCCATTAGAGATAAGTTCTCATCTTTGGATATAATTTTTATGGGATAAACCGTGCCTTCTTGTATTGACAATCTTTCTGCCAATCTGTCATAAGCTTTAGACAAAATTCAATTGTCACATTCAACAGTTGTGATTCTCTCAGTTAATGTTTTTGTCCCTTCAGAAAGTGACTAGTGAAATTTACGTTTCAAATCAGCTGTTCCTTCTTCCATAGTAATGAATTTCTCCTTCATATCAGCCACTAATGTTTCAGTTCCTACAGAAAGGGATTGGAGTTTATGATCAAACTCAGCTGTTCCCTCTTCCATAGTAATGAATTTCTCCTTAATATCAACCTGAACCTTTTCTAAATTTTGCTCAGTCAACAGTCTTGTCAAACAAAGATCTGTTATCTTCCTGTAGAACTTCAAACTGATTCTTGAGAAGATCATTGTCATGCTTAATAGTTTTTAGCCGTTCCACCTATGCCTTAAGAATCCTGGATTCGTCTCCAATAGTTTTTAGACGTTCAACTTCTGCCTTAAGAATCCTGGATTCGTCTTGTAAAGACTTTATCATATTTCTATCAAACCATTTAGTGCCAAGGAAAACTACTAATCCCAGGATTCATAGATGTGGAGTGATAGACACCTCTTGTAAAATCTCCCACATGGTATAATTAAAAAAACTGTTAAATTCTTGAATGGTAACATGTTCAAACACTTTATTTATAAAAGAAATTTTTTTTTACCTGCAACGAATGGTTCCTGCCAGTGGCGGTCTCTGGTTTTGGAGCCTGTTCTGGAACTAGCTCTTGTAGACCTGGCTGGCCTCGAACTCACCGAAGTCTGCCTGTCTCTGCTTCCCAAGTGCTGGGATTAAAGTCGTGCGCCACCACCGCCCGGCCGGCCTCGAACTCACAGAGATCTGCCTGCCTCTGCCTCCCTAGTGCTGGGATTAAAGGCGTATGCCACCACCGCCTGGTCAGCCTCGAACTCCCAGAGGTCGTCCTGCCTCTCTGGATATTATGGGCCTGAAGGCCGAGTGTATCTTGGACTTGGCACTGGGGCCTAAGTCACGAACTAAACAAAAAACGGCACCCGGGAGCGTGCTGTCTTAGCTAGCGGGCTACACGCTTGAGTCGGGGGCAAAACAACCCGACGTTGGACACCAAAATATAACAGCGTAAGCGAATGCAGACAGATTGTAACGAATGCAGACAGTTCTAATGGGGGAAATAGACTTACCATTCCCGCAGAGACCAGGAAAGCAGAAGCAGCAGCTGGGAGCACGTTCGCCAAATTTATAGGCAAACATTAGCCTGAGGTGAACACACCCCCTAAGGGGTGGGACTTATCCCTACACACACAAATTGTATTCATTTAAACACTGCTTGAACCATTAGCTCTAGCCTCTTACTGGCTAACTCTCACATCTTGCTAAACCCATATTTAGTAATTTGTGTAGCACCACGAGGTGGTAGCTTACAGGGAAAGATTCAGCATTTATGACCTGGTGGCTGGCTCCATGGCACCTCACCAACAATGCTTTCTTTCTACCAGCAATCTGTTCTGTTTTTCCTCCTACCTAATTTTCTGTCCTACCAAAGGGCCAAGGCAGTCTTTATTAACCAATGAAAACAACACATAGACAGAAGACCCAACTACATAACTTCTAACAATGCTTTGAAGTATTATAAGATAGTTCTTCTCTTTTGAAAGAAACACATGTGCGTTTCTCACTATATATTCTAAATAAGTTAAGTACACTTTCAAAAGAAAGTGCTTATCGTTAAAAGTCCAGCATTTAGAAAGAGATGCAACATCCCTTTCACTTCTAACAATGCTTTGAAGTGTTTGAAGTAAGTTCTTGTCTTTTGAGAGAAACACATGTGCATTTCTCACTGAAGCTTGTAAGAAGTAAGTACACGCTCAAGGAAGGGCTTATCTTTCAAATACAGCATTTAGAATGAAAGACTTGGAGAAGCTAACCCACCAAAGCTGAGTGTACACAGAAAGCACAGTAGGATACAGCTTGTCCTCAGATAGATCCCAACTGTTGCTCTTGATCTTGGGCTTCCACACCTAAAGTTCCTTCACTAACAAGTCCTCCATATTCCACTTCTCTTTGTAAATGCCTGATGGCCTCAGCCTTAAAGTGAGTTCTGTTTGAGTGTCGGGACCTCCTCACACCTGGACGCCACCTTGATTCACCAGCATTCAGGGTTCCTAACTGAAAATTTGGCAGAAATCAAGGATCCCCTTCAGACAAGACATTTTTCATGTCTGCAAGTTCCTTTTCTCTCCTTATAGGAGGCATAAACTCCAGGAAGACACCTGATATGAGTTCTGTGGACTCACATTGCTGCCTAAATATCACAACTGAGATAAACTCAGTCTTGTGGCTGTGGTCAAGTGGTCAAACTTTTCCTACATCATCATTTTTGTATAGTATTCCCCCTTTTGTGGATATTTGGACTCAGAAATTTTCTTAAGCTCCATGTCTGGGCTAGTTTCTGATACTATCAATCTTGTGTGTGTGCATATATATTGGATTTTTGAGACAGGGTTTTTCCGTAGCTTTTGGTTCCTGTCCTGGAGCTAGCTCTTGTAGACCAGGCTGGTCTCGAACTCACAGAGATCCGCCTGCCTCCTGTGCTGGATTAAAGGCATGGGCCACCATCGCCTGGCTCAATCTTGTATTTTTTTCTGGGTCATTAGGCTTCAGGAAAATATGAGCTCAGGATAAAATTCACACCTTACTGCTATAATTACATGTTCTTGTTACTGAATAGATGCCTCAGCATCTAAGAGAACTTACCCGCAGAGTAATTCCCAGCATACATAGGATATCTCAGAACTTTCTGTATTTCTAGTCGCAGGGGATCAGAAATTCTCCTCTGGTCCCTACTAAAACCTTTTATGCACTTGATAGACACACTGGTAAACCACAACTGGAAAAATACGCTGAGATTGAATTATATTTTTATAAAAAAGGATTTTTATAATATCTAATCACATATATACATCTGTCTTTTCACTTTTTATATGTCTGGAGCCCTAGGAGTTAAGAAGAATTAATCAGATCCTCTTAACCTAAAAATACAGGTACTTCTAAGCTACCTAATATAGGTGCTAGGAATTGAACTTAGATACCCGATAGAAGCAGTAAAGAGTAAGCTCTTCAGCTCCCAAATGTCATTATAATGCAGATTATTATGCACCATTACTCTCTCTGTATCACTTGAAGATAATAAAAATGTCCATTAGATGCCAATGGATTCTAGCACTGTCTAAAAAAAGAACTTCTTGGCTGCTGACAGGATTCAAAGGGAAACTCTACAGTGCAGCACATACTGAGACTTTTTTTAGTGAAAGGGGTTAGGGGAAAAAAGGATAATCTAACCTATTTTGATGGATCATTTCTTTATTCTTTCATGACAAATTCTCTAACTCTCCCATAGGCTGTATAGGATTTACATTTGAAATAATTTTTTTAGTAAATGACAAAAAAAGTCATCTTGAAAACTCACATGCAAAAAAAAATCTGAGGAACTTGTTACAAAGCAACGAAGGAGCAAATGTTTTTAGTCAACTCACTAATTTGTGGGCTGTAACTTGCAGCAGCAAAGAATCAGTCATTTTGCTAGCAAGAGAAGTAGTCTTATAAAGGATCTTAAAGGAGTTATAAAACTGAACTACTAAGGAGTCTAAGAAAAATAAGGAAATTGTGTACTATATTCCAGTATACAAACATTTTACATTAACTTTCTGTGATGGCAGTTGTAAAATAAGATGCTTTCTGGACATGAGACTGTTTACAGTGAAAAATGTGCCATAAATTCTTTAGTTTGGGTTTAGCATACCATAAATTTCTTAATACTAGCTCAATCAACACTACCCAAGTCACAATGACACTAACAATATTTTAAATCTTAAAATGTATTTTCCACCCGGCATGTAATTTTAGACCACGAAAATTGGAAGCTTGTAACTATTTCCTAAAGCTATGAAGTCAAATTAGTTTTTATAGCCCTGACCAGCCATAACTTCTCTTCCGGGAGGGTTTCTGGAAAAAAAAAAGCTGTAATTATTTTCCTAGTTTACCCATTAAATCTAGCAAAAGTGTATAGAAATTAGGTTACTTTGCCTTTTTAACCTTAGCTCAAAAACCCCAAAAGCTGTATATATACCCTTATAAAATGAGATTGCTTTTCTGGGAATAGTTAATGATGGAGAAGGGTCATCTGCCTATGTGTTAATTTCATTGGTTAATAAAGAAACTGTCTTGGCCCTTTAATAGGACAGAAAATTAGGTAGGTGGAGTAGACTGAACAGAATGCTAGGAGAAAGAAGCTGAGTCAGGCAGTTGCCATGACTCTCCTCTCTGAGACAGATGCAGGTTAAGATCCTTTCCAGTAAGCCACCACCTCATGGTGCTACAGATGAATAGAAATGGGTTAATCAAGATGTAAAAATTAGCCAATAAGAGGCTAGAACTAATGGGCCAGGCAGTGCTTAAAAGAATACAATTTGTGTGTCGTTATTTCAGGTGTAAAGCTAGCCAGGTGGCGGGAAGCGGCCCACCGCTCCTATTTCTACGGTTAATCTTAGACACCATTAGCAAGGAACCTGGTCTAATCTAAAACTACTTGGAAATTTTATATCAGCTAATAGTGTACAGCTATCTTGGCACCTTGAAAAATACAGCTGTTTCCATCTAACACTTGATTTGTGAAGTATTTCTTTGTATTCATTTGTATTCTTTACAACTCTGTATGAACTGTCACTGATAATATCCATTAAAAATACAGCAGAACAAGGGGTCATCTCATTAAAAGATAAAAATGCCCAGTAGATTGGGATGTAACTGTGAGATAAACACACTAGATACAGGCAGTGGTGGACTCCCTATAGACACAAGGGAAAAATTGCAATACCACCTGTGAAATTACACACAAAAGTAAAAGATATTCTGGAGTCTCTAACATTCTGGCCTTGCTTAATAAGGCTTCTCATTAAAAAACTTCTTCCCTCTGAGTTGAAACCTGGAATATTAATTGCCATTTGCTCTTATGACATGGCTTCTGACAGAATTCAATATCTTTCTACACATCTGTTAATGGACTCTCCATAGTCTTCTTATTTTCAGTTAACACAGTTCTATTAATGAGTAAAGATAACAAAAGGTTTTCTTGTAACCAGTCAGAGTACAGTTGGATTATATTAGAAAAAGTTGCATAATTTGAGATGTGAGTTTTCCTCTTGGAATTTTTTTGGAGATAGACTAATTCTAAATAGTCTTGGCTATCCTGGAACTCACTATGGAGACAAAACTGTCCTCAAACTAAGAGAGAGTGGCATCTATCTCTCAAGTGCTGGAATTGCAGGCATACAACTCTAAGTCCAGCTGAGATGTTTTACAATGACCTATATTTGAATTAGAGAATTAAATGATAAAGATTTAGAAAGGATCAATCAATATTCTAATGAACAATAATACTTCTTGAAACTCTTAAACTGGTAAATCATTTCATATATTCTCAATAATTGGGCTATTTTATCAATTTCATCCATTTAAAAATGCTTCTATGTGTCTATGCATTGATCATGATGTGTATGTGGTAGTGAGAGGAAAATTTAGAGTTGTCTATTATCTACTTTCACGTGAACCTAGTGGCACTTATTTGATTTAAAAAATTATTTATATATGTGCCTCTGTGCGAGGCAGCATATGCTACAGCCCAAGTGTAGAAAAATTACAAAAATTTCTAGGAGTAATATGGATCTCGCAGAGATTTAATTCAGGTCATCAAGTCTTTTAAACAGTGCTTAGCTCTCAGAAAGAACTAAAACATTCCACAAAAGAAAAAGATAGCAATGTAACATTTTCATTTGCAATTTATTATTCAATTTGTCCTATTTTCATCTATCTTTCGATGGAAATATGTTTACATTCTGAAAAGACAAGTTTACTGACATAACAATTCAACTAATCTTATTTGAGCATCAGCCAGAGAACACAGTGGCAATTTCTCTGGTGTGTAAGCTTATCTTGATTACCACATGAATGGAACAAGGTAGATTTCACAATGTTGATTTCCAATCTCCACATATGTTTCATGGCCTAAAAAACCCATAATAATGTCACACACACACACGCACACTAAAACAATATCATTATCATTACAAATGGAAAACTGATGGGGATAACAAGATGCAAGAAACTTCAAATAGTATATCAACAGAACATCAAGCAATGTTGTGAGATATATAAGTTGCTGATTATCCCAGCTCATTACATCTCTATCAGATAGATGAAAATGCTGCTTTGGATACACACATGAGAAATTTAATGTTTCTTATACTTTTCTATTAACCATTATAACATTAATATTGTTAAAATGTGTTGTATCGACAAAATAGCAAACAGTGACATTACATCATCTAACTCCTAGTTGTACTCAGGAAACTGACACATGAGGATCATGAATTTAAATACATACCTATTTACTGACATCCATGCTAGAACAGATAACAAACAACATTTCAGGGAATTTGTTTAAAAATATGAAAATTAAAACCAGAAACAACAATCCACCACCCTTTCACAGACATATTTACTTGGAAAGCATGATCATACACTGCTTGTTATGTAAATAAAAATGGTTCACTTAGGTGATGGGCATCCCATTCTATACATTGAAGAAAAAAAGAGAAAATTATGGATTATGGTCAAAGTACTAAAAGTATTCTGTGAGGCTGGGTCATTTCATCCAGCAATTTGGAGGCTGTTCTGTATGCAAAACTCAGAGAAACTGTAAAACTGGTGCTCTACAACACTGGATCATTGTGGTCATCCATTTCCACTGGAGATTTTTATCGGGAGGTCTTCGTTGATCAAAGCTTATTTTTCGTAGCCTAAAATAAATTCACAGCCTCTCATTTCCTGTGAAAACAAAAACAAAACCTCTTCTCCAAAGTAACATATCTTTTGACTTAAATTGCAATGTCAAGACATTTTGAAAATATATAGGTTGGATTAATCCAAAAGCATTTATAATTGTCTTTTAGGAGCTGTTGTTCCTCCTTCCTCTGCAGCCAAACACTTGAAAGACAACACAATATTATACAGTATCCAGATTATCTGTGATTATGTAGCTTTTTATTCTCTATTTCTTTTAGTTTTACTTTTAATATTTGGTTTATCCAGTCAGGGTTTTGCTGTACATCTTTGGCTGTCCTAGATACCAGGCTGGCTTGAACTGAGATCCATAATAATGCTTGAAGAGACTGTTGACTCTTGTCAATTTTTTTCTGCAGAATAAAGAATCTTGTTTAATTGAACATAAGTGTGTTGGCTATAAATCTTACCAGATATTTTACACAGATTCCATTCAGTATGAGTTTTTTTCCAATCCTCAAAGTCTAATATGTTCAAAGGCTTTAACAGACCAATTACACAAGTTTTACTCTTATACTACTTCCATGACTTGCAAAACTTTGTTACACTGACTACATTTAGAGGGTTTCTTTGCAGTATGATCTTTTATGATTTTGTAACGGCTTTATCATATTGCATGTGTATGTTTTTTTCTCCAGAATATGTTCTTTTAGTACTCAGAGACTGATTTGACATACAAAAGTCTTTCCACATTGAGTATATTCATGGGGTTTCTCTATAGTATGTGATCATTCATACCTATGAAGAGAATTCAGTGTACAAAGGCATTTCCAAATTGAGGGCACTCAAAGAGTTTCTCTCCAGTATGTGCCCTTTTATGTATTCGGAAACTGCTTTGAGATACAAAGGCTATACCACATTGATTACATTCATAGGGTTTCTCTCCATTATGTGTTCTTTCATGCCTCTGAAGATAACAGTGTCGTGCAAAGCCTTTTGAACAATGAGTACATTTATAGGGTTTCTCTCCAGTGTGTGTTCTTTTATGCCTTTGAAGATAACTATGTTCTGTAAAGGCTTTTCCACACTGAACACATTTATAGGGTTTCTCTCCAGTATGTGTTCTTTTATGTCTTTGTAGAACACTAGGATGTGCAAAGGCTTTTCCACATTGAGAACAATGATAGGGTTTCCCTCCAGTATGTATTCTGTTATGCCTATGTAGCACACTGGGATGTGAAAAAACTTTTCCACAATAATTACATTCATAGAGTTTCTCTTCAGTATGTATTCTTTCATGCCTTTGAAGATGACCATGTTGTGCAAAGGCTTTTCCACATCGAATACATACATAGGGTTTCTCTCCAGTATGTGTTCTTCTATGTTTTTGAAGACGACTTTGGCATACAAAAGCTTTACCACATTGAGAACATTCCCAGGGTTTCTCTCCAGTATGTGCTCTTTTATGTAGTCTGAAACTGCTTTGACAAACAAAGGCTTTACCACATTGATTACATTCATAGGGTTTCACTCCAGTATGTGTTTTTTCATGCCTCTGAAGAGAATTTTGATGTACAAAGGCTTTTCCACATTGAGTGCATAAATAAGATTTCTCTCCAGTATGTGTTATTTTATGCATTTGAAGATATCTGTGTTGCGAAAAGGCTTTACCACATTGATTACATTCATAGGGTTTCTCTCCAGTATGTGTTCGTTTATGCATTCGGAGACTAGTTTGATATACAAAGACTTTTCCACATTGATTACATTCATAGGGTTTCTCTCCAGTATGTATTCTTTTATGCCTTTGAAGATAACTGTGTTCTGCAAAGGCTTTTCCACACTGAGTACATTCATAGGGTTTCTCTCCAGTATGTGTTCGTTTATGCATGTGGAGACTTCTTTGTACTGCAAATACTTTGCCACATTGATTACAGTCAAAAGGTTTTTCTCCAGTATGTGTTCTTTTATGCATTTGAAGAATATTAAGACGTGCAAAGGCTTTTCCACAATGAGTACATTCATAGGGTTTCTCTCCAGTATGTGTTCTTTTATGCATTTGAAGAGTACTGTGTTGTGAAAAGGCTTTACCACATTGAGTACATTCAAAGGGTTTCTCACCAGTATGTGTTCTTTTATGTATTTGAAGATTACTGTGTTGTGAAAAGGCTTTTCCACATTGAGTACATTCATAGGGTTTCTCTCCAGTATGTGTTCTTTTATGTATTTGAAGACGACTGTATCGTGAAAAGGCTTTACCACACTGATCACATTCATGGCGTTTTGCTGCACTATGGCTTCCTTTATGTATTTGGAAACTATTATGACATTCAAAGGCATCACCATATTGAACACCTTCATAGAGCTTCTGATCATTATGAATTCTTTCATGTCTTTGAAGATAACTGCGATATGGAAAGGCTTTAACCCACTGAGTATATTTAGAAGGTTGTTCTGAATGACTTCTTTTATGCCTGCAAGGATAATTGGCACATGTAATATCTTTACAACATTCATTACACGGTTGAATCTTTATATCTGTATGAATTAATTTTACAAATTAATTAATTTGTTCTAAGTATAAAGAGGATTCAGATCTTAAGCTTTTACCCCTTTGTTTGCACTCATGTTGTTCTCCTTCATTAAAGACTGTTTTGCATCTTTGAAGATGCCTGTGATGGAAAGAGCCTTTATTACCTTGCTCACATTTATGGCACCTTTTTTCTCTATGAGATTTTTCAATTATAACAATACTGGAAGAATTCAGACCTTTACCCCAATTATTCCACTGTTAATTTTTTTAATATTGTAAGTCATACTACATTTGTAAAGTCCAACAGGACAAAGAGAAGTTTATACACATTCCTATTAATCATTGGACTTTTCTGCACTATGAGTTTGTTGATGCATTCCCAAAGAAGTTGGAAAACCAATTACTTGTAAACTTGCATTATATTCAACAAGTCTACTCAACACGGGGACTACTACATATCTTCTAATTGTTTTGAGATGAAAAAAGTTACTTCTTTCCACATCCCTATGATCATATGGTTTCTATCCAGACTGACATAGGATATACCTATTAAAGAAAGCAAAACAAAGTATTTCCACAATACATATACACAGCTTGAATCTCTGTTACTCAGAGAGAAATGGTATACTGATTAAGGTTTCTCCACAACAAACTCCCTTAACTCTTAACTACCCCTCTCACTGAACTTAGCCGTCATGACAACTATATGAGTAACCCTAGTTTCACTAGGGATTAATTGCTTATTTAAAGATTTTGGATATATACTTATCACCTATTCAATATGTATATCTTTTGTAATAGGAGTGGTTTCAAACTAAACAGATTGGAAGTTCTACAGCATAGCTCTGATGTAGCTATGATTCAAATAGTAAGATCTGTTAAGACATTGTTTCCTTGGCCTCCTTTTAATTGTTTTAACAATTACTTGAAAACACAGTTCACTTACTTGCCATTGAGACATATGATTTTGTGAGGATTTAATAATCATTAATACACTTTAAGCTGTCCTTATTTACACTGCTGCTTTTCTTTAAAACCTCCAGATATATTAAAATATCTTCAGAGGCACATTGTATCAGCTTGCACATAAAAATTACCTTCCATATCTTCGAGAACTTTGACAATATTCTTCAATATTATGATCTTCCCACCTGCAGCCTAAAAGACAGTAGCAAGAAATGTATTATACGTTATTGAAAATTGGACATATGTTACTATCTTCAGTGGACCTTAGAACTATGCCTGATTTATTCATCTTATTCTTCCTCCTTCTCAATCACAAATACTGAAGAGCATTAGTAAGCAAAACACAGCTGTTCCATTAATTTAAAATGTGAAGGAAATTCCACAGTATTACCTATAGCAGTGAGGTTCGTATAGGTCTCCAGCATCACATCTTTGTAGAGATTCTTCTGGGAAGGATCCAGCAGAGCCCACTCTTCCAGACTGAAGTCAATATGCACATCACTATAGGTTACTGCATCCTAAAATATGCCATAAATGTATAAAAACGGGTAATACTGACAACGTTGTAAATGTACAATCACATAATTCTGGTACTTACTAGATGTATCCTACGGCAGGCATTATAATACAATCATTAAGAGACTTTAGAAGGAAATTAAGTAGGAGATTTATTCTATCATTCCTGAGTGGGATACTACCTGCCATGGAAAACACTTACTAACAGACAAAGAAAGACAAGCAAACACATCAAAAGTAATGAGTACACAACAAAGAAATTTTATAAACAATTACTAACTACAAGAAAGGATGGGCAAGATCTGTGTATTGGCTTATGTCTTTAATTCCAGCACTAAGAGGCAGGTATATCTGCCTCTGAGTTGAATGCTATCCTAATCTATGCAATCAGTTCAAGAACAGTAAGAAGTAAATATTAAAAATCCACCTCCTGGTCTACAAAACAGCTTCAAGACAGCCAGAACTATGCAAACCTTGTCTCAGAAACAAACAAACAAACAAAAACAAATAAAATAATTAAGCTAGTAAAATGGCTTAGCATTGAATTGTTACACCTTATGTGATTTAGTGATACCATTAATAATGGTGATGAAGTCATGATAGCACAGAAAGCTGACTGATCAGTTTCAACTATTACACAAAAGAAATTCAAAAAATAAAATCATCATGCTACCAAAATGGCTTAGCATTGAATAGAAATTGTTTCTGCTGTGTCTTATATGATTTACAGATAGAATTGATAACAATGCTGAAGGCATGACAGCAAAAGAAGGAAACGGGTTGATAAGTTTCAAACACAACATATTAGATACAAAGAACAAAAAAATGGGTTGAGGCTAGAGACACTCAAATCCCACTTCTAATGAGTTTCATCCAGAAAGGATTCTCATACTAAGCACCCCAAAAAGGAAGCCATCAAGGAAATAGAAATTTAGTCATTCAGTCAACTAGATTCTGAGCCATGTCACTATAGGTTCAACCACGGCTATCAATGAAGAAAATGCATTTAGTCACCACAATGATACTCATAGACTGCAGCAACCACTACACTGCTCAAATGTCCAAAGACTCTTTTGACACTCAAGACTGTGTTATCTATTAAAACAAGAATAGTTATATATTTTCAATAGACAATGGCAGAGAATATTCCGAATATTCCAAAGGAGAGGAATTGAGACACGGTAAGAAAAGACTAGTCCAAGGTAAGAATGAAACCATCAAATCCAGTAGCTCTGTGTCAGATACATCAAATGGTTAAGATGGCCCTATCCACACAACTTTGCATATATCTTTTTCTCTTTCTTTACTTCCACTCCATATATACGATTCTCCATAAGATGTTTCATAGCTTAAATATCTCACCATCTTATGGTCTCAAAATACAACCCAGGCATCTTTCTCACAGCGTCTTGCAATGAATTCTAAGAGTCTCCTCAGTGGAGCTCAGACTCTACCAAACACCTACAAAATTGCTGAACTGAAAAAAAGAAAGAATGTATGGCCTTAAATTTTGCACCTTTTTGTTTTCAGAACCAGTACAACATCAATGATTCCCCCAAATTTGGCTTCTAAGTTGTGATAGACCCTGCCTTGCTTGGACCAGAGTTGCAGCAGGCTTCCTATGAAGTTGCATCTGGAGACTAGGAATTACTTTACCTAATTCTTCCATTAACTGAGGGCATAGAAAAATAAATTCTTACATTTTGGCAGCTTGCTAGGTTATCAATGTAGATTGTGGTCTTCTCTATAATGGTGATGATTTCCCTGAGAATTTCTGCCACTGTTCAGCCCTTGACTGCCACCAAGAACTACCCGTTTTTCTCTACAACCCAGAGACATTATTTATTTATGACCCAAGTGTTGCTTTTTTTCCCACTGTAGTGCTGAATGAATCATAAGTAATAACCATCCAAGAGATTTAATATTTTATCTAAGAAACCAGATCTTTGCTTTAGAGAAGCTTCTCAGTTTTAACAGGTCCCATTTATTAATTATTTCTATCAGTGTCTCTGCTACTGACATTATATTTAGGAAGTGGTCTCCTGTCCCAATGCGTTCAAATGTAGTTCCTGCTTTCTCTTCTATTAGGTTCAGTGTGGTTAGTTTCATGTTGAGGTCTTTGATCCATTTGGACTTAAGTTTTGTGTGTGGCACAAAATAATACAAAATAAATATGGATTTATTTTCATTCTTCTACATTTGATATCCAGATATGTCAGCAGCAATTATTAAATACCAGCCTGTTTTCAGTATTGTAGCTCTGCAGTAAAGTTTGAAGCTGGGGATTGTGATGCCACCAAAAGTTTCTTTATTGTAGATGATTGTTTGTGCTACCCAGGGGTTTTGTTTTTCTATATGAAGTTGAGTACCGTTCTTTTGAGGTCTGTGAAAAATTGTGTTGGGACTTTGATGGGAGGTGCATTGAATGTGTAGATTGCTTTTGGAAAGATTGCCATTTTTCCTCTGTTAGTTCTACCGACCCAAGATCATGAGAGATCTTTACATTTTCTGGTGTCTTCTTCAATTACTTTCTTCAAAGATTTAAAGTTCTTGTCATACAGGTCTTCCCTTCTTTGGTTAGAATTACTCTAAGACATTATTTATTATTTGTGGCTTTTGTGAAGGTTGGCATTTCTCTAATTTCTTTCTCAGCCCACTTATCATTTGTATAAAGGAGGGCTACTATTTTTTTCTTTTTCTTTTCTTTTTCTTTTTTTACTTAATCTTGTATACTGGTACATTACTGAAGGTTTTTATGAGTTGTAGAAGTTTCTTGGTAGAATTTTTGGTGTCAATTATGTAAACTATCATATCATCAGCAAACAGTGAGAGTTTGACTTCTTTTCCAATTTGTATCCCTTTGATCTCCTTTTGTTGTCTTATTGCTCTAGCTAAGAATCTCAAGTACTATATTGAATAGATATGGAGAGAGTGAACAACCTTGTCTTGTTCCTGATTTCCGTGAGATAGCTTTGAGTTTCTCTCCATTCAGCTTGATGTAGGCTGTTGACTTGCTGTATAATGCCTTTATTATGTTTAGGTAAAATGGGAGCATGGGAATCATAGAAGAAGATAGAAAGGGATGGAGGAGGAAGGGAGAGGAGTGGAGAAAATATATAGATCAATAAAACATTAAAAAGAAAAATTCCCTTTACCACATAATAATCAAAACACTAACCATGCCAAAAAAATAAACAACATAACAGGAATTAAACATCATTATTTCTGATATCAATAGTCATAGAAAACAAAATGGTTTGTAAATGCTTCTAATGGTCCTCATTTTCTTTAACAAAAGAATATTAAAAGCTGCAAAGTAAAAAAAAAATCAAGAAACATACAATGGCACACCTATGAGAATTACATTTGACTTCCAGCAGGGCTTTGACTCATGGGATGTAGGATCTAAGAAACCATGGATGTCAGCACAGATTACTATACCCAGAAAATTTTCAATTACCATAAGTGGAAAAATATATTTAATGATAAAGTAAAAATTAAACAATATCCATATATAAATCCAGTTCTATAGAAGCTATTAAAAGCAAGAAGTCCAACCCAAGGAAGCTAATTACACATGTGAAAACATGGGAAATAATCAAACATCAGGAAATTCATCTTATTTTTTTAAATTTTTTATTTATTAAAGATTTCTGTCTCTTCCCCACCGCCGCCTCCCCTTTCCCTCCCCCTCCCCCAATCAAATCCCCCTCCCTCGTCAGCCCAAAGAGCAATCAGGGTTCCCTGCCCTGTGGGAAGTCCAAGGACCACCCACCTCTATCCAGGTCTAGTAAGGTGAGCATCCAAACTGCCTAGGCTCCCACAAAGCCAATAGGTGCAGTAGGACCAAAAACCCATTGCCTTGTTCTTGAGGTCTCAGTAGTCTTCATTGTCCCCTATGTTCAGTGAGACCGGTTTTAACCCAGGCTTTTTCAGATCCAGGCCAGCTGGCCTTGGTGAGTTCCCGATAGAACATCCCCATTGTCTCAGTGTGTGGGTGCACCCCTCGCGGTCCTGAGCTCCTTGCTTGTGCTCTCTCTCCTTCTGCTCCTGATTTGGACCTAGAGATTTCAGTCCGGTGCTCCAATGTGGGTCTCTGTCTGTCTCCTTTCATCGCCTGATGAAGGTTAATATTCAGGAGGATGCCTATATGTTTTTCTTTGGGTTCTCCTTCTTATTTAGCTTCTCTAAGAACCCGAATTATATGTCCTTTATTTATGGCTAGAAACCAAATATGAGTGAGTACATCCCATGTTCCTCTTTTTGGGTCTGGCTTACCTCACTCAGGATAGTGTTTTCTATTTCCATCCATTTGCCTGCAAACTTCAAGAAGTCCTTGTTTTTTACTGCTGAGTAGTACTCTAATATGTATATATTCCATACTTTCTTCATCCATTCTTCAATTGAAGGGCATCTAGGTTGTTTCCAGGTTCTGGCTATTACAAATAATGCTGCTATGAAAGAGTATAAAAGAGCATATACTTTTGTTGTATGATAAGGCCTCTCTTGGGTATATTCCCAAGAGTGGTATTGCTGGGTCCATGGGTAGGTTGATCCCGAATTTCCTGAGAAACCTCCACACTGCTTTCCAGAGTGGTTGCACAAGTTTGCATTCCCACCAGCAATGGATGAGTATACCCCTTTCTCCACAACCTCTCCAGCAAAGGCTATCATTGGTGTTTTTGATTTTAGCCATTCTGACAGGTGTAAGATGGTATCTTAAAGTTGTCTTGATTTGCATTTCCCTGACTGCTAAGGAAGTTGAGCTTGACTTTAGGTGTCTTTTGGCCATTTGAACTTCTTCTGTCGAGAGATCTCTGTTCAGCTCAGTGCCCCATTTTATAATTGGGTTTTATGCCAAGCTGAAAACAGCTTGGTATTGGCATAGAAACAGAGAAGTTGACCAAGGGAATCGAATAGAAGACCCTGACTTTAACCCACACACCTATGAGCACCTGATTTTCGATAAAGGAGCTAAAAGTATATAATGGAAAAAAGAGAGCATCTTCAACAAATTGTGCTGGCAAAACTGGATGTCAATCTGTAGAAGAATGAAAATAGATCCATATCTATTACCATGCACAAAACTCAAGTCCAAGTGGATTAAAGACCTCAATATCAGTCCGAACACACTGAACCTGATAGAAGAGAAAGTGGGAAGAACTCAACAACACGTGGGCACAGGAGACCACTTCCTACGTATAACCCCAGCAGCACAGACAGTAAGGGCCTCATTGAATAAATGGGACCTCCTGAGACTGAGAAGCTTCTGTAAAGCAAAGGACACTGTCATTAAGACAAAAAGGCAACCCACTGACTGGGAGAAGATCTTCACCAACCCCGCAACAGACAAAGGTCTGATCTCCAAAATATATAAAGAACTCAAGAAACTAGACTTTAAAATGCCAATTAACCCAATTAAAAAAATGGGGCACTGAACTGAACAGATAATTCTCAACAGAAGTTCAAATGGCCAAAAGACACTTAAGGTCATGCTCAACCTCCTTAGCGATCAGGGAAATGCAAATCAGAACAACTTTGAGATATCATCTTACACCTATCAGAATGGCTAAAATCAAAAACACCAATGATAACCTTTGCTGGAAAGGTTGAGGAGTAAGGGGTACACTCATCCATTGCTGGTGGGAATGCAAACTTGTGCAACCACTTTGGAAATCAGTGTGGTGGTTTCTCAGGAAATTCGGGAACAACCTACCCCAGGATTCAGCAATACTAACTATTTTGAATATACCCAAGAGATGCCCTATTATTTGTTCAACTACGTTCATAGCAGCATTATTTGTAATAGCCAGAACCTGGAAACAACCTAGATGCCCTTCAATGGAAGAATGGATGAAGAAAGTATGGAATATATACATATTAGATTACTACTCAGCGGTAAAAAACAATGACATCTTGAACTTTGCATGCAAATGGATAGAAATAGAAAACACAATCCTGAGTGAGGTAAGCCAGACCCAAAAAGATGAACATGGGATGTACTCACTCACAATTAGTTTCTAGTCATAAATGAAGGATACTGAGCCTATAATTTGTGATCCTAGAGAAGCTAAATAAGGTGAACCCAAAGAAAAAACATATAGTCATCCTCCTGGATATGGGAAGTAGACAAGATTGCTGGGCAAAAATTGGGAACTTGGGGGTGGGGTGGGATGGGGGTAAAGGAAAATGGGGAGAGAAAAGTGAGTAGGGGAGGATGGGCGGAACTTGGGGGAATGGGATGGTTGCGATAATGGAAGGGTGGATATGGGAGCAGGGAAGTATATGTCCTAATTAATGGAGTCAACTTAGTGTTTGGCAAGTGACTTGAATCTAGAGGGGCTCCCAGGTGTCCAGGGAGATGTCCCCATTTAGTTCCTTGGGCAACTTAGGAGAGGGAACCTGTTATGGCCCCATCCTATAGCCATACTGATTAATATCTTGCATATCACCATAGAACCTTCATCTGGCGATGGATGGAAATAGAGACAGAGACACACACTGGAGCACAGGACTGAGCTCCCAAGGTCCAAATGAGGAGCAAAAGGAGGGAGAACATGAGCAAGGAAGTCAGGACTGCTAGGGTGCACCCACTCACTGAGACAGTGGGGCTGATCTATTGGGAGCTCACCAAGGCCAGCTGGACTGGGTCTGAATAAGCATGGGATAAAACCAGACTCTCTGAACATGGCGGACAATGAGGGCTTATGAGAAGCCAAGGACAATGGCATTTGGTTTTGATCCTACTGCATGTACTGGCTTTGTGGGAGCCTAGCCTGTTTGGATACTCACCTTCCTGGACCTGGTTGGAGGGGGGAGCACCTTGGACTGCCCACAGGGCAGGGAACCCTGACTGCTCTCAGACTGGAGAGGGAGGAGGAAAAGAGTGGGGGGAGGGGGACAGGAGTGGAGGGAGAAAGAGAGGAGTGATAAGAAGGGGAGGGAAATGCAAGGAGGGGAGGAGGCAGAAATTTTTTCAAGAAAGAAAGAAAGAAAGAAAGGAAGGAAGAATGGATAAAGAAATTGTGGCACATTTACACAACAGAGTTTTGCTCAGTACTAATTTAAAAAATGACATCTTGAAATTTGCAGGCAAATGGATGGAATTCAAAAAAAAATCACCCGAGTGAGATATCCCAGATTAATAAAGACAAGCATGGTACATACTCAGTTATAAGTGGATATTAGACATAAGAAAGGGGTAACTAGACTATAATCCACAACCCCTGAGAAACTATGTTATCAAGGCGGACAATAAATGAGATATGCATGGATAGCCCTGGAAAGAGAAAATAGATAGGATCTCCTGAGTAAATTAGGAGTGCTGGGGTAGGCAAGGAAAGTATGAAGAAGAAGGGGGAGAACATGAGAGAACCAAATGGCTGAGTTAATGAAGGGAGAAAGTGAGAGCAAGGAATGAGATATGTTGACAGAGGGAGCCTTTGTAGTGTAGGAGAGAAATCTCATGCTAGGGAAACTCTCATGTCCACTAGGATGACTCCAGCTAAAGACTCCTAGTTATAGTGGAAAGAATGCCTGAACTGGCCTTCCCTTATAATCAGATTGATGACAACCCTAATTATCATCATAGAACCTTCACCCAGTAACAATGAAAGCAGATGCAGAGTCTATAACAAATCACTGGGCAGTATCCAGTCAAAGAGAGACAGGAGGGATTATATGAGTAAATGGGCCAAGATTATGTTGGGGAAGCCCACAGAGATAGTTGACCCAAGCTAGTGGAAGTTCAATGACTCTGGACGGATAGTTGGGGAAACTACATATGACCAAACTAGGCACTCTGAATGTGAATGACAGTTCTGTGGCTTCAACAGTCTGTGGGGCCACTGGCAGTGGGACCAAGATTTATCCTCTGTGCATGAACTAGCTTTTGGAGCCCATTCCCAATGTAGGGATGCCTTGTTCAGCCATGATACAGGGAGGAGCTTGGTCCTGCCTCAAATAGATAACCATTTGTAGACTCACAGTGGGAGGCCTTACCCTTTCTGAAAAGTGGATGTGGGATGGAGGGAATGGGTTAGGGGAGCTGAAGGAAGTGAGAAGAGGAAATATAGTTGGTATGTAAAATTAAAAGATAATTTAAAAAAAATAAAAAAGAAAACAGACACTGTTTTTCTGTTCTGTTTATTTTCTAACAAGAGAGAAAAAGAAGAGATGTGAATATTGATAGGAGGTGAAGATCAAATTATAATCAAAACAAAAATGTGGAGATCTATTTTCATTTAAAAAGAGAAAAACAGAAAAAGAAAACAGAAGAAGCTAAAGTTCAAGCCAGTGAGTAGAGACCTACATGTCTCTATTTTTGTTCCCTCTGTGCCCCTGCCTCTTTTTGTTTCCTCTTCTTCACTTCATGAGCTGCTTTTAGATTCACTGAGTTCACTTAGTGCTAGCTATCTGCCTTGAATTCCTGACTGACTTGCCTCCATGATCGAACAAGAACTGTAAGTCAAATAAACCCTTTCTTCCCAAGTCAGTCTGGGCCACCTAAGACCCTGTCTCAAAAAACTATAATAAAACAAAAACTAGCAATAATGTCAAACAAAGACAGGATCAAACAAAACTGAGAGACTGGAGAAAATTGAGAGCACTGGTTACATTTCTAGGGGACCTGGATTTAATTTCCAGCATCCACATAGAAGCTCACAACCACCTTTATTTCTAGTTGCAGGGAATATGACATCCACTTCTCACCTCCATAGGTACCAAAAATACAAGTGGTATACAGACATACATATAGGCAAAGCGCAAACAAAGAAAAACTTATAAAAAAAGATACTGTTTTCTAGTAGGAAATTTTCCAAGAAAAAAGTGGGGCAGGCTACAAATATAAGAAACAGTATAAAAATAAGCACCAGGACTACATACATATCTGTTGAATTAAAGACAAGAACACTCTTCTATTCCAGCTATACTCAGTCTCTTGCTCACCTCATTCTTAACACAGGACCCCTACCTTCACAGCAAACATCAAACTGATCCTAAATCCAAGCTGGATAAGCAGGTCTATCTAGTGCTGTGACAAACCAAGACTGAGTTTCCCTACAAGGGGAACAACCTGTTTTCATTGGCCTAAAAGAACATAGTCTGGGACTACAGGAAAATGTGATTCTTTAATTTGTAATTGTTTGGATCTTCCTGGTCCATTGTTACTGTTATAGAAAAGATATAATAGCTTCACTTAACATAGACACATACATAGGACTGAAAATGTATTCTTCATTTAAGTAATCCGAACTGAACTTCCAAATGAAAAAATAGGAAACACCCATCCCAATGATTATCTACTTGTCAGCAAAAGCTACATTTGTTAATAGATTTCATATTTGCAGAAATACAGAATCATTAACTTAGATATATATTGCGGGGGAAAATAACTGGTGATAAATGGTATTACTGAGTACATATCTGTAATATCAGCTCTTGTAAGGCAATATTATCCCACGTGTAAGACCAACTTGGTCTAGATAGGTGAACTCAAGGAAAAATACCCAGCAAAACTACCTCATATATACCAATTAATTAATTAATTAATTAATTAAAGATTTACAGGGGCTAGACAGATGACTCAGAGTTAAGGGCACTAGGTGCTCTTTCATGTATTGACTTCAATCATGATGGCTCACAACCATCTGTAATGAGATCTGGTGCCCTCTTCCAGCATGTAGGGAGAAGACTGCATACAGAATAAATAAATAAATCTTTGATAAATAAATAAATTCTTTAAAAAAAATTTAAAAGAGGGTAAATGTAATTTAGCTAAAATGATTTTTAGGTTTTGCGACAAAAGTAGACACTTCCTTACACACAGTCTCAATACTATCCACAAGAAAACCATAGATAGGATACATGAAACAAAGAAAATCTTAGAAACTAAAAGAAATCATCTTAGATACTAAAAGAAGCACAACTGTCCTATATTGAGAAACCTCACAGATGAAGTAAAAACTAATACAGAAGAGTTACTAAGTAAAGTGCTTGATCTATTTGCTGAAATCATACGAAAAAAAATATTTTCAAACATCAACAAGTAGTAAGAGAGCACCTGCTAGCATGAGCCCTGCCTGTATTCCACTCCTAACATGAAAATTATCTAGAATACTGGAGAATATAAGATATGCAAAAAAGCCATAACTGAAAAGCAAATAAGCTTTTAAAAAGGATATCTGAGTAATAATAAGGATTTAGAACTAACTTATGCAGACATGAGCAAAAAAGACAAAAATATAATCACAGACCTAAAAGAAAATCAAGATTATTGTTCAACTCTGAATGAAAATCTATGCAGTATGAACAAAGAACCAACATTTCCACATTATATGTGTTGAAATCATAAGCTGGAGAGTGGCTTGTGTGGGAGTAAGAACATCAAGACAAAGTCATCCTCAGGGGAATTCAATGCCACCTTAGCCAACTAAAGACCAGTTAGTGGTGCAGTAGGTCCTTCTGTATTTTGTTTATAAATGTCCTTTTACTTTTAAAGAGGGATATGATATAGAAATGAATAATTTATATTAGTATAAATCTTGATTTATGGATACAAATTTAAGGTCAATTTTGCTATATGTATATGTATTTCTGATCTTGATTAAGGTATTGTGATTGTGTAGTTCATTTAAAAATGTAATATATAATTAAAATATAGGTTGTTAATGGATAATCATCTATAATAGTCAAGTTTGTAGTCATGTTAGTTAGATTTTCTAGATGTACATAGATATATTTCAGACAGGCATTCTTCATATCTTTCAAAGACCACAAAACATGACATTTAAGATGTTTTAATAACTTAGGACTTTTCGTGACAAAAGTCCTTGCAGCACCAAGCTACTTCAGAGAAAGATGAATACCAAAGAGGCTCCTTATGGAGTCGGTTAGCCATTTGGACAAAAAAAAAAAAAAACTGCTCTTACCTGGACTGTTACATAAACTGGACACAAAGATCCCACAGAGAGAGGACTACTAAACTTGCCTAAATATGAGATGATCCTTTGGGGTTCCTGTTTCATAAGAGTCTGCGAGTGATTCTTTAAAGTACAAAAAAAAAGTGACTAAAGTATCTTTAAAATTTCCTGCTTCATGGTAATGTCTGCTGGATGCTATGGGTCTGTAGGCTAAAGATGGATGCCTCAACGGTACAAAAAAACTTTGGGTGACTGTACAGGCAGCGAGATGTCTCTGTCATTTCTAGAGTTTTAAAAGTTGTTTACTTAAGTAATATATCCTTCTGGAGTCTTTGATGGAGTTAAAAAATAGTTATAATTAGAGTTTTCCTCTGTTATGATAAAAGGTAAAATATATATAAATGTTGTAACTGTAATTCTACTATGTTAAAGTAAAATCCTTTTTTTTTTAAACAAAAAACGGGGAAATTGTGTAGGAGGTTTTTCTGTTTATGTATTGCTTTCATTGGTAGAATAAAGGAACTGCTTTGGACTTTTGCTAGGGCAGCCCTTAGGTGGGTAGAGTAGACAGAACAGAATGCTGGGAAGAAGGGAAGTGTGGCAGACACCATGATTCTCCTGCCTGAGACAGATGCTGATTAGAATCTTTCCCAGTAAGCCACAACCTTGTGGTGATATACAGATGGGTTAATCAAGATATGAGAGTTAGCCAATAAGACACTAAAAATAATGGGCCAAGCAGTAATTAAATTAATACAATTTCTGTGTGGTTATTTCAAGGGATAAGATAGCCAGGCGGTGGGATGCAGCCCGCTCCTCCATACTACAAGGTAGCAACATTAGTAAGTATGGCCAGAAATTTTTGACCCACATATGATATACTTTTTCAAAGCACAGCCAACATTAGCATTTAGTGGTCATATGAAAAAGATCTCAGATAGTTGCGGTAGCACATACTTTAATCCCAGGACTCTGGAGTCAGGGGCTAGCAGATTCCTGGGCTTGAAGCCAGTCAGCCTGCACTGCTCAAGAACTCCAGGTCTACAAAGTGGGTTTCTGTTTTTTTTGTGTGAGTGCAGGTACATACATCATGTGTACTGACCAACGGACAACTTTCCTTTTAGGATTTGGTTCTCTTTACCATGGGTTGTCAGGAATAAGCATATTGTGCTTGTACCTGTTTTGACCTGATGAGTCAGCTCAAGATCTCACATATACATATAAATAAAATTTATAAAATAAATGCTGGCACCTAAAGTCAGTGTAAATGTAAATATACTGTCTTGTATGGTTGCTTTTCAAACATATAAGGACTAAGTCAAGTTTATTACTAAACTATTGTGGGTCAAGTTCATGAATAGCAAGATTTTCATGCTTATACTAATTTTCTCTAAATGAACAGTGGCTACAACTACACAAATTCGCTTCATCCACTGGTCTATGTAGTTACTAACACTAGTCTGAAACTTTTCCAAGTGTTTTTGCCATAGGACAGAGGTGGCAATTTAAGATGCATACAATTTATAAACCATCCATTAGTATATGCAGGTGACAGGGAAGTCCTTAAACATGAAAAAATATAGAGTACATGTACTAGCAAATAATCCCACTAGTGTAAATATTCCACATTATTCCAAGATGAGATTTCCTCTGCAGACTATAAATACTTACATTAGGTCATTTTTATTTAAAAATCCATTTTCTGGAATACATCTCCTGCGGTGATATGGAGTACCTCAAGTGTTGCTGAGTAAGCATTTCTTGCAATCCTGACGAGCAGTCAAATTTGGTTACCATTACTCCACACTAGTTGACTTTTTGTTTTTAATTTAACACATCAACTTCTGAAAATGTGAGAATGGCACAATGGATATGAATAAATGCCCTCAGTCTCTGCAGCCTCTGTTATACAGCTCTCATTGGTGAGCCACTTTCCCACCTAATTATACAGGAAGCAGCGAACCTAGTTTTTCCAATCTGACACTAACTTTTAACTGTTCAGGAGTACAAAGCATATATCCCCAGGACTCAGAAGCTGGGAAGAAAGCTGTCATTAATCAGTGGCCAGTCTAGACCAGATAACAAAGCAACAACAACAAAATTCCAGGTCTAATAATTTCATGTCGCTGAAAACCTCTTAAACCTCAGAACAACAAGATGAACAGCGCCTTAACTATATCACTCTGGTTTCTGTATGGGAAAGAACTTTTATAAACTTGTACAGACACTAAAGAAATCAAAATGGCAGTTCCTCAGAAAAACTGGGAAAGATCTACTCCAAGATGCCACTATACCATTCTTAGACACATAGCCAAAAGATGTTTCATTCTACCACAAGGACCCCGGCACAGCTATGTTCACAGATTTATTCCTAATAGCAAAAAACTGGAGACAACTTAGATGTCCCTCGGCCAAAGAATGGATAAAGAAAGTGAGGTACATTTACACAATGATTACTCAGTTATTAAAACAAAAGGATCATACAACTTGCAGACAAATGAATGGAACTAGAAAAAATTTATCCCGAGTGAGGTAATTGAAACCAAAAAGGAAAAACATGACATGGATATTAGCTATAAAGTAAAAGATATTCATGCAACAATCCACAGACCCAGACAGACTAATTAGCAAGAAGGGTTGGGGAGGCGGGGATACATAGATCTCCCTGAAAAGGGGAAATAGAATAGATTTTCTGGATAGACTGGGAGCTGGTGGGACTGGGAACAGGAGAGAGGAGGCTAGGGAAAGGGATGGAAGGGGAGAGTATGAGGGAAGACTGCTGGAATTAGGACTAATTTGGGATTCAGTATGGAAACCTAGTGCAGTCTCTGTTCTGGAACTTAACTGGTTGAAACACTTTTCTTTCTAATTTCAAAAGCAGTAAACCTAGCTCTTCATATACTCCTTAGATTTTATGAAAATGACCCTAGAAAAGACTCCTAAAAACAGGGGGATGAGGAAACTGAAGAGTCTTCTTTAACCAGGCAAGGTCGAATGATGCTGGGTTAATTGGTGGCTCAGAACTTGTGGGAGTGGCCAACCTGACTAGTCTAATGGAGTACCATTCCATTAGAGGGAGCCCATGTGAAACACTACTTGGATGTCCCAAAACCCAAAGCTCAATAGCTTACAGATCTAGGATAAAAACAAAAAAGATTAAAAAAAAGTCAAAGAAATAATTCTTAATGATATTCTGCTATACTCATAGAATGATACCTACCTCAACTGAATTCAGATAAGCTTAATCCAGAAACTGATGGGAACAGATGCAGAGATCCAGAGCCAACCATTAGGAGGAGCTCAGGAGCTCTTGTTGATAAAGGGGAGGAAGAATTGTCACAGCCAGAGAGATTGAGAACAAAGCCCACAGAATCAAATAACCCAAGGTCTTAGGTGTCACACAGACAGAAGAAGGAATCATGAATCCCATAAGGGTCTGTGCTAAGTTCTTTGAAATACATGTTATGATTATGTACTTTTATGCTTTTGTAAGACTACTAAAAGTGGAAATGTGGGGGGAGGGGAAAGGGCGGTGTCTTTGACTCATTTACCTGCTCTTGGGCCCATTTTCCTCATACTGGGTTGCTTCATCCAGCCTTGATATGATGGTTTGTGCCTAGTCTTATTGTAACTTGCTGTAGTATGTATACTAGCTGATTTTGTTTGTCTACTTGACAACAAGCTGGAGACATCAGAGGGTTGGGGCTTAGTTGAGGAAATGTCTTAATGAGGCAGTGAGGTCTTAATTACTGAACAATGGAGGGGGGCCCAGCCCACTGAAAGTGCTGCCATTCCTGTGCTGGTGGTCCTGAGGCTCTATAAAAAGAGAAGGCTGGGCAAGTCATTAAAAAGCACTCCTTCATGGCATTTGCATCAGCTGCTGCCTCCAGGATCCTGCCTTGTTTGAGCATCTGTCCAGAATTTCTTTAATGGTGAACATCAGTGCGGAATTGCAATCCAAATTAACCCTTTTCTTTCCATCTCGCTTTTTGGTCCCAGTGTTTCATCACAACAACAGAAATCCTAACTAAGACACCATGTCTCGTTGATATCTGTGAGACATCTTCATTCCTAAGTGTAAAAGGAAGACTAGTGATACCTCTAGGTCACAATCCCTCCTTATAGGAGCTTAGGAAAGAAACTCAAGCTAATAACTAAAGGCAAAACATGGGGAAACATTGTTTACTGGTTTCTTCTCCTACTTAGTCACTGTCTCATACTCAGCTATCTTTCTTATCCAGCCCAGATCCACTTGATAAGAGATATTGCTGCTCAATGGAAGTGCCTTCCTACATCAATCATAATCAACACAACCTCCCCCAGACACAGTAACAAGATATTCTGATTTGGCAGGCCCTCTACTGATGTTCCCTTAGATGATTCTAGTCTGTCATGTTGACAGCTGAAGCTAAATAGGACGCAAAGACAATGTATTGTTCATACCAATCACTTCAGCAAGAAAAACCCAAACTAGAAGATTGCAACAACTGGAAAATATTGATATGCCAGGAAATTGGAAGATGCAAGCCTCTAAGAACAGAAGGAGAAACTAAAACTGTCTCTCCACAGAAAGTTCCACAGCAACAAATCACAGAACTCATAACAAGAAAATTTCTGGATACAATATTGGTGAAAGTCTATCATTTTCTGATGGAGGTGGGTCTTGTATCTTATCTGTTGCTTTCATTGGTTAACTATAAAGAAAACTGCTTGGCCTGATAGGACAGAAAATTAGGTAGGCGGAGTAAACAGAACAGAATGCTAGGAGAAAGAAGCTGAGTCAGAGAGTCGCCATGATTCTCCCACTCCAGACAGACGCAGGTTAAGATCTTCCCTGGTAAGCAAGCTCGTGGGCTACACAGATTATTAGAAATGGGTTAGATTAATATGTAAGAGCTAGCCAATAAGAGGCTACAATTAACCGGCCAGGCAATGTTTAAAAGAATACAGTTTCCGTGTAATTATTTTGGGGCAAAAGCTAGCCGTGCGGGTGGTGGGGCAACAGGAACGCAGCCCTGCTCCTTGTATTACAACAATTTTCCAGAAAATAAACAAAATAATTAGATTACAATTAATAAAATCAACAATATATGTTGCACCACTGACAAAACAAGACACAAGGACAGACCTACAAATATTTTTTATGGTCCCTTAAACAAGAACTACAGGATCCTCCTAATCAAAATCAAACCCTAAGAAGTCAATGGCCATGACTCACCCTGTGCACCACAGTTCTCTCCTTTGCCAGTCACAGAGAACTGGATGAGGGAGGAGGTTGTTTCACCAAAATTGGAGAGATTCGTTTCAAGCCTTCTGATGTTTTAACTTTGTAGAAAACAGTTTTGAGTACTAAAAGGATTTCATTCTCTGTGATAAAGAAAAGGATGCCAGGCAGTACTGGAACACAGCTTTAATCCCAGCACTCAGTAGCCAGAGAGCAGTGAATCTCTGTGAGTTTGAGGCTAGTCTGGTCTAGACAGCAAGTTCAAGAATAGGCTGCTAACCTACACAGAGAAATCTTGCCTCAAAAACAAACAACAAAAGAAAGATAGAAAGAAAAGGATGTCTGTTAGTATCATTTAGACATGATTCATGATTTTCTATAAGTCTGAAGCAAAGTGAAGAAATGAAAACTCTTTTTAAAACAAAATACAAGATAATACATTTTTAAAGAATCAGTGTGCACCTTAGTGTTAACAGAGGTTTTCTGTCCTGCCTGGTCCTGTAGCCATAAATTCCCAATGAATCACACAGTGGTCTGCATTAGTTGGTCCATTAGCTCAGGCTTCTTATTAACTAATTCTTATAACTTACATTAGCCCACAATTCCTGTGTATGTTGGCCACATGGCTTGGAAACTTTCTTGGTGAGGCAGTTACATCTTGCTTCCCCTGAGGCTAGGTCACAACTGCAGACTGAAACTTCCCTCCTCCCAGAATTCTCGTTGTCTTGCCTCTACTTTCAGCCTGGTCACCCTGCCTATACTTCCTGCCTGGCTACTGGCCAATCAGTGTTTTAGTAAAGTGATTTCTCTGGGACTTAACAACTATGGGAACCACGCAGGACAGAAACCTCAGTCAACAAATGGTGCCCAACATGTGGACAGCTACATGCACATAAAGCCTAAGGGAGCTTGGAAAAGAATGGAGTCAAGCATGGCTTCTTGATAGTAGCATTTTCTCAGGTGGGCTATGCTTGTTAGAGGTAAGTGCTCTCATTTAAGATAGGCTTCCTGACTTAGCTTTAGCTGCAAGACCTTGCAGCTCTTTTAAGAGGTCCTGCCACAAAACACTTAAGTGGTGTTGATGAAAAGCTGACTGCATAAATTTTGGTGGTGCCAGGGACCTTGAAACACCATAGAGTTGTAGTAATAAACATGGCTCCAGCTACTACCTCTGCTATGAGGCTAGGCTTAGAAAGCTAAGAAATGGGGTGGATCCAGCCATCAAAGTTGCAGCTTTATTCCTGGTCATATCACTTGGCAAATTAAAGACTCATGTGGTCAGAAAAAGAGAAATATACAGTAAATAGAAATTCAAAGATGAAGAAAACCTCTAAATGGTTTACAGTGTGTTAAAAAACATATGTAGGCTTGGGAGAGAAAAGAAAAAAAAAGGATAAAGTCCTTAAAATAAAAAACTAAGAGTGGGTGTGGTGGCAGACACCTTTAATTTTAACATTTGGGGGCAGAAGCAGATGGATCTCTGTGAGTTCAAGGTGTGGTGGCACACACCTTTAATCCCAGCACTTGGTAGGCAGAGACAGACAGATCTCTGTGAGTTCAATGACAGCCTGTTCTACAGAGGGAGTTCCAGGACACCCAAAGAAACACAGAGAACCTGTCTCAAAAGGCCAAAAATTAAAAATAAAAATAAAAGAAATAGAGGTTAAAATCAAGCCACGTAAAGATCAAAAATACACAGAGAGTCCGGATACTGTATGTTATTATGTCCTCTTTGAATTGTTTAAATGCTGAGGAAGGAGCAACAGCCGCTAAAAGATATTTGCTTATAAATGCTGCTGAATTAATGCAAGTTAGGTATTTTGAAAATACTTGACTTCAAAGTTGAAGTCAAAAGATATGGAGAAGAGGTTTTACTTTTGTTTCTTCAGGAAATGAGAAGCTGTGAATTCATTCCAGATTATGAAAAATCAGGTTTGATCAAGGAAGACCTCCTGAAAAATCTCCGATAGGAGAAGACGGCCCAGATGTCTGAGTTCTACATCCAGAACAAATTCAAGGCTGCTGCCTGAGATGATCAAGGCTCACAGAATTTTCCAGTCAGAATTTGACCATGATTCTAAATTTCATTTAGGTTCCTGTAAAATTATCAGCATCCCCAGTCAGCAGGAAGTAGCCTGGAAAACTATGCACATATTCCCCAAAAATGGACTATGGTATAGGTATTTTCCTTTGTTTAGAATGTTGGTTACAAGTTGTTATGGATAATGATCAGGAGAAAGGCTAAACAAAGAATATTAGATAAAGAGTTGTTTTTTTGAAAAGGGGGCAAAGTGCAGTGGGCCAATGGTCTTTTACCCTGTCACTTGTATTTTAAATAAATGCTGGTTGTCCAGTGGTTCCATAGGAAGTAAAGGCAGGGCAACCAGGCAGCAAGTAGAGGTGGGACAACAAGAATTCTGGGAAGAGGGGAGTTTCAGTCTGCAGTCGTCATCCAGGCACAGAGGAAGCCAGACATCGAGCACACAAGATGTGACTGCTTCGTTGAAAAGAGGTACCAAGCTACATGGCTAACACAGACAAGAATAATGGGCTAATTTTAAGATGTAAGAATTAGTTAATAAGAAGAGCCTGAGATACTAAGCCAATAAATTTATGATCAATGTGGAACTCTGTGTGTTTATCTAGGACTACACAGATATGGGACCTAGTGGGACAGAAAACTTGGTCAAGACCTAAGCAACTTGTTTTGCTTTATAAGTCACAAGCACTTTTGAAAACAAGATTATTGTTATTTTTTTTGTGAATGTTTACACTTGAGAAAAAATATCTCACCAAGGTGCCATACCCACTGGATCTGGAATAGTAGATAGTTATGAGCCTCCTAACTTGAGAGTTGGTATCTGAACTCAGGTTCTCCCCAAATAGAATATGTGCTGAGCCACCTGACAAGACATATGACACTTTTTGGCCAATAGACGAAAGTCTTTCACAGATTAACAACAACAACAAAACCTAAATAAATGAAGAAATAAATAAATGATCCTTGAGAATATAATGCATCAATATAAGAGGCTGTGTATGGTAAATTTACACAATAAAGTAAATATAATCCAATGACAATGCCCAAAATTTAGAACAGGAAATATAATTAAAAAGTATAGTAGAAGCACTCAGAATGCTCAATGGGATTATGAAAAAATACTACACAGACTGACACAACACGACTTCTATACTTAACATAATGCTACCTACAACAATCAAGAATGTGTAAAATATTTGTCAAAGAATAAAGAGGATGGAGAGAAAGGGCCAAGAACAAAGGAAGGAAAATATAGTCAACTATTAATCAAAAGACCAAAGGAAACTCAGCCAGGAAAAGTGTGATTTTGACCAATGTTACCCCACTCCGTACAATTCTATGTGTACAGAAGTACACAGGTGATGGTGATGCACGCCTTTACTCCCAGAACTCAGGAGAGAGAGACAGGCAGATTTCTGTTAGTTTGAGGACAGCCTGGACTACAAGAGTTAGTTCCAAAGCTACAGAGAAACCCCATCTTCGGGCAAAGGGGGAGAGAGAGAGAGAGAGAGAGAGAGAGAGAGAGAGAGAGAGAGAGAGAGAGAGAGAGAGAGAGAGAGAGAGAGAATAAACAAAGACTTCACAACTTGCACAAAATTAACTCAAAGTGACCCATAAACTGTTATGCTTTTGACTTTCCAGCTACTGATATTTTTTTTTTTTCAAAACACACAAGCCCCATGTTCTAAAGCTCTCTTTGAAAATGGAGGTAATCTCCAGACAGGGCTCTGCAGACACTTATGGTTACTTGTGGTTTCAGGCAAGCCCTGTCCCACTGATGCCTAACCAATAGGAAAGAATAATTTAAAATCTGCTTCCTGCCACATAGATTATGGCACGAAATATAAAAGCTACCCTATATAACTGCACAACACCAAGGACTCCTGAGAAATCTCTTTACATCAGAAATTCCCTTCTTCCCCTGGAACTGGACTGAATCACACCATGGTAGCTAGTGGTAGCAGAAAGTTAAAAGCATTCTATTCATGTATTGCTAAAGGCTGATCCACATCACCTCTTTCTACAAGTTCCTAAACTATTTGTAATATTTATAACTCAAACCTGAAAGTGGAATGCAATATTCAGAACTTCTAGAAACTAGATCTTCACTTTTCCAATTCATTTTCCCACCATGCACCAAAAAACAATGCTTGTGTCTGTTCACTGGACTAGCATCATATCCTTACATCCCGAAGGCTGGGAAGCCTTCCCTTTCCCAGGAAGTTACACACAGGGAGGCTCCCAAGACAAGGGCTATTGCCCAGGTCACCACATGAACCATCAGAACCACAGTCTAATAAATGGTCCATCCAAGTCCCAGCAGAAATGACAATGCAGCAGACCTGCTATGAATAACCCATACTCACCATGACATAGCTTGCGGTCTTCCTTACAACTCCCTACAGCAGAAGTTGAAAAGTATCCTGGAAAGAACGTGCTAGCTAGTTATTGTTATTGATATGCCTTGCAAAAGTCCCTCACTAGCTAGGGTCACCCAGCTATTAGTAGATCCCCTACTGGATGATCAGCGATCAAATTACTCAGACACCAAGCTCCGCCCTTCCAGCTCAATAGACAGGGCCCTAGTCTGGAAAGATGTATTTTAGTAGACATTCTTCCACTCTCCCAGAGTACTTTCTGTTCCTCATCCAAGGCACAGGGTCCTTTGTATGTCCATTCCATTACACATTCAACTTCCAGTGTAGCCAACCCTTTGCTTCTTAGCTGGGAAGTCCTGAAGCCAACACAGGTCACAGTAAACAGTGACTGTTGTTAAAGTATAAAAGACATCATGAATTAGAAAATAATGAGGAGTCATAGTAGGGCATGGAGTCAAGAAAAAGACTTTGGATACGATGTATCTCAAATAATTATTTTGAAAGGTAAAACTGGCTTTAGGACCAAGTGCTCCAGAGACTAGGGATTAGTATAAGAGCACATCAAGGATTACTCACACCTTTTATCTCAGACTGTTCATAATAAATCTGAAAAATAATAGGCCTATTAGGCAGGGTCAGAAATGTTTACACAGATCTTCTATATTGGTTAAACTAGTGTGCTTGCAATGATTTGGTTACACGATAAGGTCAGTACTTTATTCCGAATCATGATTGCCCTGATCTGTGGGCCTCAAGAAATGGCCAGTCGGGAAATTTATGGAGCCTCTAAAATTCATTACCTGACTGCTCATTGTTAATAACAACTATTGCCAAAGCAGAAAAGCTCTCACCCTCCTTTCTGCCCCTCCCTTTCTACGCTCTGACTACATCACTTTCGACGTTGGTCAGTGAACTCAATTCTTGCTCTGGTCCTTCTTCATTTGTAACTCCCAGTAAAAGTCAGAGAGACTGGAGGACACTCATTGAAAGGTCTCGTATCCTCACCAGTTAAGGCCCAGCCTGAAAGGAGCTGCAAGACTGACTTCCCACGACTGGGCAGCAGAGGCATTTCTCAAAGCATTTCTCAATTTCATGGCTCCAGGCAAGTCTGGGGTACAGGAAGTTTTGCTCTCAGGAGAAACACATAAATCAATTGCACTTGAGAAAACAGGAATGATTTTTTTTTTTTTATTTTTGAGACTTCTTTGTGTAACAGCTCTAGCTGCTCTGGAACTATCACTTGGAGACCAGGCTGGCTTTGAACTCACAGAAATCCATCTGCCTCTGCCTCCCGAGTGCTGGAATTAGAGGATTCACCACCACCTCCCAGATGGAATGAAATTCCTTATTTTTTTTTTTTTGTTTGTTTTTTGAGACAGGGTTTCTCTGTAGCTTTGGAGCCTGCCCTGAAACTTGCTCTATAGACCAGGCTGGCCTTGAACACAGAGAAATTCACCTATCTCTGCCTCAGTGCTATAATTAAAGTCATGCACCACCACCTGTCTTGTAATGAAATTCTTAATGACCAGGAAACGATGGAGAACAGAAACAAATAAAGAACATTAATGAAACCAGTAAGTGACTTTTTATAATTATGAAAATCATGTATTTTTTAGATTAAAATCCTTAGCTATGTTGACTTTGTAGAAGAGTAGGCCCTTCCCTAGTACAGAGAAAGACATTAATAAGAGACTGATTGATCTTCCCTAAAGCACATTGGCTGCTGAGGTCTGTAACTTGACACACTGAGTTACAATGGCCTGTTTCTCAAACTTCGAAGATGACTTAAATGTGTCAAGCATGACTGAGTATATCTACACAGGAGAATTCAATATTCATTGACTCAAGATAACTTTCTCAAATTGTACAACCACCAATGTGTTCTGTGTTCATTCACATGGCATGAAATAACACACACTGGGAAATTATAAATTCCCTCTGCCACAATTAGGTCCTTTTTCATAGTGGTGATTCCAGAATTTGACTGCATGTCCTGTTTCCCCTGCAGTGTACACAATGAACTGTTCTTCCTATTCTGGTCTGGAGGCAGACGCTATGCTCACATGCAAATCCTTTTCCTCTAACTGCAATGGTCAGTCAGCTACAGGACTCAAATGGATAATTTTTAAACTCTGAGGTGGTATGGGCATTTAGTTCAAGAATTGTGGAGGTGTCAAAAAAAAGAATTATTGAGGTGGAATATAGAGAACAACAAGATCGTTACCCCGGGGGGTGCAAGAGATCAAGGCCACCTGAGTCAAAAGAGGAGAGCTTGTCTCAGAAACACTTTTCTAAAAGGCTGGAAATGGAGCTGTCCTAGAATTAATATGCCTTTCCAGGGAGAAAAAACCTCCACATAATTAGGAAATTAATAAAGGAAAATCTCTTTATTAAGAGCAAGCATCTATCTCTGGCTAATGCTCATAGAAGAGCCAGCCTAGACATACTTTTCATTCAACATATGCTGTCATCCTTACATATCTGTTAGGGTCATGCTCCAGGTTACACTGCGCACAATTTAAATAGAGACAGGAGACTGCATGACTATACATTTAGGCAGATGGGAGACTTACACTCAAAGAGATTCCCAGAATTGTTTCTAAAGTATACATACCAGTGATCTGATACAGCAAGACATTTTTCAGTGACTGAGTCCAGAGGTAAAGGTGTCAGGGAATGAGAAAGACAGGAAAAGTAGAAAGTAGACGAGATAAAAGATGGCTGGAGTGGGGAGGTTTTTGCACAAGCTATGTCTTATACCACGTAATTTCTTTTTGCTGTTGTTTTGTTTTGTGGATTTTTTTTTGTCTTTGTTTTTCAAGACAGGGTTTCTCTGTAGCTTTGGAACCTGTCCTGGAACTACCTCTTGTAGACCAGGTTGACCTCGAACTCAGAGATCCACTAGCCGCTGCCCCCCTAGGTAATGGGATTAAAGGTGTGTGCCACCACTGCCCAGCTGCCAAGAAAATTCTTAAGAAGAATAGCTTCTTCTATACTACTTGGGAAATGGAGGGAAATGGGAAAATTCCATGAAGCCAGCTGAATCTATGATACAATGGAATAAATTCAGGGGCAGGTTAATCAAATACTGTTGCACAAGGGGAATACAGGGTATCTCAAGAATATTACTACCGTGGCTTTGGAACTGATAACAATAGCTCCACATAGTGGGAAGAGTTGGGTTCTTGGGATCTGCAGCAACCAGTCCACTAAGGCCGTGCTCCCAGACCATTACTAGCTCTATATTCCCGGTTTTAGAGAAGGAGCTCTGCTTTATTCTCAATGCATCAAGTCTTGAGGCAAACGTTGAAAGCCTAGGCCCCAGGCTGTTACTAGCTCTCCCAAGAATGGGCTTGCTCCCTGCCTTGCTAAATGAAATGACCAAGTCAGTTCATAACACAACAATATTTTACTTTTCACATAGTTGTCCCCTGGTGTCACATTGCCCATCTCTCAGAACTAGGGTATTTCTCAATAGAAAACTGGAACTTTACTGCAGACCAGGCCTTAAGGAGGTTGTGACCTTCTTGAGCAGCTAGGGAGAGGCCTGTTTTTTGATATACAGATAAGGCTAGTGGCTGCTTCTAAATCAGGGGTATGTCCTTTGTAACAGTTTGGAGCCAAATGCCTGGACAATCCTGTTTTTTTTTTTTAAAAAAAAAAATGTGTATCCTAACACCCTTATCTCTACCAGGCCTCATTCGCTTATACTTATCTTTGGAGTGTTTCAGAAGCAGCCCTCCCTTATCTATATTCTTCTTTGTGAGACTTACTTTTTACTAAACCTTAATTAACTTTAGTACCGATTCTACCCTTCGACATCACAGCTAAGTAGTGGAGTGCTACCCAACGCAAGAAATGACTTTTACAACCTCCACAAAATTAACTGTGAATGGATCTTACATGAAATGTTACTGCAAAGTGCTGAACGTCTAAGCAGATACTGGAGAAACTCCATCTGTTCAAGTTTGACAACCTAAAGCGTTACTACACTCGGCTCTCTGCTCCCAATATCTGCACAGATGTAGCCCACAGAGAAGTTAGGCAGAGCCCTGTGCCTGGGTCCAGGAAGTTGTTCGGACTAGGGGACTCACAGGACAGGGACTCTGCAGATTCCCACCCGGGCCCTGGTAGGACCCGCCACACAGGCTTTCGAAACTCCTCATTCGTTCTTCCCCATAGGAGGACAGCAGCTCCTCACTCACCATGTCGTGGCTTCCCAGCTCACCCATAGCCCCTTCACAGCTCCCTGCAGCAGCACAGCAAGCGGAAAAGAAACGGCGGCGGCTCTTCCGCAAAGCCAAGCCGGCAGCTGGGCTCCCGGAAGAGCCCTGCACCGGTTCTGACTGGCAGTTTTTACTGGAGGTCCTGATTGGCTAATAAGGCGTGAGTGACAAGAGCACCTCCCTTAAGGTTACAGTGCGCTTAAAGACACAGCACAAGGGTTTCTGATGCCCGCCTTCTACTGAGGAGGGAGACCTACTTCAGAACTGTAGAGATGTGTCTTTTAATAGCGTTTGCTCCTGGCTTGACTTGAAGACTGTGCTGTATTCCTGCTTTCTATAAGCACTTCCCATTTTTTCCTTCTGAACATCAAGTGACTAGCTCGCAGAGTCCTTTACTCAGTGAGGAATGTTGTGATTCCCTGACCCACAGGTGGAAGGGGGCCCAGAAACAATTTTATATTATATATTAACAATTTTAAAGATAGATTTAAGAACACAAAAGGAGAGGTTTGGTCTGTGTCTTTTCAATGGAATGTACTTTTCACTGAATGTATTTACTTGCTAGTCACAAGCACTTAAGGGAACCAGGACAGAAATGCAGCAAGCATATAAAATAATGATAACGATGATGATGATGATGATAAATCTCCCTTGCACCAGAAGCCAGGATGATGAAAGAAAAATTTCAAGGGAAACTCTTGACAAATGAGTAATAATAAACAGAGTAATCTTCAGGGTACGTTGAATATTTAGAGAATATTGAACCTAGGAAGAATGTCTTTATGAGCACTACTGTGTGCCAGGACATCTTCCTCAGACAGAAAAAAAAATGGCTGCATTATCATTCTAAATGATAGCTGTGCCAATGGCACAATTCTCACAGATAAAAAAGGCTGACCATAACTGCAGAAAGCAGCAAAGGAAAAGGCACCCAACAGCACTGTATACTCTACTCTTACAAGAAGGGTGAGGATGAGCTCCATTAACATAAGAAAAAAGCTGCTCTTGTCTCTCACTAACCTATGAAGGAGGCTACATCTTCTTCCATGCAATACCAGAGGAGCTCATTTTAACTACCCATGGCTGCTGTTTGTCTCAGGCCTGTGAAATCACTGTACAAAATTCTGTTCTTTCCTTTTTCATTTTTTTCTAATTGTTATGTGGGTGTTTTGCCTGAACAGTACTGACTGCGGCCAAAAGAAGGCAAGAGATGCCTGGATTAAAGTTACAACAAATGATTATCTATCATGGTGGTTCTGAGAATGTAACCTGGATACTCTGTAACAGTACCCAGTGAGCTTAACAATGAACCATCTTCCTAGCTCCTTTTTTTTTTATTAATTTTCTATACATTTTAATTAAAACATATTACACCAATTTCCCTTTTTTTGTCTGTCCTCTATTCTTTTCCAAATGCTCCCATTCAAACTTCTTTCAAGCCAAGGGTGTATAAAAAAAAGTATATTGAAATATATGAATACACCCTGTTGAGTCCATTTTTGTCATTTGTATGCTTATGGTGTAAGGGCTGACCATGTTGTGCTTAGGGAGCCCGTCCGAGCCTGAGGATAATTCTCTCACCTAAAGGAGAATTCCACTTTTTAATCAGGTGTCTGACCCAAACTAGGCTGCTTTGTACAGGAAATACAACCAAGAACAGAAAGTTTGCATTGGAAAATACTTTAGCAGTTAAAAATAATGAACACTCTTCCACAACACCCAGCTTCCCTTTCCAGTATGTAAAGAAGTTCACTACACTCTGCAACTCCAGGTCCAGAGGTTCTGACACCATCTCCTGGCCTCTATGCTTACCAGGCATGAGTGAGGTGCAAAGACATGCAAACAGAAAACCAAGCATGCACATTAAATAATGACTGAAATTAAATTTGAAAAATAAAGCCACAACAACAAAAAAACATAACGAAAGATAAGTTGCACCACAAAACTTATGTTTAAAGCTGTGGTGGTGCATTTTTTAAATGTAGAACTCCAGACACAGAGGCAGGAAGTTAACTGTGAGTTTAAAGGCATGAGCTACAGAGACAACATCAACCCACCAATAATTTATACCACAATGTTTAAAAAACAACAAAAATGAATAACAAACAACACAGGAGGTTCAGGACAATATCTCTTAAAGTTATTTTAGGTGTTAGGCCCTTTAAATCCTTCTCAGAAATGTATATATCTGAGCATAGTAGCAGAGTCAAGCCAAGCCTGCATAGCCTACATAGTGAGTATGATAATAAGACATATCTAAATAACCCAGAATAACACAGACACCCCATATGCATACACATATATTTGAATGTAATTTTGTTTTGTTGTTTGAGCCCGGACATTATTAGAAAGTTCTAGCTATCTTGGAACTCATTGTGTATAGTTTAATGAATAGTATCCATACTGAACTTTTGAAACAAATTCTGGTAAATATTTTATTCTATATTATTGATTGGCTCATTATTCAAAGCATGACAGCTTTCTATACAAGAGGGAGCTTACAAGCAATTTTCTTCATATTTTCTTGTATTTAAAGAGACTGAAAGTGGTGGAAATTTTACATTTAGATTGTTTTCTTTCATTCAATCACTATGAAATCAATAACAATCTTTTCTTGATATCATTCTATTTTGGAAATCTTTTAACTATTTTAATTTCACTATTAATTTATTATTAAAAATAAATTCATAAATTGAGCTCTTTGAATATGTTGTGTTAATACTAAGACTCCACTTATGTTAGCTGAAACATTGCCTACTAGAGTAAATATATATACTAGCTACCAGTAAACCAGTGAATTTTTAGGAATGTTTTTCTAACTGATGCAGAGATCCACAGCCAAGCACTTAGCTGAGCTTTCAGGAGTTTCATGGAGGAGAGTAAGAAAGGATTGTGCAAGCAAGGGGGAGTCAAGGTCATGAGAGTGGAGCCCAGAGACAGCTGACCTGGGCTTGTGAGAGCTCAAGGACTCTGCACCAACAGCTAGGGAGCCTGAATAAGGACCGACCTATGACCTCTGCATGTGTGTGACTGCTGTGTAACTTGATGTGTTTGTGGTGCTCCTAGCAGTGGGATCAGTACCTGTCCCTGGTGCTTTAGCTCTCTTTTGGGAACCTATTGCCCATGCTGGGTTCCTTCTCCCAGCTTTGATGTAGGGGGAGGAGAATAATGGTCGGTTAACTTATTCTCTAATTCTTGTGAAATAAATAACAATAAATGAAAAATAGCTGCTCCTGACTGAAGACCAGCAGCTATGAACATCCAGGGGGTTTGGAAGCATACTGCGATCATCCAGGCCAGCCAAATTAGGCAAGTGTTGACAGGGTGCAGTCCACTGTAAAGATAGAACATGGTAGAGGTCGTGAGAAAACAGGGGTGTAGCAGGAGGGAGCAGACGGGTGTAAGATGCACAAGGAAGTTTCCCTTAGGAGAAGAACATCAGCAACTCTTTTTCTGGCCCAGGGAGGATGAGGAAGGGCTCTTTCTGACAGGAAATTTTTTTCTTACAGTCTTCTCACTGATGGAATGTGTACCTGGGGTTTCCTGAAACATGTTAGCCTCAGTGAGAATCATGGAAATCATTTTTTGCAAGACTCCCCGAGTTAGTTCTACTCAAGCACTCGTGGCTTGAGTAGTAAACAAATAAAGACTTAATAGAGTACATCGCATACTGGTCCCTCTCTTGTGTGCTCATTGTATCTAGTTCTAGCTCATTGCATCATTCCTCTTATCACAGCACAGCTCAACAAGGATGGCAGTGCTGATTAGGCTTGCCTGGGCATAACTGAGAAAATTCTCCTGGTGGGGGGGTGAGAAATCCCTTTTGATATTAAGAAATTGAGTTTCCTTTCAACAGTGTCGAGAAAATGTCAGATCAGACTGTGGATCTAATCTGCAACAGAGGCCATGATTTGGTTGATAGTGTTTCTGTGCTATTGACTGGATTGAAGAAAACAAACGACAGCAGACAAGTTTCAGAGAATCGTATATAAGGATGTAGCCTGAAATTAAGATACCCAGCACTACTTAATACATAGCCCTATATCTGTTCATTAGGAGGAAGAGATGGCTACACTTGGAAAAAACAAATAATTTAAATAGATAAACATTTGTCAAGCATACTAAAAGTATAATAAAAATGCAAATATACACAGAAGTCTGAAATATTTAATATGAAACAGGAGAGAAAAATAGCTTAGAAATCTCTGAGGCAATTCTACAGTCTGTTTATATCTCTTGATATACAGTGTCAACGGTGTTTCATTTTAGTTATGTAATTTATTTCTTTGAAATGTATAAAGCAATGTCCTTTTTTAGGCTTCAACATGCATTTATTACATAATTTCTAATTCTATTTTTGCTTATACACTTACCATTTGCATATCTAACAGGTCTGTTTATTTCCGTTCAATTACTCTCTGGTTTGTCATTATGCTTTATTTTATGTACTATTACAAGAATCATACCAAAATAGTCAATTGCATGATTTTTAACATCACAAAACAGTTCTCAAACAATGGGCTGTGCATTTTTCACCTGTTTGGTCTAGTACTATCATTGCTGCCCTTCTAGAATAACTCCATTTTAACTCCCATTATGTACACATATGTATATGCATATAAGGATTTGTGTGTGTGTGTGTGTGTGTGTGTGCTTTATCTGTTTTTTTCTAATAGATATCTAGCCAGGGATATCTGGCTAAGCATATCTGTGTTGATTTTATTTATCAGTATAGGCACTAAAGACAATTAGAAACTGAGGTAGAATTCATTTTATGATTTTGGTATGAGTGTGATGGGTAATGAGACTATAGATTTTAGTCCTGGGGAATGAACTCTTTTTAATTTATCCCAATATGCTGATTGTTACACACACATTGTTTATAATGCTAATGATTTAATCGTGAGGCTTAAACTTGTCATACATATTTCACTGTATATATGTATGATTATACAAGTGAGAGAGTGCATTTTCTCAGAATAAAATTTACCTCAGTTGTAAAGATAGTCCAAAGATAAGTTTTCAAAGTAAATTACTAGATTCTAAGTGTTTGTTTACTTCAGTTTGTATAAACAAATTTACATGTGTGCCTGATTGTCTGCATATGGACCATGTGTGTTCTGGAGCACTTGGAGGCCTGAATCAGACATCACATCCCTTTGAACTGGAATTAGAGGTACTCACATGTTACTATGTGCGTGCTAAGAAGTAAATTCAGGTCCTCTTGAAAGAATAGTAAATGCTTTATATTCTGAGCTATCTATCTCTTCAGATCTTTTTTTTTTAAAAAAAAAATGAGGTCTACAATGTATGTTTAAAGATTGTCTGCCTTATAAAATATTTCTAGACGGTTAGGCCAAATATTAAAAAAAAGATACAATCCTTTTTAGTGGAAAATTCAGATGTGATTGATGTGGATTGCATGGAAAATGATAAATGGACTAGTTCATGTACACATTTCATGAGAATAAAGAGAGGGATATAATGCTTTTGACAGTAATGTATAACTTATTCAAATACAATCACTACATGATTAATGGGAATATGATTATAGTAGAAATGGAGTACAGGATTTTTTATAGTGTTGGCTTCCAACCCAGTTTCGTGCTGGGAATCTAACCCTGAGCAACAATTACTCTCCTGATGGAGAAAAATGGTACCAGAGCAGAATAACAGCCAGAGAACTATTGGAATGCACTAAAGAGCAATGTCTTCGGGTAGTTCCTTCAAGTCTGAGGCACCCAGAGTACTTTTAAGACAAAGTTCAGTAAATGCATGAGGAAAAGATAAAGATAGCTTTAAATGCAAATGCATATGGTTTCCAAAAGATATGCTTGCAAGATACACTGAACATAACTGAAAATTTGTACATGCCAGAGAAGGCCAAGCACAGCCGCCCCTCCATGTGCAGTTCCTGAGATGCAGGAAGCAATTCCCTCCAGGCAACCTAGTGGCAGCTAAATGAGAGTGTTACTTGAGGGCCAAGGAGAAAACTCCTACGTGCCCCAAGGACCACTTCTATGGTGTCTGCATATACATTTGGCAATGTTATAGATGATTCTGAGTATAGCAATTCTACTAGTGTACTTGTTCTCCATGTTGTTTTTCTCTTTCCACACCAGTGGCTTCTGAAAATATTGATGTGCTGTATGATAATTTGAGTCTTCCTGGTCTAATACAGCTGGCAGCTATTGAGGTTGTAACACAAGTTATTGGAAAAACCTGACTAATAATAAATAATAAAAGAATTGGGAAAATTTGAGAAAAAATGCAGAAAGTGTTTTTTCCTGATTATAAAACTTGCCAAAAGAATTATACTGAAACAGAAAAGAATTTGGCTATGATGAATAAAGTTTCTGAGGAACCTAGGGCTTTTAGGGATGACTGTCTATGGCCTTGTAAATCAAAATTAGAATTGTGAGGAAGAACAATGGGAGAGATAAGACAATGAAGTAAAACCCACTGACCTATGCTTCTGTAAACTACAAGTAGTTAACCTCTGTGGTAAAAGGCTCTGAAGTTGTTTTATGATTAACTTAGGTAAGAATTATGAATATAGTGGCTGGAATGGGGCTTGGGAACTGGGAAAATGTCATGTTGAATGATGATGTGCTGATTTCAAATAATCTTTGTTCTTCTTGTGAACTGTTTTTCCCAGATAATGATTAACCTGTGACAAGAAAATTCATTTTTCTTTTGTAAAATTTATAATAAAGACTGAGGTTGGAAGCTCAGGACAGAAGAAAGAAGAAGTAGAAGAACTTGCCTTGATAGCCTGCCAGCTTGCAACAGAGTGCTGCGTTCGTGTATTCCTTTCATCTTCCAGACATTCCAGATTCAAGATCCATTTCTCTGCTGAGGCTGGTCCTCAACACACACACACACACACACACACACACACACACACACACACACACACAGAAACACACACACAGACACAATGAAAATATTACTAAATATGTATAATAATAAAAATATGGTACCAACATGAAGACATCCATCAGTGGAATAGAATTTTGGGCCCACATATAATCCTACAATCCACAGCCATACAGTCACCTGATATTTGACAAAGAGGACAAAAACACACCTTGAGGAAAGACAGTATTGCTGTGGAATATTTCTTTACAGTGTGTAAAGGAATGTTGTTGTGATTGGCTTAATAAGCATTAAACTAGCTTCTAATTACTTATCAATCTCTTTTATTAAGCACCTAGATTTCTGTCTTTACTAACCCTCATCAGAGAAACTTATTTTTGTAGTAGATGGTGATAGACAGATACTGCCAAATGGTCTTTGCAGAATGTTCAATCCTAAATTAAATACCTATCTCATACCCTTGCCTAAGGCTAAGGTATCACTGCAGAAGATGGGACAGAAAGACTATAAGAGCTAGAAGTCATGGATAACTACAAGGAAGCAGTGTTCAGGGCAGTTGCATATATGAACTCCATAGTAGTTGTAATAGCATGGGCAAAACCTAGGCAATCTCAAGTCACAGAAAAACCCTGAATGGAGAGGGGAGGTGAACTTGAAGTTCCACCATTACTGAAAAGTTATTAGCAATAATTCCTTCCAGGAGAGGGAGAGGTAGTTATCTTTAATGGTCTACATAGGCCCTGGTATGTGGACCATGCTCCACTAGGTGGCAACACAAATCTGACTCCATGAAATTTAGAAAAGGATACAAAATGATGAGATGAGAGAAGGGGGATGTAATCAGTTAGGATCTATGGGATGAATGAATTCAAAATACATTGTGTGAAACTCTCTGTGAACTGAAAAAAGTAACGCAAATCTATAAAAGCTCTGAAACACTTAAAGTAAAAAGAGGATAGAGATAAACCTAAGAATTAAATTGTGTTCAGACATGTAATTTTAACTATAGAAACATGGTGTCCTTTTATTTCAATTAAATAAAATAATTTCTTTGAAGTGCATTAATGACTATACTTTGGCTTTACTAGAACCCTAAACAGGCATATATTTAATAGCAAATTTCCAATTGCTTGTAGTTTGGTTTTTGTACATCAAATATCCTTTCAACTGTAACAACTACCTGTTCTCTCCCTACTACTGTTGTGATTATTTGCATTTATTTTTGTGTCAGTGCTAGAATTCCCATTTGTGTTTAAACTCTTTCAGGTTTAAGATTTATTATTTTCACAGTTCAAATTATTCGCATGTAATGCTCGGATGATGACTAACAAGAGTATTTCTGTGACTAAGAGAACAAGGAGGTGGTAGGTCATGTTCAAGGCTGGATTCTTTTGAATGGAAACTCTGAAGAACCAGAGAGAACTTACACATTATTATTTACACTCATCATGAAATAGGGCACTTTTAAAATTAGTGGGAGCTCCCAGAGTGTGTTTTTCTTCCAAAGGGACTAGGTAGTGGTTCTTCATCAGAAGCATCAGAGTCAGAGTATTCAGTATCTTCTCTTATCTTCTCCTCTAACCTTCCCCTGATGTACTGGTCTAAAAAATCAATACTGTGTTGCAAGTACCTGGACCCATTGTTCTTTACTTCAGTCTTCAGAGGGAGGCTGGAAATGGACAGTGGTATATTTAGTGTCACATTTAGATTGTTCTTGGTCTTGAGTTCCTTTTTGCATATAGGAGAGGTAGAATATACAATTGTTTGGTTAAACACTCATTTTTCTTTTTGTTTCATAGTGCATATCTTCAAAGCATTCCTTTTCTGTTAGTAGTAACCAGATATTGACCCAGAAAAAAAATGGACACTACTGATCATTGAATGATTACATCTACTCATGAATGTTTAGCTACTCACAATTATTGGCCTATCATTGAGAAGTGAAAATAGGGGGTTAGAGAGATGTTTTGGTGGTTAAGAACACTGACTGTTCTTCCAGAGGCCCTGGGTTTAATTCCCAGTACCCACATGGCAGGTCACAACTGCCTATAATTCCACTTCCAGGGTACTCAACAATAAATGGTCCAAAAACCACTATCTTCTACATGAAATAAAACAGAATAAGTGAAAATACCCACATGCATACCCACAGCTGGCATCTCAGTACCCAAAGATCTACCATGTACCCACGTGTTCTGACTTTAGCTAGTGAGTTCCTCCATTACTCCTACCCACCTGCTCTGCCATATCCATACCCATAGGAATAGCTAGAGACTATGGGTCACATTGGCTTTGCAGGTGCAAGTCCAGTCAAGCAACTCATGAACCAGCTTAACCTGGCCTATTTAACCTAGTTCAGGCCATGTAGTTCTGACATTGGCCCAATCTAAGGCAGAGTAGACTATGATATTAAACACACAACCAAAGAAAGATGTCCACCTGCCTAAAGATTAATGAAATAGAAACAAATAAAACAATAAAAGGAAACAATGAATTAAAGGACTGGATCTTTTGGTTTTGGGTTTGTTTTGGGACAGGGTTTCTTTGTGTAACAACCCTGGCTTTCCTGGAACTCACATTGTAGAACAGTCTGGCCTTGAACTCACAGAGATCCACCTGCCTCTGCCTCTTGAGTACTGGGATTAAAGGTGTGTACCACCTCCACCAGTCTCAAGGACTGGTTCTTTAAGAAGATAAATAAACAGACCTTTGCCCAACAAGCTAAAAGAAGAGGTAGACGTGGAATCTTTACTCTGGACACCAAGAAATTTAAAACATAATAAAAGGATGCTTTCAAAGCCTTTGTTCTGTGGATGGAGAGGTGGCTTAGAAGTTAAGAACACTAATTGTTTTTCCTGAAGATCTGAGGTTCAATTCCCAGCCTCTGCATAGTGGCTCAAAACAGTCTGTGACCACAGTCATAGTGAATTCAGTGCCCTTTTTTGGCCTCCAAGGGCATGGTATGAACACGGTGCACAGACACACAAACAGGCAAAAGATCAATACACATAAAAGTAACAAAGAATAACGTATTAAATGAATGCATCACTGAAGCACAATTAATAAAAGCTCAGTGTCAGGAATTGGGTTTAACATGAAGATCTGAAAATCAAAACAGACAGACACTGTCTCTTACCTTGACCTCAGTCTGAAATGGCAATTCTGCCTTCTGGAAGCTCAGAATGAGACTGTGTCTGAGAGCTGTCTCACCCCATATTATGTATTATATTTCTCTTTAGGGCTAGGATTAAAAGTGTGTACCACTGGGATTAAAGGCATACACCATCTGATTTTTGGGGCAACTAGTGTGGCTACTGAGATTAAAGGTGTGTGTTACAATAATCTGGTCTTTAAGTCTGACCAGTGCAATTGTTTTACTCTCAGATCTTTTTTTAATTTTTTTAAAGATTTATTTATTTGTTATGTACACAGGGTTCAGCCTCCATGTACACCTGCAGGCCAGAAGAGGGCAACAGCTCTCATTACAGATGGTTGTGAGCCACAATGTGGTTGCTGGGAATTGAACTCAGGACCTCCAATCAGTACTCTTAACCTCTGAGCCATCTCTCCAGCCCTACTCTCAAATCTTTATGCAATCTTTATTTATTAAAATACAATCAAAATACCATTACACAACACCACACACAGTTTTAAAAATAAGTATCAAATGCAGATATCTCTTTATATTTTTTGTTATGGCTCTTTTTTTTTTTTTTACAAATGTAACATTGGTTTTTATTTACATATCTGTGTTTTGTATGTTTGTTTTGTATGTATATCTTTGTACCCATATCAGACCCAATGAGCGTGGAGGCCAGGAATTGGTGTCAGAACACCTGGAACTGGAGTTACAGAATGCAGTGAACTTCTTTAAATACTAGGAATGGAAGGTGGGTGCTCTAGAAGACTCTTTACTACTTTTAACTGAAAAGCCAGGAAATTTTCCATTTCTGTGCTGGTGTGGGATGATTGTCTATAGTCTGTCAATTATGTTTTAAATAAATGCTGATTGGCCAATAGCCAGGCAGGAAGTATAGGCGGGACAACAAGACAGGAAGTAGAGGTAGTGCAATGAGAAGAGGAGACTTCTAGAAGGAGGAAGCCCATTCCTCCCCAGTCCTGTCCAGACACCAAAGAAGCAGGATGTGGCCTGCCCCACTGAAAAAAGTAGCAAGCCATGTGGCTTACATAGATAAGAATACTGGTTAATATAAGTTATAAGAGCTAATGCAAAGCCTGAGCTAATGGGCCAATCAGTTTATAATTAATATAGAACTCAGTGTAATTTTCTTTGGGGGTTACCGGCTGTGGGAATGTGGGTGCAGTTTTCCAGGCTACTTCCTGCTGGTTGGGGGTGCTGATAATTTTATGGGGACCTAAAGAAAATTTTGAATTATGATCAAGTCCTGACTGGAATATCCTGTGAGTCTTGATCATCTCAGGCAGCAGTCTTGAATCTGTTTTGGATGTAGAACTCAAATATCTGGGCCATCACTTCCTACTGGAGATTTCTCAGGTGGTCTTCCTTGATCACACCTGATTTTTCTTAGCTCAGAATGAATCCATAGCCTCTCATTTTCTATGGAAACAAAAGCAAACCCTCTTGCCAAGTTACATACTTTTGACTTCAATTTTGAAGTCAAGGTAATTTCAAAAATACCTATCTTGGATTAATTCAGCAGCATTTATAAGCAAATATCTTTTAGCAGCTGGTGCTCCTTCCTCAGAATTCAAACAATTCAAAGAGAGCATAATAACATACAGTATCCAGATTCTCTGTGTATTTTCCATCTTTATGTGGCTTTACATTAACCTGTATTTCTTTTATTTTTACTTTTACTTTTTGAGACAGGTTCTCTGTATATCTTAGGCAGAACTTAGGTAGGTGGAAAAGACAGAACTGAATTCTGGGAAGAAGAAAGCAGAGTGAGGAAAGATGCCATGGATCCACCAGAGACAGACATGCCGAATTTTTCCCATTAGGTCACTGCCACGTGGTGATTCACAGATTAATAGAAATGGGTTAAATCAAGATGTGAGAGTTAGCCAATAAGAAGTTAGAGCTAATGGGCCATGCAGTAATTTAATTAATACAGTTTCTGTGTGGTTATTTTGGGTGTAAGCTAGCTGGGCGGCTGGGACGAACAAGTGGGCCCTCCTCCTGTTACAATATAAAATGTTAAAAATGTATTTCTAGCCTCATTGTCTTTGCTAACTTTATTAACCTTAAGCTATTTAGATAAACTTACTCATACATACTAAAAGGAACTAGTGGCTCTTCCATTAAATTATATGGCAATATAATACAAATTTGTTCAGTTTTTACCCTCACAAGGGCTAATTTAGTTTCTTTATTACCTTCAATTTAAAATCATCAATTCAAAGGTTAAATCTGGTTTAAAAAAATAGCTATAAAGTCCTGGTCTTATTAAAAAGATACAAACTTATTGTAGATTGTTAGAAATACAAGTTAATAATCAGCCATTTTTAAAGTACTGATATAATTATTGGGATAAGCCTTATTTAGTCCCCTGTATATGCTTTTAAATTCAAGCTTTTTTTAAATTTTTTTATTGAAAAATAAAAAAAAATTCCGCCTCCTCACAGCCTCCCATTTCCCTCCCCTTCCTCCCACACCACTCCTGCTCCCCCCACTCTTTTCCCCATCCCTCTCCAGTCCGCAGAGAAGTCAGGGTTCCCTGCACTGTGGAAAGTCCAAGGTCCTCGCCCCTCCATCTAGGTCTAGGAAGGTGAGCATCCAAACTGGCTAGGTTCCCAAAAAGCCAGAACATGAAGTAGGATCAAACCCCAGTGTCATTGTCTTTGGCTTCTCATCAGTCCTCATTGTTCAGAGAGTCCAGTTTTATCCCATGCTTTTTCAGTTCCATTCCAGCTGGCCTTGGTGAGCTCCCAATAGATCAATCAGTCCCTCTGTCTCAGTGGGTGGATGCATCCCTCACGGTCCTGACTTCCTTGCTGTCTGTAAGTCTGACCAGTGCAATTGTTTTACTCTCAGATCTTTTTTTAATTCTTTTAAAGATTTATTTATTTGTTATGTACACAGGGTTCAGCCACCATGTACACCTGCAGGCCAGAAGAGGGCAACAGCTCTCATTAAAGATGGTTGTGAGCCACAATGTGGTTGCTGGGAATTGAACTCAGGACCTCCGGAGGAGCAGTCAGTACTCTTAACCTCTGAGCCATCTCTCCAGCCCTACTCTCAAATCTTTATGCAATCTTTATTTATTAAAATACAATCAAAATGCCATTACACATCACCACACACAGTTTTAAAAATAAGTATCAAATGCAGATATCTTTTTATATTTTTTGTTATGGCTTCTTTTTTTTTTTACAAATGTAACATTAGTTTTTATTTACATATCTGTGTTTTGTATGTTTGTTTTGTATGTATATCTTTGTACCCATATCAGACCCGATGAGCGTGGAGGCCAGGAATTGGTGTCAGAACACCTGGAACTGGAGTTACAGAGTGCAGTGAACTTCTTTAAATACTCCCTCCTTCTGCTGCTCATTGGGACTTTGGGAGCTTATTCCGGTGCTCCAATGTGCGTCTCTGTCTCTATCTCCATCCATCACCTGATGAATGTTCTATTGGTGTTATGCAAGATATTCATCAGTGTGGTTATAGGATAGGGCCATTTCAGGTTCCTTATACTAAGCTGCCCAAGGCACTAACTGGGGACACCCCCTGGACACCTGGGAGCCCCACAAGGTTCAGGTATCTTGCCTACCCTAAGCTGGATCCCTTAATTCAGATATATGTTTCCCTGCTCCCATATCCATCCTTCCTTTATCCCAACCATCCCAATTCCCCAAGTTCCCCCCATCTTCCCTTTCTCACATTTCTCTCCCAATCTCCCCTTACCCCTATCCCACCCCTCACCCAAGATCCCAATTTTTGCTCGGCAATCTTGTCTAATTCCCATATCCAAGAGGATAACTATATGTTTTTCTTTGGGTTCACCTTCTTATTTAGCTTCTATAGGATCACAAATTATAGACTCAATGTCATTTATTTATGGTTAGAAACCAATTATGAGTGATTACATCCCATGTTCATCTTTTTGGGTCTGGGTTACCTCACTCAGGATAGTGTTTTCTATTTCCATCCATTTGTATGCAAAATTTGAGAAGTCATTGTTTTTTTACAGCTGAGTAGTACTCTAATGTGTATATATTCCACACTTTCTTCATCCATTCTTCCATTGAAGGACATGTAGGTTGTTTCCAGGTTCTGGCTATTACAAATAATGGTGCTATGAACATAGTTGAACAAATGCTTTTGTCATATGACAGCACATCTCTTGGGTATATTCCCAAGAGTGGTATTGCTGGGTCCTGGGGTAGGTTGATTCCGAATTTCCTGAGAAACCACGACACTGATTTCCAAAGTGGTTGGACAACTTTGCATTCCCACCAGCAATGGATGAGTGTACCCCTTCCTCCACAACCTCTCCAGCAAAGGCTATCATTGGTGTTTTTGATTTTAGCCATTCTGACAGGTGTAAGACAATATCTCAAAGTTGTTTTGATTTGCATTTCCCTGATCGCCAAGGAGGTTGAGCATGACCTTAAGAGTCTTTTGGCCATTTGAACATCTTCTGTTGAGAATTCTCTGTTCAGTTCAGTGCCCCATTTTTTAATTGGATTAACTAGCATTTTAAAGTCTAGTTTCTTGAGTTCTTTATATATTTTGGAGATCAGACCTTTGTCTGTTGCGGGATTGGTGAAGATCTTCTCCCAGTCAGTAGGTTGCCTTTTTGTCTTAGTGACAGTGTCCTTTGCTTTACAGAAGCTTCTCAGTTTCAATAGGTCCCATTTATTCAATGTTGCCCTTAATGTCTGTGATGCTGGGGTTATACACAGGAAGCGATCTCCTGTGCCCATACATTGTAGGTTATTTCCCACTTTCTATTCTATCAGGTTCAGTGTGTTCAGACTGATATTGAGGTCTTTGTTCCATTTGGACTTGAGTTTTGTGCATAGTGATAGATATGGGTCTATTTTCATTCTTATACAGGTTGACATCCAGTTGTGCCAGCACCATTTGTTGAAGATGTTTTCTTTCTTCCATTGTATACTTTTAGCTCCTTTATCAAAAATGAGGTGTTGATAGGTTTGTGGGTTAAAATCCGTGTCTTCTATATGATTTCAGTGGTCAGCTTCTCTGTTTTATGCCAGTACCATGCTGTTTTCAATACTGAAGCTCTGTAATAGAGTTTGAAATCAGGGATGGTAATGACTCCAGACATTACTTTATTGTATAAGATTGTTTTGGCTATCCTAGTTTTTTTGTTATTCCATATAAACTTGATTATTGTCCTCTCAAGGTCTGTGAAGAATTTTGATGGGATTTTGATGGGGATTGAATTGAATCTATAGATTGCTTTTGGGAGAATTGCCATTTTTGCTATGTTCATCCTCCCAATCCAAGAGCAAGGGAGATCCTTCCATTTTCTGGTATCCTCTTCAATTTCTTTCTTCAATGCTTTAAAGTTCATGTCAAATAGGTCTTTCACTTCCTTGGTTAGAGTTACCCCAAGATATTTTATGCTGTTTGTTGCTATCGTGAAAGGTGATGCTTCTCTGATTTCCCTCTCTGCTTCCATATCCTTTGTGTATAGGAGGGCAACTGATTTTTTTGGAGTTGATTTTGTATCCTGCCACGTTACTAAAGGTTTTTATCAGCTGTAAGAGTTCTTTGGTGGAGTTTTGGGGGTCGCTTATGTACACCATCATATCATCTGCAAATAACGAAAGTTTAACTTCTTTCTTTCCAATTCGAATTCCCTTTATCTCCTTATGTTGTCTTACTGCTATTGCTAGAATTTCAAGCACTATATTGAAGAGTTATGGAGAGAGGGGACAATCTTGTCGTGTTCCTGATTTTAGTGGGATGGCTTTGAGTTTCACTCCATTTAATTTGATGTTAGCTGTCGGCTTGCTGTAATAAATTTTATTATAGTTTGGTATGACCCTTGTATCCCTAATCTCTCCAAGACTTTTATCATAAAGGGATGTTAAATTTTGCCAAATGCTTTTTCAGCATCTAATGAAATGATCATATGATTTTTTTCTTTCAGTTTATTTATATGATGGATTACATTGATAGATTTCCATATGTTGAACCAGCCCTGCATCTCTGGGATAAAGCCTACTTGATCAAAATGGATAATTTTTCTAATGTATTCTCGGATTCGGTTTGCAAGTATTTTATTGAGGATTTTTGTGTCGATGTTCATGAGTGAGATTGGCCTATAATTCTCTTTATTGGTTGAGTCTTTGTGCGGTTTTGGTATCAGAGTAACTGTAGCTTCATAAAAGGAATTTGGCTATGACTCTTCTGTTTCTATGTTGTGAAATACATTAAGGAGTATAGGTATTAGGACTTCTTGGAAGTTCTGGTAGAATTCCACATTGAAACCATCTGGTCCTGGGCTTGTTTTGGTAGGAAGGTTTTTGATAACAGCTTCTAATTCTTTGCGACTAACAGGTTTATTTAGATTGTTCACCTGTTCCAGGTTTAACTTTGGTATATGATATTTATCTAAAAAAGTGTCCATTTCTTTTACATTTTCCAGTTTTGTGGCATACAGCCTTTTGTAGTAAGATCTAATGATTTTCTGAATTTCCTCCGTGTCTGTGGTTATGTCCCCCTTTTCATTTCTGATTTTATTAATTTGCATATTCTCTCTCTGCCGTTTGATTAGTTTGGATAGGGGTTTATCAATCTTATTTTCTCCAGGAACCAGCTTTTTGTTTCATTGATTCTTTGGACTGTTTTCTGTGATTCTATTTTGTTGATTTCAGCCCTCAGTTTATTTCCAGTCTTCTACTCCTCTTGGGGAGTCTTCTTCTTTTTTTTTTCTAGAGCTTTCAGGTGGGCTGTTAAGTCTCCAATGTGTGCTTTCTCCATTTTCTTTAAGTGGGCACTTTCCTCTCAGGACTGCTTTCATAGTTTCCCATAAGTTTGAGTATGTTGTTTCTTTATTTTCATTAAATTCAAGGAAGGCTTTACTTTCTTTCTTTATTTCTTCCTTGATCAAGGTGTGGTTCAGTAGTTGACTGTTCAGTTTCGATGAGTTTGTAGGCTTTCTGGGTACAATGCTACATTGTTGTTGAATTCTAACTTTAATCCATGGTGATTCGATAAGATGCAGGTGGTTACTAATATTTTTTTGTAACTATGGAAGTTTGCTTTGTTACCGAGTACGTGGTCAATTTTCGAGAAGGTTCCATGAGCTGCAGAGAAGAAGGTATATTCTTTCCTATTTGGGTGGAATGTTTGGTAGATGTCTGTTAAGTCCATTTGATTCATGACCTCCATTAATTCTTTTATTTCTCTCTTAGGTTTCTGTCTGATTGACATGTCCATTGGTGAAAGAGGAGTGTTGAAGTCTCCTACTATTAGTGTGTTCAGTTTGATGGCAGCCTTGAGTTTTAGTAATGTTTCTTTTACGTACGTGGGTGCTTTTATATTAGAGGCATAGATATTCAGGAGAGAGATTTCATCCTGATGAATTGTTCCTGATAATGAGTATAAAATGTCCCTCTCCATCTCTTCTGATTGATTTAAGTTTGAAGTCAACTTTGCTAGAAATTTGTATGGCCACACCTGCTTGTTTCTTAGGTCCATTTGCTTGATAAGCCTTTTCCCAGCCCTTTACTCTGAGTAGGTGCCTTTGTGGTTGAGGTGTGTTTCTTGTAAACAGCAGAATGTTAGATCCTGTTTTCATATCCAATCTGTGCCTTTTTATAGGTGAGTTGAGACCATTGACATTAAGTGATATTAATTACCAGTGGTTGTTAACTCCGGTCATTTTTTTTGGTAGTAGAGTTTTTGTGTTTCCCTTCTTCGAATTGTGCTGGTGAAGGGTCTCTAGATATCTGAGTTATTGAGGGCATTGTTGGACTCCTTGGTTAGTGATTTACCTTCTATTACTTTCTGTAAGGCTGGATTTGTGGCTACGTATTGTTTAAATTTGTTTTTATCCTGGAAAATATTGTTTTCTCCATTTATAGCGAACGAAAGCTCGGCTTGGTATATTAGTCTGGGATTGCATCCATAGTCCCTTTGTTTCTGGAGTACCTCTATCCAGGACCTTCTGGCTTTCATGGTTTCCATAGAGAAGTCAGGTGTAAGTCTGATAGGGTTACCTTTATAAGTAACTTGGCCTTTTTCCTTTGCAGCTGTTAATATTCTTTCTTTATTCTGTATGCTTTGTATTTTGATTATTATATGACGAGGGGATGTTTTTTTTTTTGATCCAATCTATTCGGTGTTCTGTATGCTTCTTGAACCTTCATAGGTATATCTTTCTTTAGGTTGGGAAAGTTTTCTTCTATAATTTTATTAAATATATTTTCTGGACCTTTGAGCTGCACTTCTTTTCCTTCTTCAACTCCTAGTATTCTTAGGTTTTGTCTTTTGATTGTGTCCCAGATTTCCTGAATGTTTTGTTATGAGAGTTTGTTGGATTTGCTGTTTTCTTTGACCAGTGTGTTCATTTTCTCTATGGTATCTTCAGAATCTGAGACTCTTTCTTCTATCCCTTGTATTCGGTTGCTTGTTTCTGTAGTTTCTTCGTTTACCTAGATTTTCCATGTCCAGCCAGCCCTCTGTTTGTGTTTTCTTCCTTCCCTCCATTTCGGTTTTCAAGTCTTTAACTGTTTCCATTATCTGCTTGATTGTTTTTCCTTGGTTTCCTAGGGTATCATTCACTGATTTACTCAATTCTTCAAACTTTCTGTTATACTTCTTATCCATTTCTATAAGGGCGTTTTTTACATGCTGTTTAAGGGCCTGTCACTTTCATAAAGTCAATTTTTTCTACTTCTTCTTGATTAAGGTGTTCATGTCCTCCTGTTGTGAGGTCGCTGGGTTCTGGTGGTTTCATGTTGTTTTTCAGATTGTTGGGTGAATTCTTGCATTGGCACCTGCCCATCTCTTCCTCCGGATGCTTCCATATGGATCTTTTTTTTTACAGGATCAGGTCTCCTTGCCCACTGATGTAGCTTCCGGGTGATTGCTCTCCTGGTGCCTAGATCAGATCTCCGTGCTGCTTGGGTAGCTCGTAAACAAAGGGCCTACCTTGCTTGCTGCAGGCAGGCTATTGAGACAAAGGAACTACCGCCCTCCTGGTTGCCCTCCCGATTCGGATTCGGTCCCAGTGCCCGAACAGGCTGAGCTGGGAGATGTTATGTGGCCAAAGAGGGGAGGGAGGCAGAAGGGGGGGTTCTGGATGCAGGCTGGGTGGGATAGGAAGAGAGAGGAGGTATCGGGCAGTATAGCACCTGCAGGATGACCAGGAAGTGTAGGAGGGATGAGGAACGCCTGAGTTCCCTGTTCCCGAGTTCCCTGTTCCGGGCTGCTGCCGTGGGTCAGAAACTCACTCACCCCAATGATGGCTCTCCTGGTGCCCAGATCAGATCTCCGTGCTGCCTAAATTCAAGCTTAAAACAAGTAATTAGTAACAAAGTTCTTCTAATCACATATACCTGGGTAGTTCTAAATACTTCAGGGATCTGTGGAATATGGCATTTGTGACAATTAAAAAGTTTATATCAGTGACTCCCAGATCCTAGCAGTGACCCAAGGTCTCCAAAGAAGATAATGGGATACCACCATGTCTCCACCTGGATAATGATGATGCTGAGTGCTGGACAAGAGGCCCCACTGCTACAGACTGCTGCCTGGAACAAGCCCAGATTGAGGACACTGGAGAATTGATTGCACATTTTTGCCTATACAAAATAAGCTCAGCCTTTTCCATGTTCCTCTTCCACAGGAACCTCTCACCTTATGTTCTTGGTAAAGCCTGCTATTCTGATATCTCTGCCTCCAATGCTATGGATACCTGGATATGACTGTATATGGGCTGGTCTCTGTCATTTATAATAGTTTTGAAAGCTATTTGGTTTGTACTTAAAATAAAATTAATTTATCCTTCTGAGATCGCTGACAGTACTGATGGCTAGACTAGCTGTATCTTTGTTAACTTGACAGCATCAAGAAAATTTGAGATATAAATATAGGTTACAACAGTATAAATAAATAATTAAAATCTAATAATATTTCAGATTTCTTTCCCCTTCTATATTATAGTTATAATAAGTTGATAAAGCAATGACTGCTTACTGTTTGGGTCACAAGCTGAGAATTTTAAATTTCTTTTGGTTGTCTTCTAATTATATGTTTACACACTTTTAACCCAAATCTGTTTTTTTTTTTTTGCTAGGACTCAAAGGTATGCATCTATTTTTTACTGTTTTATAGATATTTATTACTTGCCTTTTCTATAATAGAAAGTTTAATATGGGCCTGAAAGTCTCAAATCTTCCTTTAAATATATAAATCTTAACTTCTGTTCCTAGTTTGAATTTGTCTCAACAGGTTTCCTCTTGGTTGGCAGACACAACCAAGCATTAATTGCTGACTACCTCCACTCCAAATAACTGTTGACCCTGGAAATGACGGAAACTGATGGACCAGTCTAGCTGATGTAAATCCTCCCTAGCTATTTAACAGAGTTCACAAACTAGAAGCTCCTGAAAAATAACCGATTGCCTAAATTTCCTCTTTGTTTTTGACTAGCATTTCACCGCCGCTCCCACTACATTTCACCTTTGTTAGTTCTTGACAATGATGCTCCAAAGTTGGCTGAAAGCAGTTGAAAGAATACATCATCCTGTAATCCCTTGTTGAGATGCTAAGTCAAAAGAAAACTCCCTTACATAGAAAGGCTTTGTGCAGTTTTAGGAGAGGAATGCTGTTTTTACACTAACCATACAGAGGCAAGGTGGCCTAGGTCTTTAATTCCAGCACTTCCGACAGATGAGGGTACTTTGATCTACTTGGAAAATTCTGGGACCACTGGACTACATTTACACTGTCTCTTAAGGTCACCTTACCTGTAGTGGCTGAGTATTACAGGGGTCCAGTGGTGAAAGGCCAGCCATAAAGTGCTGTTAACTTTCTCCATACTAGAGACAATTTGGCCAGAGTTAAGGAAGAATTAGCCAAGCAGAAAAAAAAAATTAGACTCTTCACAAGGATGGTTTGACTTCTGGTTTAATAGCTTTCCTTGGGTAACTACTCTTATTTCTGCTGTTATGTGGACTCTTTATTGGTTTTGTTGCTTATTTTGACTATTGGCCCAATGATAATCAACAGACTGGTAAGATTTGTAAAACAAAGACTTAATCCCATTCAATTTGTGGTTCCATGTACTAATGCTAATGTATATTGTTCTGACTATTATTCCATTCCCAATGAAGATGAAATAGAATTTACAAGTTATTCTAATCAGGTTGAGGAACCTAGAGTTTGGGATTGAACTCCACTTAGAACTCCTTGGGAAGATGAAAGGCAAGAAAAAATTCCATTTCTATGCTGGGCCCTTTTGGGACCTTGAAGCCCCCAGAATAGGCTGAAGGCTGCTGAAGAGCTAAAGGCTGCCTCCAGCCCCCAGGATAAGTTGAAGGCTGTAGGACCCCTCTCTAAGGGAAATATTAACTAATGGAGAAACCTAAGTTACATAAAGTTGCAGACTGCAGTCCATTCCCCCACCCAACTTCCCCTCTCAGCTGGGAAATATTTCAAGCAACCCCTGCAGTTAGCACAGGGTCAGCAGATGTCTGTAGAATGTAACCAGAGGAATTATTGCTATCACACTTAGATAATAACAGCCTATCAGGAATTAACAGCTGAGCTTTACCTCACCTTTAGCTAATTGTGATATAGGATAAGTAATTTTGTATTTTGGGACTGTAACCTTTTGATCCATTTTGGTTTCTGTCTTTATAAACCCCTTAAAAAATAGAGAGGGTCCTTCTCTCTCCATCTGCTGTGTCAGACTGTGAGGCAGAGGACCTGTGCTAGCCCGTACTTAATAAATGAAATCTTGCTTTTGCATTCAGAAGTGTGGCTCTGTGATGGTCTTGGGGGTCCTTGGACTCAGGCACAACATTACTAGGAAAGTATTTTCCAATGAAAATTTAATGTTCTTGATTGTTTCCAGTACAAAGTAGCCTAATTTGGTTCTGACACCTAATGATGATTAAGAAATGGAATTCTCCTTCAGGTGAGAGAATTATCCTCAGTCAGGGATAGGCTCCATAAATACAACATGGTCAGTCCTTAGGCAATAAACATAAAAATAACAAAAACAAACTCAGCAGGGTGCATTTATATATTTCAATACACCTGTTCATACATACTTATCAAGGGAGAAAATTGTAAGTGCAGTATGTGGAACAGAATGGAGGGAGAAAAAGAAGATGGAATTGATACAATATATTTGAATTAAAATATATTGAAAAAATTTTTTTTCCAGCAGAATTCTGTGCTTCTTAGTAAAGAGGACAGTCCTTGAATAGGGGGAGAAAAAGGGAAATTTCCAAATCCACATGGGGCGCTGGGAACCCCAAAATCCAGTGAAGACACATCAAGCATAAACTTTAGAAAGAGGTTCTGAGTGGAATCCTTACCATGAATTCCAGCCGTTGGAGATAAAACAGCTCTCCAAATCAGAAATATCCCCAAAGCCAAGAGGAAACCAAATTATGGAGGAAGCAGGGGATCTCAATTTTGGGGGGGTCCCCCAAATTTCCCAGAGTGTGGGATAGGGAATCCTGAGGCAGTATCAAGGCAGAGGCAGAACAATGACTGGCCGGTAAGAAGGGATGCCTTGTCATGGCAGGTTGAAATTGGCTCCCTGTTGGCTGGGAGTGGGGTCTAAGGCACAAGGTGGGCTGCGCTGAGAAGGCAGGCAGGCAACTCATCAGCCTGGGTACGGTGCAAGGAGGGTTCGGAGGCACTCCGCTCAATCTTGGGGAGTGACAGCTGCAGTAGCTCGATTGTGGCTAGGATCTGGGGAAATAAAGGTCGCTCCTCCCGCTGGAACTTGAGGCAGTCAGACAGCAGGCGCCTCATGGTCTTGGGACAATTACTGAAGATTTTGCTGAGGTCTGGAGACAGATAGCCGCGGCCCACCATAAAAATGATCTGGTCACGGCTGCCAATGTGGCTGTAGGGCAGCGAGCCGGTCATAAGCTCATACAGCACAACCCCGTAGGCATAGACATCTGACTGGAAGCTGTAGGGGTTTGGGTCCTGCATACGGATCACCTCAGCTGCCATCCATAATACAGACCCTGAGGGCTGCTCTAAGGGCTGGGCCCCACTCCACCGTGTCTTCACCGTGGCCAGGCCGAAGTCACCAATCTTGACTGTGAGCCCCTCATGGAGGAAGATATTGTTTGACTTGAGATCTCGGTGGATGATGTTCTTGGCGTGGAGGTAGTCCATGCCCTGGGCAGTCTGCCGGGCCACATCAATGAGCTGGACCATGTCAAAGCGCGTGTCAGCCACATGTAGGTGGTGGTATAGGCTGGAACCCTCACACCATTGCGTGATGATAGCAAACCCCGGCCGGGTCATAAAACCCATGAACAGCAAAATGTTGACATGTCGTGTCTTCCTAAGCACTTGCATCTCATTCTTGAAGGCCTGGGCCTGTTCAGCAGTAGGTTGGGCCACCTTGAGCACTTTCACAGCTACATCACCATGCCAACGACCCCGAAACACAGTGCCAAAAGAGCCTGTCCCGATCCTCTTCAACAGCTGTACCTCACTGGGTGGCACCTCCCAGTAATAGCCTGAGTCCCGGTACCCAAGGTTTTTCACTTTTTTCTTTTCATCTGCCAAGGACTTCCGCTCTCGCTGCTCTGAAGGTGACTTGGAATGTGGGGATTTCCTCCCCGAGGACACACTAGCTGGGCTAGGGCTACCCCGGGGAGCTCCATCACCACTTCTACCAGCAGCATCGGTGCTGAAGCTCTGAGCAGTGAACTGCATGAGGCTGGGGTCCATGGGAGCTGTGGTGCTGACCATGTGGACGTTAGGAGTAGATGTGGAGCGGATGCGCTGCAGTGGGGGATTGGCAGGGGCAGGGAAGGAGAAGTGCTCCAGGTCACGGGGCTGGGTGTAAGGGCTTGGACCCTGGGGGCTTAGCAGCTCATTCACAGAGATATTTGAGGGAACCTCTTGCTGCCTGGAGCTTCCAGACAAATCTTGGAACTGATTGTGGTAGAACTGTCGGCAGTTGGTACTCATGTCAACGCAAACTGTGGGGACCTTGGAGGAACAATGCTGGTGGAACTTGTAGCCACAGGTTTGGCAGCGGAAGCCATGGAACAGAAACTTAAGGCAGAAGTCACAAAAGGCCAAGCTGAAGAATGTCTTTCGTACAAAATTGTGCATGGTCAGCGGCACATCTTCCAGGACTTCCACAATGAGCTCTTCACCATCCAGGGGTGCAATGGCTGTGTCCCAGGCAGTGACTGTCTTTCTTCCTTTGATAAGTCTGTAGACCACACAGCAATCTTGATTGAGACCCCGCACCTTGAGGGCCTTGTCCAAAGAGTCATAGACACTCATGCCATCCCGGACAGTCACCACTGTGCGTTGCTTGTTAGGCAGGTACACTTTGACAGTGCCAACTGCCCGAGCTGGCTCAGCCCCACCAGCAGGAGGGCCTCGTGGTGGTTCCATGGAACCTGCTTTTGTCAAGATGGGCTGAGGTAGGACTGGGCTGGTTCCATAGGGTTCCTGTCACACCGCTACCACCACCGCCGCCTCCATCTATATTGAAAATTTTGAAATAAAAAAGAGGGACATGAGATATCACTCAGCAATTAAGAGCACTGGGTATTGTTACAGAGGATCCAGGTTCCATTACCAGAATCCTGTAACTCCGCTTCCAGGCATCTCTGGCCTTCTTCTGGCCTTTGTAGGCACTCTGTACAGACACATTCAGGAAAAACATTATATAACTAGAATTTTAAAAAAGAAGTAAGGAAAGGGAAAGAATGGATTTTTATACAGTGATTTCACAGGCTTGACACAGACAGAATGCAGGGTTAGTAAAAATGAGTTCTTTCTGGCCTTGCATGGCAACAACTGTGGTCTTCCTCCTAGCTAGCCTGCTCAGAGAGAAAAGAACCTTCATTCTGAAGTTAAAAGAGCTCATCATAACCATTCGTCATCTAAGAGCATAGTATACAATGGTCTTAGGTGACTTTTTCTTAATGATGTCTGTATTTGTGTTCTCTGTCTTTTTATCTGTGAGAATCGTGGCATCGGTACAACTCTTTTTAGATCAAACATCAAGGTTGATATGTAGCATAGGTTCCTAAGCAATCTATTTTCACAACATTATTTCCTTAAATTTGGCTAAGATCTTTTGTTATTGTACATAGTAAACATGCCAGAGACATTTCGTTCCACTATTTTTATAATTTATATATGTTCCTGCATGATTTTGACATCCTAAAATAATGTCCCTAAACATCCCTTCTTTTACATTGTGAATATGTTCAGAAGTGGATTTGCTAACTTAGCATGCTTGAGAATAGGCACAATTCTACATGACATGTCCAAGCTCCCTAAGCAAAATCCCATTCTTCCCTTGTTTAGGAAAAGCATTGTTTGGAAATAACTCCCATGATTTCCTTGCCTCCTGCAGGTAAGAGATCAATCTCAGTTCTCTGCCTTGGCTGTTGTGATGGCTCTTCTTGGTAGTCAAGCTGACTAACTCTGGAATGAGCTAAAACCCAAAGAGTTCTGCCCACCTTTGAGAGATTTTTCTTAAAGGTTTTTAAATTAAAGACCAGTCTTTCAATCTTGATCATTTGAGTTGATGATTTCCACCTTTATCATTTTGGTGGGCATGGTAAGCTTTTAAAGGCTGCCTAGCACATGCACACAGGGACTTTTGTAGCTGCATCGTGTGTAGATCACATGATCATGCTGCACATAGATAACATAGGGATTGAGGACCCTGGGTGGCTGTGTCAGTTGCCTGAACACTTGATGGCACATGCATGATCGTGGAACTGGGAAATGTTAGCACTTGCGGTGGCTATTTTGCCAAAGCACTGGGTGGAGGAAATGAAAACATTTCACCCTTTTCTTTATTATAAAAATAGGCAGGAGGAGTTAAGGGTAGCTGATGGGCATTCACAACCATGAAGTTGGTCCCACCCCCATTTCTGCCTTTCTCTGTGTGTTCAATCAGGGCCAGCTCTTTTGTCTTGCCACAACTTCTGTTTCCCCCCTTCCACTCAGCTCCTGCCTCCTAGATGCCAACCCCTGGGGGCTCCCTAGCATGGCCTATAGATGCTCATGCTCTGATCTTGGCCTGGTCCATGAACAATGCTCTCATCACATCCCCTAAGCCCAGTGGCTTTGGCATATGGCGGATGGGCTCTGGCATAGGATTTGATGGGTCCTGTCCCCTAGGCCCTGGCACAGGTTGGGCACTCAGCCTTGTCAGCCACAGTGGTGGCACAAAGAACAAGGGCTTGGGGCAGACAGATCTCCGGTCCATGCTCAGTCCACTCTAGCTCCCCTGCTGCCCTCCCCCTTCCTACTGCTTGCTGTTTCCCCACCAAACTTTACTGCACCAGAATTCTCCATAGCTGTTTCCTGGTCTCTGCTGCCTACACAGGGACTGAAAGACCCTGGGGCTCAGCATTACCACCCCTCCTCCTTTGGAAACTGGGAACCTGATAATCACCCATGTGTGCACTAGAACTTTGGGTACTTTCCCCTGAAATTTTCCATCCCCTTTGTAGTTTTTCTTCAATAGACCCAGGTCCTGGAACTAGGGTAAAATGATCTGCAGATGACCTGCAGGTGTTTCTCCTTGCTCAACCAACACAGTAATCGCCAGAGCAATGACCCATCATAGTTCGCTTACCATTGAACGAGCTAGTCACAACAGCTGCCAAACGACTTCTGCACTTCCCTTTTGGTTCTGTGGTTTTTCTGTTTAAAAGAAGCCTGTAATACCTGTAATAGCTTTTTGGGATCCTTTTCCTCCCGAGGCAGAGGACCCTGACACGCCAGTCAAATTAAATTCCTCTTGCTTTTGCATCAACTGTGGTGTAAGGGTGGTCTCTTGGAGTTACCTCTCCTTGGTAAGTGGGCTTTAGGGTCTAACAGGACCACTCTGGCATCTCCATTGCTGCCCCCTTCCCTGCTGACTCTCTACAATAATGTCATTCCCCCCACCTCATCCTTCCACTGTAAAACTCTGTAAATGTTTCGTCCTTATGTTTCCGTTCCTTCTTGCAATGCTTAGTTAGATGACACAGGTTTCTAATTCTGTACCATTTGTTTCTCTGTTAAAATAATGTGACCACAATGTGTTTAAATAAGTGTGTAACTGTGTTTTCGTTATGTGAATTTAAGTTTTATGTACATGTGTGCGGCTAGATTACAATGGCTCCAAAAGTTTAGTTTATATGCCCAGTTTAAAATACCAGGTTCCTGGTTCTCAAGTGCCTTTATAGATCGGAGATTGTAGCATTTTAACAACAAGAGCTTCTCATATAGAGACATGCCAGCTTTTGCAGCACCCTATGGCTTCTCCAAGAGGACAGAAGACCTGCTGTCTCCAGGCTTGCTCTGTGTTTGGCAAAGCCACCCATACGGAAGCAAAAGCAGCCTTTTACCACTCCAGCTTTCTGGATGCTTTACCTGGGGAATGGATCTGCTCATCCTGCTAAGACAGGTAGATTAAATGTTCCCCCTCACAAGAAAAATCTTTGTGTCTTTTGCATTCAGCAGCTAATGGCAAGCACTGCTTCTAAGACTGATGTTCTCCAAGGACAAGGAGAAGATTTAGGATTGCCTCCTAGCCAAAAGTTGTCTCATTTTTGTTCATTTTTTCCTCTCAGATCTGTCTAAAAGCATTTGACAGCTCAAGGTACTGTTCATTAACAGGCTTCATAGTCCAGGATTAACAGGTTTCAATCTTCATAGGTTCAAAGTTCCCAATTTCCTTTAATTGCCTTCTAACCTTTTGCTATGGCACCAAAATATAAAATCTGTTCCAGTTCTCTTACAGGTACCTGAACAGTCCTATTGCTACATCAGAATTAGGTCTGGTAAAATCCAGGGTTTCCAATTCCTTTAATTGTTTTACTGCTACACTAACCACATCCAGTATCAAGCATATTTTACAGGTCACTACTGCTGCCTAAGGCAAGACCAACCTACGATGTTCTTCCAGGAAAATGCCAAAAACACCTGCACCCACTCCTGGGATTTCACCATTGGTACCAGCTCTCCTGGATCAAGGACACCTGCCAGCTCTCCTAGATCAAGGACATCTGCCAACTAAAATCTGATTTTATCTACTATTATGTCTCATCTCATGGCTAGCCCTATTTCATAGGGCCAGTAATAACAATATCTTTTTCTGCTAGATACCTGCCTTCTTACCTCCCTCAAGAAACAGATGCCTGGTGTTTACACACGCTCGCCTGCTGCTGGGAACCTGCAGCCACTTGGCTCTCGCGGCACCGCTTGGGCCACCGCTCTGGGACAGGCAGCAGCCAGCACCTTGGGACTGGCTGCTTGGGACCCGCATAGCTCTGCGCGGCTCCACCAGCCCATCCGGGACACTCCATATTTTTAAAAAACAACACCTGGAATCTCCAGGATGACAGTGAACAGGGTGCCTTTCAAGCCACATCTCCTGCTGAGCATGAACCCACTAACTTTCAGCTCTCCCTCTCCCACATCATCCCATGCACACAGGAAGTAGCAAACTTGAGTCTATGCCATTTTTCCAAAGAGAGCCTAAAACATTGGTCTTAATTATCACCCCAACTTCCTGTCACCCACCCCTATATCCAAAGAGTCTGGAATGTTAAGTTGGGAGCATCACCCTAGACCCTGGCCTGGGAGTTGTATGCTCTGGAGTGGTGAGTGTCAGGGTCATTCCCGGTGAAGGCAAAGATATCTTGAGATTGAGAGCTTAGATGAATAGAGAAAATGTTACTCTTGAGATGCACAATTGAGAAGTGGGACGTTTCTGGAGGGATAGTGGAAAGAAGTGTGTAAGGATTAAACACTACAGGATAAAGATGGACCACTGCAGAATTAATGAGCTGTAGGTCTTGAACCAGGTGATAAGATTCTGTTAGGCTTTTGAACTGCAAGTATAGGGTTGTTAAAAGTAGAAGAGGTGGGGTGAAGTAGCTTTTTTCTTAGAAGGTCAAAGATGACAGGCTTAAGTCCCCTAAGGCTCTGGAGTGAAAGTGGGTACTGTGCTTGGATATTGTACCTGGTAATTTCCTGTAATTGGATGACAATGGGAAAATGGTGTTTAATAACAAGAGCTTTTGGATGTCCCGGACTGGGGTCCACCTGAGAGACTGGCAAAGGAAATGACGTGTTGGAGCTGTTAGGACGAGATGGAGAGAAGTTGGCTAAAGAGCTTGGGGCCAAGCAAATGAAATAGAAGCTCCCACTTTAGCTAAAAAATTTCTTCCCATAAGAGGTATAGGGCAGGTTGGCATGACCAAAAGTGAATGTGTGAGAGGACTACCCCTAAAACTGCGATTGAGTGGTGTGGTCTTACGAGGTAGAACTGTCCCCCTGCTTCGACAATAGGGAAATTAGAAGGAGAAGTAAGTCCCCAAAACTCCCTCAGTATTGAGTATGTGCTCTGGTGTCCAAGAGAAAGGAGATGGACCATCCTGATACTGTGATATTCACCCATGGCTCCCTATTACAGATATTAGTTGTGGTTGGGCCATGGGAGCCCAGGCAGCCTCAATCATTTATGGCCACACCTAGAAGGTCAGTTTTGGAGTTATCTGGATCTGATGTTTCCATGCCATCAAGACAATTGATTGCCCAATGCCCTTCCCTATGGTACTTCAGACACGGACTCAGAGACTGATAAAAGGAATAAGACATGCCTGTTCCCAGTGCACATTTTCTCCACATTTAAAACATGGGCCTGGTAGCCCTCGAGCCCTGAGGGAGCAAGGGACCGGCACAGGCAGGATACTTAGTCACTTCAGCCAGTTGGATGGCCTTGGCCAGCATTTGATATTTTTGTCTATAGTTCTTATCACCCCTTCTACAGTATACCTTAAAAGCCAGCTCTAAGACTTCTGCCTGGGCAGTCAAGGGGCCTTTTTCTAAATGTTTAAGTTTAAACCCAATGTAAAGGAAGTTCTAGGAAAATAAATGGGTCATGAGAAACTGTTTGCCCTCTGGGGTTTCTGAAATTAGTGTACTGCAAGATAGCCTTTGTGAGGCATTCTAAGAATTGACACAGATTTTCATTTTTATCTTGAACAACATCTAAGAGTTTATCATAGTTTACTGGCTTAAGGACAGCCTTGTGGAGACCCACTAGGAAGCAAGTCATAAACTGATCTCCAGTTAAAATACCTGAGGTGTTATAATCCCAGTGTGGATCCTGCTTGGGACTGCCTCTGTCCCTGGAGGGTGTGCTGCATTCATCTGGTGAACCTCATCTGCATGTACTCTGGCCTGCTCCAAAATTTGACTACACTCCTCAGTAAACAGGTTATTAGTTAGTATCATAAAAAATATCATGAGAGATCAAGTAATGTGTTGGAATTGTTTTATGAAAGAGGTAGAATTAGATATGCAAGAACCTAGTTTTTGTTCTATGTGAGAGAGTTCTGAGAGCAAGCCAGGAATATGTACCTTGACCAGTCCATCTATACTGGCTACCTATTGCAGTGGGAGAGTTGTGGCTGGCTTGGCTTGATCAGGGTTAAGTTCCTTAGCAGGACATGAGCACATGAGAGAAGGGGTAAAAGTTGGTGCTACAGTTGGGCAGCTGCAGCAGCATGGCACTGAAGAGGAGGAAGGATTATGAGGGGCTGACAATGCAGTTGGTGCAGGAAAGGAGACAGCTGGATAGATAGAAGTAGCTGTCTGCTAAGGTTGGAAAATTGGAGTGAGATTCCCTTCTGCATGCTGTGAATAAGTTTTATTTCCACTGGTTAATAAAGAAGCTACTTTGGCCACTGGCTTAACAGAGTAAAACCAGGTGGAAAATCTGAACAGAGATGGAGAGAGAGAGAGAGAGAGAGAGAGAGAGAGAGAGAGAGAGAGAGAGAGAGAGAGAGAGAGAGAGAGAGGCTGAGGCAGATTTGGCAAGACAATTGGAAATTCTTAAAGACTGGAATTAGTTAAAAGAGAGAGTATTTTTTCCACACTAACAATGGGAAAAATCGATTACAGTGGAAAGAGTTGGGACTCTGTATGATAATATGCTGGATAATTTGAAAATTTAATGATTAAATGAGAGGATATCTAATTTAGATGAGATGTATGTATAGTCAATTGTAAACATTATAAGCTTTATAATTTTTGTCTCATCACTTAAAAAGTTGTTTAATTTGAGTGCTAAGATACAGGCCTTAGAAAAAATAAAACAGATCACAGAGATTTTCAAATCCAGACAGAGGAATTTAATGGAGTGCCAATTTATAAGAATAAAGAGGAACAGTCTAAGGTCTTCAGATAACCAACATTAATATATCCAGTAACCTTACAGGAATTAGCAAATGGCAGATGCTCTGTTACAGTGAACTGGACTTCTCTCCCAAAATTAGATTTAAAAAGATTAAAGAAAATAATAGTCTCATAGGGCATGCACTTGTGGTCAGTTTGTAAGAAAAATATCCCTAAAGACTGGATAGAATTGGTGAAAGGTGTTTTAGAGCTAAGTCCACAATTACAATGGAACATGTATTCAGAGGAAGGGAATAAGATTATTGAACAATTGAGTAAACATAGATGTAGGGAAATCTCCCAAGATAAAATTCTTGGAGAAGGAGACTATGCTACTATAGAGAGGCGAGCTGTATGTGACAAACACACCTTGGATTTTTGGCACACAGCAGCTTTGAATGCTTGGGGGCAGAATTAAAGAAATAAGAGAGATAACTGAATCATTTACTGAAGTTATACAGGGTCCAAAGGAAGCCTGTATGGATTTCTTACAAATATTAACTTCAGCTCTAAACAGAGCAATACCAATAATATTTTGGCACCAAGAAATTTTGTGAGGGGCCTCATTAAAACCCCTATGCCAAATCCATTTTAGTTGTTTCCTGCCATCTTAGAAGAAACTCCTTTGGAGAGCAATTAAACAACCCAATGTCTACCGTAAGAAAACAAACTGCTGTGGATGACAGAACAGCTATAGAAAATAAAACAAAAATTCAGGAGAAGCCATAAATGGGTATTTTGGTAAACTTCTATAAATGAACAAAGACCAAAATTAAAACTATGAAAAACAGTGTTGTCTCTGAATGATTGGGAAGCACTGTTAACCAATGACACCTACTTAAGGTGTGGCTACCTGGAACCCAGGAAGAAAACTGGGATGGACCAGGTGCATGCTCTCTCTGCAAGATTCCCGCCAGACACAGAGGAAGTCGGACTCTCCATTCTTATGGTGTGTTTCCCATTATAACCATTAAAAATACAATTGTTATACTTTAGCTGGTCTTGTTATTTCCCATATCAAGCTAATTTGCTACACCTGGAGCCCAAAGTGGGGCCACTAGAGCCTCTGGCAGCTCTGGCCAGCTGCAGCCAACACAAGTTCATATGGGCATAGAATGGGAAAAGATCTTCATCAACCCCACAGAGGACATAGGACTGGTTTTCAAAATATATAGAGAACACAAGAAACTTCGCATCAAAATAACAAACAATCCAGTGAAAAAAAAAGTAATACAGTACAGACCTAAACAGAACTCTGAACAGATGAATCTCAAATAGCTGAAAAACACTTAAGGAAATGCTCAACATTGTTTGCCATAAGGGAAATGCTGGAGAAGATGTATCTCAAATAATTATTTTGAAAGGTAAAACTGGCTTTAGGACCAAGTGCTCCAGAGACTAGGGATTAGTATAAGAGCACATCAAGGATTACTCACACCTTTTATCTCAGACTGTTCATAATAAATCTGAAAAATAACAGGCCTATTAGGCAGGGTCAGAAATGTTTACACAGATCTTCTATATTGGTTAAACTAGTGTAACTGCAATGATTTGGTTACACGATAAGGTCAGTACTTTATTCCGAATCATGATTGCCCTGATCTGTGGGCCTCAAGAAATGGCCAGTCGGGAAATTTATGGAGCCTCTAAAATTCATTACCTGACTCCTCATTGTTAATAACAACTATTGCCAAAGCAGAAAAGCTCTCACCCTCCTTTCTGCCCCTCCCTTTCTACGCTCTGACTACATCACTTTCGAAGTTGGTCAGTGAACTCAATTCTTGCTCTGGTCCTTCTTCATTTGTAACTCCCAGTAAAAGTCAGAGAGACTGGAGGACACTCATTGAAAGGTCTCGTATCCTCACCAGTCAAGGCCCACCCTGAAAGGAGCTGCAAGACTGACTTCCCACGACTGGGCAGCAGAGGCATTTCTCAAAGCATTTCTCAATTTCATGGCTCCAGGCAAGTCTGGGCTACAGGAAGTTTTGCTCTCAAGAGAAACAAATAAATCAATTGCACTTGAGAAAACAGGAATGATTTTTTTTTTCTTTTTGATACTTCTTTGTGTAACAGCTCTAGCTGCTCTGGAACTATCACTTGGAGACCAGGCTGGCTTTGAACTCACAGAAATCCATCTGCCTCTGTCTCCCGAGTGCTGGAATTAGAGGATTCACCACCACCTCCCAGATGGAATGAAATTCTTTCTTTATTTATTTATTTTTGTTTGTTTTTTGAGACAGGGTTTCTCTGTAGCTTTGGAGCCTGCCCTGAAACTTGCTCTATAGACCAGGCTGGCCTGGAACACAGAGAGATCCACCTGTCTCTTCCTCAGTGCTATAATTAAAGTCATGCACCACCACCTGTCTTGTAATGAAATTCTTAATGACCAGGAAACGATGGAGAACAGAAACAAGTAAATAAAGAACATTAATGAAACCAGTAAGTGACTCTTTATAATTATGAAAATCATGTATTTTTTAGATTAAAATCCTTAGCTATGTTGACTTTGTAGAAGAGTAGGCCCTTCCCTAGTAGAGAGAAAGACATTAGTAAGAGACTGATTGATCTTCCCTATAGGCACATTGGCTGCTGAGGTCTGTAACTTGACACACTGAGTTACAATGGCCTGTTTCTCAAACTTCGAAGATGACTTAAATGTGTCAAGCATGACTGAGTATATCTACACAGGAGAATTCAATATTCATTGACTCAAGATAACTTTCTCAAATTGTACAACCACTAATGTGGTCTGTGTTCATTCACATGGCATGAAATAACGCATACTGGGAAATTATAAATTCCCTCTGCCACAATTAGGTCCTTTTTCATAGTTGGTGTTTCCAGAATTTGACTGCCTGTCCTTTTTCCCCTGCAGTGTAGACAATAAACTGTTCTTCCTATTCTTGTCTGGAGGCAGACGCTATGCTCACATGCAAATCCTTTTCCTCTAACTGCAATGGTCAGTCAGCTACAGGACTCAAATGGATAATTTTTAAACTCTGAGGTGGTATGGGCATTTAGTTCAAGAATTGTGGAGGTGTCAAAAAAAGAATTATTGAGGTGGAATATAGAGAACAACAAGATCGATACCCCGGGAGTGCAAGAGATCAAGGCCACCTGAGTCAACAGAGGAGAGCTTGTCTCAGAAACACTTTTCTAAAAGGCTGGAAATGCAGCTGTCCTAGAATTAATATGCCTTTCCAGGGAGAAAAAACCTCCACAAAATTAGGCAATTAATAAAGGAAAATCTCTTTATTAAGAGCAAGCATCTATCTCTGGCTAATGCTCATAGAAGAGCCAGCCTAGACAAACTTTTCATTCAACATATGCTGTCATCCTTACATTTCTGTTAGGGTCATGCTCCAGGTTACACTGCGCACAATTTAAATAGAGACAGGGGACTGCATGACTATACATTTAGGCAGATGGGAGACTTACACTCAAAGAGATTCCCAGAATTGTTTCTAAAGTATACATACCAGTGATCTGATACAGCAAGACATTTTTCAGTGACTGAGTCCAGAGGTAAAGGTGTCAGGGAATGAGAAAGACAGGAAAAGTAGAAAGTAGACGAGATAAAATATGGCTGGAGTGGGGAGGTTTTTGCACAAGCTATGTCTTATACCACGTAATTTCTTTTTGCTGTTGTTTTGTTTTGTGGATTTTTTTTTTTTGTCTTTGTTTTTCAAGACAGGGTTTCTCTGTAGCTTTGGAACCTGTCCTGGAACTACCTCTTGTAGACCAGGTTGACCTCGAACTCAGAGATCCACTAGCCGCTGCCCCCCTAGGTAATGGGATTAAAGGTGTGTGCCACCACTGCCCAGCTGCCAAGAAAATTCTTAAGAAGAATAGCTTCTTCTATACTACTTGGGAAATGGAGGGAAATGGGAAAATTCCATGAAGCCAGCTGAATCTATGATACAATGGAATAAACTCAGGGGCAGGTTAATCAAATACTGTTGCACAAGGGGAATACAGGGTATCTCAAGAATATTACTACCGTGGCTTTGGAACTGATAACAATAGCTCCACATAGTGGGAAGAGTTGGGTTCTTGGGATCTGGAGCAACCAGTCCACTAAGGCCGTGGTCCCAGACCATTACTAGCTCTATATTCCCGGTTTTAGAGAAGGAGCTCTGCTTTATTCTCAATGCATCAAGTCTTGAGGCAAACGTTGAAAGCCTAGGCCCCAGGCTGTTACTAGCTCTCCCAAGAATGGGCTTGCTCCCTGCCTTGCTAAATGAAATAACCAAGTCAGTTCATAACACAACAATATTTTACTTTTCACATAGTTGTCCCCTGGTGTCACATTGCCCATCTCTCAGATCTAGGGTATTTCTCAATAGAAAACTGGAACTTTACTGCAGACCAGGCCTTAAGGAGGTTGTGACCTTCTTGAGCAGCTAGGGAGAGGCCTGTTTTTTGATATACAGATAAGGCTAGTGGCTGCTTCTAAATCAGGGGTATGTCCTTTGTAACAGTTTGGAGCCAAATGCCTGGACAATCCTGTTTTTTTTTTTTTTTTTAAAAAAATGTGTATCCTAACACCCTTATCTCTACCAGGCCTCATTCGCTTATACTTATCTTTGGAGTGTTTCAGAAGCAGCCCTCCCTTATCTATATTCTTCTTTGTGAGACTTACTTTTTACTAAACCTTAATTAACTTTAGTACCGATTCTACCCTTCGACATCACAGCTAAGTAGTGGAGTGCTACCCAACGCAAGAAATGACTTTTACAACCTCCACAAAATTAACTGTGAATGGATCTTACATGAAATGTTACTGCAAAGTGCTGACCGTCTAAGCAGATACTGGAGAAACTCCATCTGTTCAAGTTTGACAACCTAAAGCGTTACTACACTCGGCTCTCTGCTCCCAATATCTGCACAGATGTAGCCCACAGAGAAGTTAGGCAGAGCCCTGTGCCTGGGTCCAGGAAGTTGTTCGGACTAGGGGACTCACAGGACAGGGACTCTGCAGATTCCCACCCGGGCCCTGGTAGGACCCGCCACACAGGCTTTCGAAACTCCTCATTCGTTCTTCCCCATAGGAGGACAGCAGCTCCTCACTCACCATGTCGTGGCTTCCCAGCTCACCCATAGCCCCTTCACAGCTCCCTGCAGCAGCACAGCAAGCGGAAAAGAAACGGCGGCGGCTCTTCCGCAAAGCCAAGCCGGCAGCTGGGCTCCCGGAAGAGCCCTGCACCGATTCTGACTGGCAGTTTTTACTGGAGGTCCTGATTGGCTAATAAGGCGTGAGTGACAAGAGCACCTCCCTTAAGGTTACAGTGCGCTTAAAGACACAGCACAAGGGTTTCTGATGCCCGCTTTCTACTGAGGAGGGAGACTTACTTCAGAACTGTAGAGATGTGCCTTTTAATAGCGTTTGCTCCTGGCTTGACTTGAAGACTGTGCTGTATTCCTGCTTTCTATAAGCACTTCCCATTTTTTCCTTCTGAACATCAAGTGACTAGCTCGCAGAGTCCTTTACTCAGTGAGGAATGTTGTGATTCCCTGACCCACAGGTGGAAGGGGGCCCAGAAACAATTTTATATTATATTATATATTAACAATTTTAAAGATAGATTTAAGAACACAAAAGGAGAGGTTTGGTCTGTGTCTTTTCAATGGAATGTACTTTTCACTGAATGTATTTACTTGCTAGTCACAAGCACTTAAGGGAACCAGGACAGAAATGCAGCAAGCATATAAAATAATGATAACGATGATGATGATGATGATGATGATGATAAATCTCCCTTGCACCAGAAGCCAGGATGATGAAAGAAAAATTTCAAGGGAAACTCTTGACAAATGAGTAATAATAAACAGAGTAATCTTCAGGGTACGTTGAATATTTAGAGAATATTGAACCTAGGAAGAATGTCTTTATGAGCACTACTGTGTGCCAGGACATCTTCCTCAGACAGAAAGAAAAAATGGCTGCATTATCATTCTAAATGATAGCTGTGCCAATGGCACAATTCTCACAGATAAAAAAGGTTGACCATAACTGCAGAAAGCAGCAAAGGAAAAGGCACCTAACAGCACTGTATACTCTACTCTTACAAGAAGGGTGAGGATGAGCTCCATTAACATGAGAAAAAAGCTGCTCTTGTCTCTCACTAACCTATGAAGGAGGCTACATCTTCTTGCATGCAATACCAGAGGAGCTCATTTTAACTACCCATGGCTGCTGTTTGTCTCAGGCCTGTGAACTCATTGTACAAAATTCTGTTCTTTCCTTTTTCATTTTTTTTTCTAATTGTTATGTGGGTGTTTTGCCTGAATAGTACTGACTGCGGCCAAAAGAAGGCAAGAGATGCCTGGATTAAAGTTACAACAAATGATTATCTATCATGGTGGTTCTGGGAATGGAACCTGGATACTCTGTAACAGTACCCAGTGAGCTTAACAATGAACCATCTTCCTAGCTCCTATTTTTTATTAATTTTCTATACATTTTAATTAAAACATATTACACCAATTTCCCTTTTTTGTCTGTCCTCTATTCTTTTCCACATGCTTCCATTCAAACTTCTTCCAAGCCAAGTGTGTATAAAAAAAAAGTATATTGAAATATATGAATACACCCTGTTGAGTCCATTTTTGTCATTTGTATGCTTATGGTGTAAGGGCTGACCATGTTGTGCTTAGGGAGCCCGTCCCAGCCTGAGGATAATTCTCTCACCTAAAGGAGAATTCCACTTTTTAATCAGGTGTCTGACCCAAACTAGGCTGCTTTGTACAGGAAATACAACCAAGAACAGAAAGTTTGCATTGGAAAATACTTTAGCAGTTAAAAATAATGAAAACTCTTCCACAACACCCAGCTTCCCTTTCCAGTATGTAAAGAAGCTCACTACACTCTGCAACTCCAGGTCCAGAGGTTCTGACACCATCTCCTGGCCTCTATGCTTACCAGGCATGAGTGAGGTGCAAAGACATGCAAACAGAAAACCAAGCATGCACATTAAATAATGACTGAAATTAAATTTGAAAAATAAAGCCACAACAACAAAAAAACATAACGAAAGATAAGTTGCACCACAAAACTTATGTTTAAAGCTGTGGTGGTGCATTTTTTAAATGTAGAACTCCAGACACAGAGGCAGGAAGTTAACTGTGAGTTTAAAGGCATGAGCTACAGAGACAACATCAACCCACCAATAATTTATACCACAATGTTTAAAAAACAACAAAAATGAATAACAAACAACACAGGAGGTTCAGGACAATATCTCTTAAAGTTATTTTAGGTGTTAGGCCCTTTAAATCCTTCTCAGAAATGTATATATCTGAGCATAGTAGCAGAGTCAAGCCAAGCCTGCATAGCCTACATAGTGAGTATGATAATAAGACATATCTAAATAACCCAGAATAACACAGACACCCCATATGCATACACATATATTTGAATGTAATTTTGTTTTGTTGTTTGAGCCCGGACATTATTAGAAAGTTCTAGCTACCCTGGAACTCATTGTGTATAGTTTAATGAATAGTATCCATACTGAACTTTTGAAGCAAATTCTGGTAAATATTTTATCCTATATTATTGATTGGCTCATTATTCAAAGCATGACAGCTTTCTATACAAGAGGGAGCTTACAAGCAATTTTCTTCATATTTTCTTGTGTTTAAAGAGACTGAAAGTGGTGGAAATTTTACATTTAGATTGTTTTCTTTCATTCAATCACGATGAAATCAATAACAATCTTTTCTTGATATCATTCTATTTTAGAAGTATTTTAACTATTTTAATTTCACTATTAATTTATTATTAAAAATAAATTTATAAATTGAGCTCTTTGAATATGTTGTGTTAATACTAAGACTCCACTTATGTTAGCTGAAACATTGCCTACTAGAGTAAATATATATACTAGCTACCAGTAAACCAGTGAATTTTTAGGAATGTTTTTCTAACTGATGCAGAGATCCACAGCCAAGCACTTAGCTGAGCTTTCAGGAGTTTCATGGAGGAGAGTAAGAAAGGATTGTGCAAGCAAGGGGGAGTCAAGGTCATGAGAGTGGAGCCCAGAGACAGCTGACCTGGGCTTGTGAGAGCTCAAGGACTCTGCACCAACAGCTAGGGAGCCTGAATAAGGACCGACCTATGACCTCTGCATGTGTGTGACTGCTGTGTAACTTGATGTGTTTGTGGTGCTCCTAGCAGTGGGATCAGTACCTGTCCCTGGTGCTTTAGCTCTCTTTTGGGAACCTATTGCCCCCATGCTGGGTTCCTTCTCCCAGCTTTGATGTAGGGGGAGGAGAATAATGGTCGGTTAACTTATTCTCTAATTCTTGTGAAATAAATATCAATAAATGAAAAATAGCTGCTCCTGACTGAAGACCAGCAGCTATGAACATCCAGGGGGTTTGGAAGCTTATCGCGATCATCCAAGCCAGCCAAATTAGGTTCGTGTTGACAGGGTGCAGTCCACTGTAAAGATAGAACATGGTAGAGGTCGTGAGAAAACAGGGGTGTAGCAGGAGGGAGCAGACGGGTGTAAGATGCACAAGGAAGTTTTCCTTAGGAGAAGAACATCAGCAACTCTTTTTCTGGCCCAGGGAGGATGAGGAAGGGCTCTTTCTGACAGGAAATTTTTTTCTTACACTCTTCTCACTGCTGGAATGTGTACCTGGGGTTTCCTGAAACATGTTAGCCTCAGTGAGAACCATGGAAATCATTTTTTGCAAGACTCCCCGAGTGAGTTCTACTCCAGCACTCGTGGCTTGAGTAGTAAACAAATAAAGATTTAATAGAGTACATCGCATACTGGTCCCTCTCTTGTGTGCTCATTGTATCTAGTTCTAGCTCATTGCGTCATTCCTGTTATCACAGCACAGCTCAACAAGGATGGCAGTGCTGCTTAGGCTTGCCTGGGCATAATTGAGAAAATTCTCCTGGGGGGGGGTGAGAAATCCCTTTTGATATTAAGAAATTGAGTTTCCTTTCAACAGTGTCGAGAAAATGTCGGATCAGACTGTGGATCTAATCTGCAACAGAGGCCATGATTTGGTTGATAGTGTTTCTGTGCTATTGACTGGATTGAAGAAAACAAACGACAGCAGACAAGTTTCAGTGAATCGTATATAAGGATGTAGCCTGAAATTAAGATACCCAGCACTACTTAATACATAGCCCTATATCTGTTCATTAGGAGGAAGAGATGGCTACACTTGGAAAAAAAATAATTTAAGTAGATAAACATTTGTCAAGCATACTAAAAGTATAATAAAAATGCAAATATACACAGAAGTCTGAAATATTTAATATGAAACAGGAGAGAAAAATAGCTTAGAAATCTCTGAGGCAATTCTACAGTCTGTTTATATCTCTTGACATACAGTGTCAACGGTGTTTCATTTTAGTTATGTAATTTATTTCTTTGAAATGTATAAAGCAATGTCCTTTTTTAGGCTTCAACATGCATTTATTACATAATTTCTAATTCTATTTTTGCTTATACACTTACCATTTGCATATCTAACAGGTCTGTTTATTTCCGTTCAATTACTCTCTGGTTTGTCATTATGCTTTATTTTATGTACTATTACAAGAATCATACCAAAATAGTCAATTGCATGATTTTTAACATCACAAAACAGTTCTCAAACAATGGGCTGTGCATTTTTCACCTGTTTGGTCTAGTACTATCATTGCTGCCCTTCTAGAATAACTCCATTTTAACTCCCATTATGTACACATACGTATATGCATATAAGGATGTGTGTGTGTGTGTGTGTGTGTGTGTGTGTGTGCTTTATCTGTTTTTTTCTAATAGATATCTAGCCAGGGATATCTGGCTAAGCATATCTGTGTTGATTTTATTTATCAGTATAGGCACTAAAGACAATTAGAAACTGAGGTAGAATTCATTTTATGATTTTGATATGAGTGTGATGGGTAATGAGACTATAGATTTTAGTCCTGGGGAATGAACTCTTTTTAATTTATCCTAATATGCTGGTTGTTACACACACATTGTTTATAATGCTAATGATTTAATCGTGAGGCTTAAACTTGTCATACATATATCACTGTATATATGAATGATTATACAAGTGAGAGAGTGCATTTTCTCAGAATAAAATTTACCTCAGTTGTAAAGATAGTCCAAAGATAAGTTTTCAAAGTAAATTACTAGATTCTAAGAGTTTGTTTACTTTAATTTGTAAAAACAAATTTACATGTGTGCCTGATTGTCTCCATATGGACCATGTGTGTTCCGGAGGACTTGGAGGCCTGAATCAGACATCACATCCCTTTGAATTGGAATTAGAGGTAGTCACATATTACTGTGTGGGTGCTAAGAAGTAAATTCAGGTCCTCTTGAAAGAATAGTAAATGCTTTATATTCTGATCTATCTATCTCTTCAGATCTTTTTTTTTTTAAAAAAAATGAGGTCTACAATGTATGTTTAAAGATTTTCTGCCTTATAAAATATTTCTAGACGGTTAGGCCAAATATTAAAAAAAGATACAATCCTTTTTAGTGGAAAATTCAGATGTGATTGATGTGGATTGCATGGAAAATGATAAATGGACTAGGTCATGTACACATTTCATGAGAATAAAGAGAGGGATATAATACTTCTGACAGTAATGTATAACTTATTCAAATACAATCACTACATGATTAATGGGAATATGAGTATAGTAGAAGTGGAGTACAGGATTTTTTATAGTGTTGGCTTCCAACCCAGTTAAGTGCGGGGAATCTAATCCTGAGCAACAATTACTCTCCTGATAGAGAAAAATGGTACCAGAGCAGAATAACAGCCAGAGAACTATTGGAATGCACTAAAGAGCAATGTCTTTGGGTAGTTCCCTGAAGTCTGGGGCACCCAAAGTACTTTTAAGACAAAGTTCAGTAAATGCATGAGGAAAAGATAAAGATAGCTTTAAATGCAAATGCATATGGTTTCCAAAAGATATGCTTGCAAGATACACTGAACATAACTGAAAATTTGTACATGCCAGAGAAGGCCAAGCACAGCCGCCCCTCCATGTGCAGTTCCTGAGATGCAGGAAGCAATTCCCTCCAGGCAACCTAGTGGCAGCTAAATGAGAGTGTTACTTGAGGGCCAAGGAGAAAACTCCTACGTGCCCCAAGGACTACTTCTATGGTGTCTGCATATACATTTGGCAATGTTATAGATGATTCTGAGTATAGCAATTCTACTAGTGTACTTGTTCTCCATGTTGTTTTTCTCTTTCCACACCAGTGGCTTCTGAAAATATTGATGTGCTGTATGATAATTTGAGTCTTCCTGGTCTAATACAGCTGGCAGCTATTGAGGCTGTAACACAAGTTATTGGAAAAACCTGACTAATAATAAATAATAAAAGAATTGGGAAAATTTGAGAAAAAAATGCAGAAAGTGTTTTTTACCTGATTATAAAACTTGACAAAAGAATTATACTGCAACAGAAAAGAATTTGGCTATGATAAATAAAGTTTCTGAGGAACCTAGGGCTTTTAGGGATGACTGTCTATGGCCTTGTAAATCAAAATTAGAATTGTGAGGAAGATCAATGGGAGAGGTAAGACAATGAAGCAAAACCCACTGACCTATGCTTCTGTAAACTGCAAGTAGTTAACCTCTGAGGTGAAAGGCTCTGAAGTTGTTTTATGATTAACTCAGGTAAGAATTATGAATATAGTGGCTGGAATGGAGCTTGGGAACTGGGAAAATGTCATGTTGAATGATGACGTGCTGATTTCAAAGAATCTTTGTTCTTCTTGTGAACTGCTTTTCCAAGATAATGATTAACCTGTGACGAGAAAAATAATTTTTCTTTTGTAAAATTTATAATAAAAGACTGAGATTTGAAGCTCAGGGCAGAAGAAAGAAGAAGAAGTAGAAGAACTTGCCCTGATAGCTTGCCAGCTTGCAACAGAGTGCTGCGTTCGTGTATTCCTTTCATCTTCCAGATATCCCAGATTCAAGACCCATTTTTCTGCTGAGGCTGGTCCCCAGCACACACACACACGAAAATATTACTAAATATGTATAATAATAGAATATGGTACCAACCTGAAGACATCCATCAGTGGAATAGAATTTTGGGCCCACATATAATCCTACAATCCACAGCCATACAGTCACCTGATATTTGACAAAGAGGACAAAAACACACCTTGAGGAAAGATAGCATTGCTGTGGAATATTTCTTTACAGTGTGTAAAGGAATGTTGTTGTGATTTGCTTAATAAGCATTAAACTAGCTTCTAATTACTTATCGATCTCTTTTATTAAGCACATAGATTTCTGTCTTTACTAACCCTCATCAGAGAAACTTATTTTTGTAGTAGATGGTGATAGACAGATACTGCCAAATGGTCTTTGCAGAATGTTCAATCCTAAATGAAAGACCTATCTCATACCCTCGCCTAAGGCTAAGGTATCATTGCAGAAGATGGGACAGAAAGACTATAAGAGCTAGAAGTCATGGATAACTACAAGGAAGCAGTGTTCAGGGCAGTCGCATATATGAACTCCATAGTAGTTGTAATAGCATGTGCAAAACCTAGGCAATCTCAAGTCACAGAAAAACCCTGAATGGAGAGGGGAGGTGAACCTGAAGTTCCACCATTACTGAAAAGTTATTAGCAATAATTGCTTCTAGGAGAGGGAGAGGTAGTTATCTTTAATGGTCTACATAGGCCCTGGTATGTGGACCATGCTCCACTAGGTGGCAACACAAATCTGACTCCATGAAATTTAGAAAAGGATACAAAATGATGAGATGAGAGAAGGGGGATGTAATCAGTTAGGAACTATGGGATGAATGAGTTCAAAATACATTGTGTGAAACTCTCTATGAACTGAAAAAAGTAACGCAAATCTATAAAAGTTCTGAAACACTTAAAGTAAAAAGAGGATAGAGATAAACCTAAGAATTAAATTGTGTTCAGACATGTAATTTTAACTATAGAAACATGGTGTCCTTTTATATCAATTAAATAAAATAATTTCTTTGAAGTGCATTAATGACTATACTTTGGCTTTACTAGAAACCTAAACAGGCATATATTTAATAGCAAATTTCCAATTGCTTTTCTCCATGCCCCACCCAGCTGCTCATCTACCCTCCACTGTGTCCTGGTGCACTTCCCCCTCATCTTCCCTCCGTGTCTGGTGCCATCGCTCACATGACCTTGCCACCCAGCCCAGCTCCGCTACCACTGCCGTGGACAAAGGCCATTCCTGTGAATTTTCCCAGTGCACTTTCGTGGCTGCAGATCCCTCTGCACCCAGCATATGAGCCCAGCCACAGCTGCTGCTGACACAACCCCGTGCTGCAGTCTTTGGGTCCAGCCACCACCAGAGCAGGAGATCTGTCTAGTGTTGCTATTGAACAGCCAAAGACCTTCACAGAGCACACGGTCTGTGATTTATAATAAAAAACTTTTTGACTTGAGTATATTTTTCAGTATTCTACCTAAATTCAGATGTAAACAAAGCATGTGAATTCAAGTGCACTGCAACACCTACTGGCAGGCAACAGTTATTGCACCCACTCCACCTGATTTACTGATCTAAAATGGGCAATATGTCAGGCAATCTAACCGTTCAAAGTTTTAATAGCCTTTTTACTTACACCATGTGTGAGATCTTACAAGATGCATATGATGTCCCTCCTACATTGCTATGCCTATTTCCAGGGTTTACTTTTGTTTTCTTAAAAATATGGTTTCACAATAGGAAAATGATGCAGTCTTTACAGACTGAATCCAGGCTTCTTTAAAAAAAAAGTTGGAAATCTAAAGAAGGACATGACCATCTTAACTAACAATTTTCAGTCAGCTGAGGTACTTTTTAGTATGATACAAACTGGGACCAAACTTCTAAATAAGTAGGTCATACATATAAAGGAGAATACAAACACTTTGAATACCAAAACTCAGACGAATGAGGTGCTTTTAGACGTGGTACACACTAATAACAAACGTTTTTTAAAAAGAGATTGCACATCTGAAGGAGGATACTAGGGCTTTGCTTAACAGGACTCAGTCAACTGAGATATTTTTGGAAAAGGTACAGTCTGATAGTAATTTATTTAAAGAGAGATTCAGCACTCTGGAGAAGGAAACAGCTGATTTGGCACAAAAACCCAGTCCATGACAATGGGTGCTGAAACATTATTTGAGAGACTTTGCACTGTTGAATGTATTAATTGGACTCTGCCGAAGGGGTATGACAGACTAACTGATAGAATGTCTCTCCAAAAAGGTAATATATATGCCATGAAGATTATGTCCAAGGATGAGACATTATCTCTACCGGACAGACTTGATACCTTAGAATTTACAATGAGGGTATTAGAGCAGAATACTGGATAGGAGGTTACCAGACTTTACAAAAAATAGTGGTAAACAGATTTGAAAAGACTGAGGAAATTATTGACTTTGATGACCAGGAGCAAAAGGTAAAAAGGCAAAATTTGACCTTGTCAGTATGTAAAACTTTCTAGGATAGCTTCCCCAGAGTTCTACCTGCCTTTTCAGTAATAACATCAGAAAATGTATATGGCTCCAAATACCCTAAGGTTGTCAAGGAATATACATGAGAGCCCATACGCATAAGTTATATAAAAGAAATTAAACAAGCAACTGTGACTTACAGACTATATTTTTCCTTTGTGAGGGAGATAGTCAAAACCTGGGCTTTTAGTAACAAAGCCACATTTCATGATTGGGCTCAGTTAATCTCAGCTGTCCTAGAGTGGACCGCAATTGCACTGGAAGTGCTTTCTTAAAGAGGAAGCAAGAGATTCATCAGTGCCCAAATCATTCTGGTCATTCTGCAGGGGCTTCTCTCCCTATCCCATCCCAACTTGTACCCAGGCACCCCTTCCCTTCTTTGGGGTCATAAGATCCTCCAGCTCAACTAGTTTTGAGGCTGGGATGGGGTGGTAAGTGCAATCAGGTGGGGGTTCCTTTGTTCCACTAATCCTGCAGGTATCAAGCTAGTTCTTTTGTCTGTGAGGTTCCTGGCCAGCAATTGGCCCCGATCCTGTACCAGAAAAGCCATCAGAGAGGATTTGAAGGAAGAGATGGGCAGGCACCAATGCAAGAATTCCTCCAACAATCTGAAAAACAACATGATAACACCAGAAACCAGTGAACATACAACAGGGAGACTTGAACACCCTAATCCAGAAGAAGTAGAAAAATAGACATTATGAAAGTGATAGAGTCCCTTAAACAAGATATAAAAAACTTTCTTAAAGAAATGGATGAGAAGAATAACAAAGTTTGAAGAAATTAATAAATCCCTAAAAGATACCCTAGGAAACCAAGAAAAAAACAATCTAACAGATAATGGAAAGAGTTCAAGATTTAAAAACTGAAATGGAAAGAAGTCAGGTCCACAAGAGGTGCACTCACCCACGGAGACAGTGGGGCTGATCCATTGGGAGCCCACCAAGGCCAGCTGGAATGTGACTGAAAAAACATGGGACAAAACCGGACTCATTGAATTTGGCGGACAATGAGGGCTGCTGAGAAGGCAAGGTCAATGGCACCGGGTTTTGATCCTACTTCATGTTCTGGCTTTGTGGGAGCCTACACAGCCTAAATGCTCACCTTCCTAGATCAGGTTTGATGGGGGAGGACTTTGAACTTTCCACAGGACAGGGAACCCTGACTGCTCTTCAGTCTGGATATGGAGGGGGAAGAGGGGGGAAGGGGGGGAGGAGTGGGAGGAGGGGGAGGTAAATGGGAGGCGGGGAGGAGGCAGAAATTTTTCTTTTTCCAATAAAAAAAAGGAGGATAGCTTACAAACTTTTGGTTGGATGTCCAATGGTTAAAGCTCTAGTTATAATATTCTTATGGGAGACCTTGAGCTGCTAGGTAAAATTCTTACAAAAACAGTTTCCAATAGAGAGCTTAAAACAGCTGCCTAACAGGTACTCAAGCAGGTAAAGTATAAATCAACAGATAAAGTATACAATAATCAACAAACACAGTATATTAATTATAATTCAGCTATGGCAAGCGTGTATATTAAATGTAAAACTTATTCTATAACAGTTTTATAAAAAATGCTGCTTATGGCTAAATCTTCTCAGTTTGCTAGTTAAGATATTAAACTCTTAATTTAAACCAGTAGCCTGTCTGATATAAAAGGACAGGATAGATTCTGGAAAATGGTTTAAGAAAATATTGACTATGATCAATGTTTCTTATACTAAACAGTAGATTCATTGATAATATTAAAATTGATTCCTGGACAATTGCCTTTGCTAAATTCAAAGGCCAAAAACAATGGTCTTTTCCCAGATCATTGCTACAATTTATGCACCCGTATTTTGCTAATGTTATAGCAAAAAATCCCTTAAAGGATTTTATGCTAAATTTTACAAATGGCTCTTCCAATGGAGGAACTGCATACATGGCTAATAATAATAAAAATTATGGAGCATAACAAGGCTCCTTCAAAGCAACTCATAAAAGTTGCGAGCAGATCCTGATGCAAACGGATCTGGCTTGCTGACACCAAGCTGACCTTTGCTAAGACAACGTGAAAAGCCCTTGCAATGCATTATGAAAAAACCAGACCTGTATATATATTTGGGGTCGAGGATGTGTTTGTGCTTTTTTCACAGAAAGAAAATAAAATCTGGACGTGATGTCGAGGCTGCGGAAACAGAGGAGTTCCAGACTTCCAGAGGTGATTGAGGAGAGGTCCTTGGTCCAGTCTTCCCTGCCCCCAAGGAAAGAAGTGCCTGCTGACAAAACCAGCTACACCACTCTGCAGGGTGTCATCCTGCCTCCAGAGTCCAGGGAGACCCGGCTGACATAAGGGCCAGGATGTGCTTCATGTAACTGAATCCAGCTCGCCTCACCCCGATTCCCCCACCTGTCCTGGAGCACAAATGCTAAACTGCTTCTGCAGCTTGAACTCTGGTCTGCTTTGGAGCTGAGATGCAGACTAAACATCAGACTGCTTTAAACTTTGGGACACAGAACTCATTTTAATTAAAATATTAACCTCTCTTCACTTAAGAAGGGGGAAAATTGGGGGTTCCTGTCACTGTTGCTCAGAGACTGGAACTGGTGGTATTTGATAACAACAATGTATGTCATTGTACTCCTACTGAAATTGATCTAATGATATCTGTAACTGATTATAGATGTTGGGAAAAGTTTGACACATGCTGTAAAGTGTTTGGGTTTAATGCATATGTTAAAGTATTTTAGATTTTGATCCCTTTTATACTGCCCTAACTTTTGGCAGGCAGCACACGTAACTTTATGTGGAGTAGTCACTTAGGAAGGAGGACATACCGTAGGCCAGACTAAAAGGTGAATACTGGGTTGGGAAAAAGCCCTTTCTTCTTGTCTGGAGATGGAGTTATTGGTGCCAAAATCATATCATTATATCTTTTATTTGAGGAGCTCCTCACAGTCTTTTCTTTAAGGATAGATGCAGGGGACCAATGATGGGAGTAAGTGTGGATCCTCGCCTGAATAGCACACCATACAGAGGTTGTAGAAACCTGATCAACATGGCATAGTACAGGTATGAGGGCGCTCTCCACATGGCCTAAGACAGGGTGCCCTGTGATCTGTTTACTTTAATCCTGCTAGATGCCTTTTATTTGAGGAGCTCCAAGGACGGGCGACTTATGGCAGGATAATACCCCTACCTAAGACAGGGCCCTGGGAACCCTAGGACGGGTAAGGGGGAAAGTAAAAAGGCCTGGTCCCCACTCGACCTAAGAATCATCAGTTACCCCTCTGTTCCCAGGAGAGATAAATTGCTTCACCACTCGAGAGGAGGGTCTCTCCTTATCTCAGTCCCTTCTCCTTTAGATCTGACATCATGGTTTACTCTGACTGGTGCTCTCCACGTAATAACTACCTGCCTTTATATAAGAGAAAGGGGGATCAGTTGGGAGCCATTTCCCCCTAAAAATCATTACAGGAACCATCACCCTGGGGAGCCTGCAGGGAACCCCACACCCATAATTGTGCTAAGAATAGTTCTAATGCCCCACACCCAATTAAAGCTGTTAATGGAAATAAATAAATAAATAAAAAATAAAAACTGAAATGGAGGCAATGAAGAAGACACAAACCGAGGACCGCCTGGATATGGAAAATCTAGGTAAATGGACAGCAACTACAGAGACAAGCATAACCAACAGAATACAAGAGATAGAAGAAAGAATCTCAGATGCTGAAGACACTATAGAGAAAATAAACTCACTGATCAAAGAAAACAGCAAAACCAACAAATTCTCATAACAAAACATTCAGGAAATCTGGGACACAATAAAAAGACCAAACCTAAGAATTATAGGGATAGAAGAAGGAGAAGAAGTACAGCTCAATGGTCCAGAAAATATATTTAATAAAAGTATAGAAGAAAACTATCCCAACCTAAAGAGAGATATTACTGTGAAGGTTCAATAAGCATACAGAACACCGAATAGACTGGACCAAAAAAAAAAATCTCCTCACCATATAATAATCAAAACACAAAACATACAGAATAAAGAAAGAATATTAAGAGCTGCAAAGGAAAAAGGCCAAGTTACTCATAAACCAACCAGACTTACACCTGACTTCTCTATGGAAACCATGAAATCCAGAAGGTCCTGGATAGATGCTCTGCAGAAACTAAGAGACCATGGATGCAAGCCCAGAATACTATACCAAGCAAAGCTTTCGTTCCCTGTAAATGGAGAAAACAAAATTTTCCAGGATAAAAACAAATTTAAACAATATGTAGCCACAAATCCAGCCTTACAGAAAGTAATAGAAGGAAAATCACAAACCAAGGAGTCCAACAATGCCCACAATAACTCAGACATCTAATGACCATTTACCAGCACAGCTCAAAAAAGGGAAACACACAAACTCAACTAACAAAAAAGAAAAAATGACCAGAGTTAACAACCACTGGTCATTAATATCACTTAATATCAATGGACTCGACTCACCTATAAAGAGGCACAGGCTAAGAGATTGGATACAAAAACAGGATCCAACATTCTGCTGTTTACAAGAAACACACTTCAACCACAAAAACAGACATCTACTCAGAGTAAAGGGCTGGGAAAATGTTTATCAAGCAAATGGACCTAAGAAACAAGCAGGTGTGGCCATACTAATTTCTAACAAAGTTGACTTCAAACTAAAACCAATCAGAAGAGATGGAGAGGGTCATTTTTTTTTTACTCATAACAGGAACAATTCATCAGGACAAAGTCTCAATCCTGAATATCTATGCCCCTAATATAAAAGCTCCCACTTACGTAAAAGAAACATTAATAAAACTCAGGGCAGTCATCAAACCTCACACACTAATAGTAGGAGATTTCAAGACTCCTCTCTCAACAATGGACAGGTCAATCAGACAGAAACCTAACAGAGAAATAAGAGGATTAAGGGAGGTAATGAATCAAATGGACTTAACAGACATCTATAGATCATTCCTCCCAAATAGGAAAGAATATACTTTCTTCTCTGCAGCTCATGGAACCTTCTCGAAAATTGACCACATTCTCAGAAACAAAGTAAACTTACACAGTTTCAAAAAAATATTAGTAACCACCTGTGTCTTATCAGATCACCATGGCTTAAAGTTAGAATTCAGCAACAATGCTACCCCTATGATCTCATAGAAACTGAACAGTCAACTACTGAACCACACCTGGATCAAGGAAGAAATAAAGAAAGAAATCAAAGACTTTCTTGGATTCAATGAAAATAAAGAGACAACATACCCAAACCTATGGGACACTATGAAAGCAGTGCTGAGAGGAAAGTTCATAGCACTAAGTGCCCACTTAAAGAAAATGGAGAAAGCACACATAGGAGACTTAACTGCCCACCTGAAAGCTCTTGAAAAAAAAGAAGCAGACTCACCTAGGAGGAGTAGAAGATTGGAAATAATCAAACTAAGGGCTGAAATCAACAATATAGAAACACAGAAAACAATTCAAAAAATCAATGAAACAAAAAGCTGGTTCTTGGAGAAAATCAACAAGATTGATAAACCCCTATCCAAGCTAATCAAATGGCAGAGAGAGAATACACAAATTAACAAAATCAGAAACGAAAAGGGAGACATAACCACAGACACAGAGAAAATTCAGAGAATCATTAGATCTTTCTACAAAAGCCTACATGACACAAAATTGGAAAATGTTAAAGAAATGGACACTTTTTTAGATAAGTACCATATACCAACATTAGACCAGGACCAGGTGAACAATCTAAATAGACCTGTTAGTCGCGATGAATTAGAAGTTGTTATAAAAAAACTCCCTACCAAAAAAAGCCCAGTTCCAGACAGTTTCAATGCAGAATTCTACCAGAACTTCCAAGAAGACCTAATACCTATACTCCTTAAGGTATTTCCTAATATAGAAACAGAAAAGTCATTGCCAAATTCCTTTTATGAAGCTACAGTTACCCTGATACCAAAACCACACAAAGATGCAGCCAAGAAAGAGAATTACAGGCCAATGTCACTCATGAACATCAACACGAAAATACTCAATAAAATACTGGCAAACCGAATCCAAGAACACATTGGCGCATGCCTTTAATCCCAGCACTTGGGAGGCAGAGGCAGGCGGATCTCTGTGAGTTCGAGACCAGCGTGGTCTACAGAGCTAGTTCCAGGACAGGCTCCAAAGCCACAGAGAAACCCTGTCTCGAAAAACCAAAAAAAAAAAAATTATCCATTATGATCAAGTAGGCTTCATCCCAGGGATATAGGCCTGGTTCAACATACAAAAATCTGTCAATGTAATCCATCATATAACTAAATTGAAAGAAAAAAACCATATGATCATTTCCTTAAATACTGAAAATGCATTTGACAAAATTCAACATCCCTCTATGATAAAGGTCTTCGAGAGATTAGGGATACAAAGGTCATACCTAAATATAATAAAGGCTATTTACAGCAAGCCTACAGCTAACATCAAATTAAATGGAGAGTGATGTGGGAGTGTCATATATCAATCTGTTGATTTCATTGGTTAAGCAATAAAGAAACTGCTTGGCCCTGATAGGTTAAACATAGGTGGGAGGAGTAAACAGAACAGAATGCTGGGAGGAAGAGGAAATGAGCTCAGAGACGCCATGCTCCACTCTCCCGGGTAGACGTGATAGCTCTGCTCTCTGAGGCACTCACGATGAAGCTCCAACCCAGGATGGACGTAGGCTAGAATCTTTCCGGTAAGCGCACCTTGGGGTGCTACACACCTTATGAGAAATGGGCTAGTCCAGGTGCGAGAGTTAGCCAAGAAGAGGCTAGATATAATGGGCCAAGCAGTGTTTAAAAGAATATAGTTTGTGTGTTGTTATTTTGGGGCATAAGCTAGCAGGCAGCCGGGGTTCTGGGGACGCAGCCGTTGCTGCTATTACAACAGAATGGCGACCAGACATGTGGACAACTGAATCCACTGAAAGCCTGAGAAAGCTTGGGAAAGAGTAAAGCATGTTTCTTGGTAGCAGCAATTTCTCGGGTCTACTCTGCTTGCTAGAGGCAAGCAAGCACCTCATTTAAGAGAGGCTTTCTGACTCAGCGTTAGCTGCAAAACCTTGCAGCTCATTAAGATGTCCTGCCACGAAACACTTAAACGGTGTTGATGAAAAGCTGAACGCATGCTTTTCGGTTTCCAGCCATACCCAAAAAAAAGCTGCACCGTTTAAAAATGCTGGCTTTCTGGGCCGTCCTGCCAGGGCAAACTCTGACTGAGGCAGGAGGGCCGACTACGGAGAGAGGACTTGAGTGTTGTCTGTTGTAGCTCTTTGGCTGGCAGGGACCTTGAAACTCCATAGAGTTGTGGCTATAAACATGGCTACAGCCTGTATATCCTCCATGAGCCTGGATAGCTAAGAAATGAACTGGATCTAGCTGGCAAAGCCACAGCTTTAATCCTACTCATATTGCTCAGTAATTTAAAGGCTCATGTGTCCAGAAAAGGAAAGAGAGATACAGTAAAGAGAGATTCAAAAACAAAGAAAATGTTTAAATGATTTACAGTGTGTTGAAAATATATGCAGACTAAAAGTTAAAGTTCTTAAAGTAAAAAACACAAAAAAAAGGAAGAAAGAGAGAAGTTGGGTGTGGTAGGACACACCTTTAATTCCAACATTTGGGAGGCAGAGGGAGATTGACCTCTGTGACTTCAAGGTGTGGTAGCACACACCTTTAATCCCAGTGCCTAGAAGGCAGAGACAAACAGATCTCTGTGAGTTCAAGGTGTAGTAGCATACACCTTTAATCCCAATTACTGGGAGGCAGAGACAGGAGGATCTCTGAGAGTTCAAGGACAGCCTGGTAGACAGAGTTATTCCAGGTCAAAGATATACAAAAAATCTGTCTCAAAAACCAAAATAAAAGTAAAAATAAATAAAATAGAGGTTAAAATAAAACCACACAAAGATGGAAAATACACAGAAAATCTTGATACTGTATGCTATTATGCTCTCTTTGAATTGTTTGAATGCTGAGAAAAAAGCAACAGCTGCTAAAAGATATTTGTTTATAAATGCTGCTGAACTAATCCAACATAGATATTTTGAAAATGCCTTGACTTTGAAATTTGGATCTAAGGACATGATGCTTTGGAAAGGAGTTTCTTATTTTGTTTTCACAGAGGATGAGACCCTGTTCATTTCTTCTATTCTGATATGATATGATGGACCACGCCCCCTGAAGGGTTTCTGTGAACATCTTCAGAAAATTGCTTCGCTCAACTGTCAACTGAGATGAAACTAGCACACAGGTTATACCATGAAAGACCCAATTAATGATGCCCCCATTCAACAGGAAGCAGTTTGGAAAGAAAAACCTGTGCCCATGTTACAAAATATGGTTTATAAACGTTCTTTTACATTTAAAGGGGGATATGATATAGATATGAATACTTTGCATTGATATGGATTTTGCTTTACTGATATAAATTTAAGTCAATGTTGTTATATGTATATGTATTTGTGCTCTTGATTAAGGTATTGTGATTGTTTAGTTTAAGTAAAAATGTAATTTATATAGGTTATTAATAGATAATCATAATAGTCAAGCTTGTAGTCATGTTAGTTAAGATTTTCTAGATGTACATAGATATATTTTAGATAGGTATTCTTCATATTTTTCAAAGATTATAGAATATGACATTTTAAATGTTTTAATAACTGAGGACTTTTCATGACAATGAGACAGTCTCCTCCTGGCAGCACCAATCTACTTCAAGAGGAAGATGGGCATCGAAGAGGCACCTTATGGAGTTTGATAGCCATTTGGGCAAGAAACTGCTCTTGCCTGGACTATTTCATAAACTGGACACAGAGAACCCACAGAGAGAGGACTACTGAACTTGCCTAACGGTGAGATGATCTTTCAGGGTTCCTGATTCATGAAAGAGTCTGCGAGACATTCTGCAGGACACAACAGATAGTGACTGAGCTGACTTTGAATTTTCCTGCTTCATGGAAATGTCTGCTGGATACCATGGGCCTGAAGGCTGAAGATGGATGCCCCAATGGTACAGAGGAACTTTGGGTGACTGTCCAGGCAGTGAGATGTCTCTGTCATTTATAGTGTAATTTTCCTATGTTAAAGTTAAAGCCTTCCTTTTTTTTTGTTTAAACAGAAAAAGGGGAAGTGATGTGGGAGTGTCATATATCAATCTATTGATTTCATTGGTTAAGCAATAAAGAAACTGCTTGGCCCTGATAGGTTAAAATATAGGTGGGAGGAGTAAACAGAACAGAATGCTGGGAGGAAGAGGAAGTGAGCTCAGAGATGCCATGCTCCACTCTCCTGGGTAGACGTGATAGCTCTGCTCTCTGAGGCACTCGCGATGAAGCTCCAACCCAGGATGGACGTAGGCTAGAATCTTCCCAGTAAGCGCACCTTGGGGTGCTACACACCTTATTAGAAATGGGCTAGTCCAGGTGTGAGAGTTAGCGGAGAAGAGGCTAGATATAATGGGCCAAGCAGTGTTTAAAAGAATATAGTTTGTGCATTGTTATTTCAGGGCATGTGCTAGCCAGGCGGCCGGGGTGCTGGGGACACAGCCCTGCCACCAATTACAGCAGGAGAGAAACTCAAAACCATCATACTAAAATCAGGAACATGACAAGGCTGTCCACTCTCTCCATACCTTTTGAATATAGTGCTTGAAGTTCTAGCAATAGCTATAAGACAACATAAGGGGATCAAAGGGATTCGAATTGGAAAGGAAGAAGTCAAACTTTCATTATTTGCAGATGATATGATAGTGTACATGAGCAACCCCTAAAACTCCAACAAAGAACTCCTACAGCTGATAAACACCTTTAGTAACGTGGCAAAATACAAGATCAACTCCAAAAAGTCATTTGTCCTTTTATGCACAAAGGAGAAGGAAGCAGAGAGGGAAATCAGAGAAACATCACCTTTCATGATAGCCACAAACAGCATAAAATATCTTGGGGTAACTCTAATCAAGGAACTAAAGGATCTATTTGACAAGAAGGTTAAGTCCTTGAAGAAAGAAATTGAGGAGGATAGCAGAAAATGGAAGGATCTCCCTTGCTCTTGGATTGGAAAGATCAACATAGTAAAAATGGCAATTCTACCAAGGGCAATTTATAGATTCAATGCAATCCCCATTAAAATCCCATCGAAATTCTTCACAGATCTTGAGAGGACATTAATCAACTTTATATGGAAAAACAAAAAACCCAGGATAGCCAAAACAGTCTTATCAAATAAAGGAACTTCTGGAGGCATTACCATCCCTGACTTCAAACTCTATTACAGAGCTTCAGTATTGAAAACAGCTTGGTATTGGCATAAAAACAGAGAAGTTGATCAATGAAATAGAGTAGAAGACCCAGATTTTAACCCTCCATCATATGAACACCTGATTTTTGATAAAGGAGCTAAAAGTATACAATGGAAGAAAGAAAGCATCTTCAACAAATGGTGCTGGCAGAACTGGTTTTCAACCTGTAAAAGAATGAAAATAGATCCATATCTTTCGCCATGCACAAAACTCAAGTCCAAATGGATTAAAGACCTCAATATCAGGCTGAACACACTGAACCTAATAGGAGAGAAAGTAGGAAGTACTCTACAACATATGGGCACAGGAGATCACTTCCTACTTATATCCCCAGCAGCACAGACTTTAAGGACAACATTGAATATATGGGACCTCCTGAAACTGAGAAGCTTCTGTAAAGCAAAGGACACTTTCACTAAGACAAAAAGACAACCCACTGAGTGGGAGAAGATCTTCACCAACCCTACAACAGACAAAGGCCTGATCTCCAAAATATATAAAGAACTCAAGAAACTAGACTTTAAAATGCCAATTAACCCAATTAAAAAAAATGGGGCACTGAACTGAACAGAGAATTCTCAACAGAAGAAATTCAAATGGCCAAAAGACACTTAAGATCATGCTCATCCTCCTTGGTGATCAGGGAAATGCAAATTAAAACAACTTTGAGATACCATCTTACACCTGTCAGAATGGCTAAAATCAAAAACACTAATGATAGCCTTTGCTGGAGAGGTTGTGGAGTAAGGGGCACACTCATCCATTGCTGGTGGGAATGCAAACTTGTGCAACCACTTTGGAAATCAGTCTGGTGATTTCTCAGGAAATTCGGGATCAACCTTCCCTAAGATCCAGTAATACCACTCTTGGGAATATACCCAAGAGATGCCCTATCATAAAACAAAAGCATGTGTTCAACTATGTTCATAGCAGCATTATTTGTAATAGCCAGAACCTGGAAACAACCCAGATACCCTTCAGTGGAAGAATGAATGAGGAAAGTGTGAAATATATACATATTAGAGTACTACTCAGCGGTAAAAAACAATGACATCTTGAATTTTGCATGCAAATGGATGGAAATAGAAAACACTATCCTGAGTGAGGTATCCCAGACCCAAAAAGATGAACATGGGATGTACTCACTCATAATTGGTTTCTAGCCATAAATAAAGGATACTGAGCATGTAATTTGTGATCCTAAAGAAGCTAAATAAGAAGGTGAACCCAAAGGAAAACATATAGTCACCCGCCTGGATATGGGAAGTAGACAAGATTGCTGGGCAAAAACTGGGAACTTGGGGTGAAGTAGCATGGGGCTAAGGGGAAATGGGGCGAGAAACGTGAGAAGGGGAGATTGGGGGGAGCTTGGGGTAATGGGATGGTTGGGATAAAGGAAGGGTGGACACGGGAGCAGAGAAATATATATCCTAATTAAGGGAGCCATCTTAAGGTTGGCAAGAGACTTGACTCTAGAGGGGCTCGCAGGTGTCCAGGGAGATGTCCCCAGCTAGTACCTTGAGCAACTGAGGAGAGGGAATCTGAAATGACCCTATCATATAGCCATACTGATAAATATCTTACATATCACCTTAGAACCTTCTTCTGGCGATGGATCGAGATAGAGACAGAGAAACAAATTGGAGCACCGGACTAAGCTCTTAAGACCCAAATGAGGAGCAGAAGGAGGGATAACATGAGCAAGGAAGTCAAGTCCATGAGGGGTGCACCCACCCGCTGTGACAGTGGAACTGATCTATTGGGAGCTCATCAAGGCCAGCGGGACTGAGACTGAATAAGCATGGGATGAAACCGGACTCCCTGAACGTGGCAGACAATGAAGGCTGATGAGAAGCCAAGGACAATGGCACTAGGTTTCGATCCTAATACATGAACTGGCTGTGTGGGAGCCTAGCCTGTTTGGATGCTCACCTTCCTGGTCCTGGATAGAAGTGGGAGGACCTTGGACTTCCCGCAGGGCAGGGAATCTGGACTGCTCATCATTCTCGAGAGGGAGGGGGAATGGAGTGGGGGGGAGGGGGAGAGGGGTAGGGGAGTGGGGTGAGGGGGAGGGAAATGGGAAATGGGGAGGAGTCGGTAATTTTTCAAAAAATTTAAAAATAAAAAAAAATAAAAATTAAAAAAAGAAAAAATATTAATTAAAACAAAACTTTTTTCTTTTGACATTCCAAACCAAGTTCCCCTTCTCTCCCCTTCTCCAAATTCTTCACTTCCCCCATCCCCATTCCCTCTTTAGAGTGGGTAAAGCCTCCCTTGGAGAGTCACTAACGTCTGGGGTACCTACTTGAGGCAGGAGCAAGCTGCTCCCCATTATAGTACATTTAAAACTCATGATTATGTGAAAGTTGTTGGAAACTCAGTTTCTATGTATACAGTTTTGTGAAAGAAAGCATTACCTAGGCAGGAAGATATAAAAAATGCAGGATAAGAAAAATAATCTTTCCATCTGTCAACTCTCCTCAATACTCCATGACTGAACTAGAGAAAGCTCATAGTGGAGATCAAGTTTTCTAAGAAAAATAATAACAAATCCATGACAGCCATAAGAGTTACTTGAATTTGAATCATAACTTTAGCACTTGCTATTGAGGGAATGTGAAGCTCTTCATACCACTCTTTATCTATGTCCTAGCATTAAAAAGAATACTTACTTGGCAACATCCTCACATGAGGCAGAGCTATAATGGGCTTCCTTAATGCCTGCCACTTGATATTTATGAAAGGAAAAAGTTATTAGTCAAATAAGACATAGGATTTGACTCACATTAGATGACCTCTATAGAGACTTGAGGATGGGCATGGATTTGGAGCTAGATACAAATCTAGACATAGATGAGGATTTGAACCAGCAATTGAGTGTAGCAAGGGAATATAACTATAGAATGCTGTCTTATTTGTGTTTCATGGAAAATACCTAACAAAAACATTGTGAAAAAGGAAAGATTTCTTTGACTCATGGTCTTGTGAGCTCAGGCTATGGTTGGCTATCTCCTGTGTTATGCTGATCCTCATGCTCTAGGAGCAGATGGTTGAAAATATTGCTTATTTCATGGTGACCACAAATTAGAGAGAAACCGGAATAGATGTGTGCTAAGTATTGCAATCAGAGGTCTGTCCGTACTGACATAACACCTCTAACCAGACCCCATCCAGTAACATTCAATCATCTCTTAAAATAGTGTTGTAAGCTGCTTACAAAGTTTTCAAAACAAGATTTTAGTATCAAAGTATAATATCTATGTTAGCACTTCCTAAAAATGAAATTATTAGTAATGAAATTCCTGAAGCTAGTAAAGAGAAGTTTATTGCATTGTAAAGATTTAGAGCCTTTGATCTGTCAGCAGTTCTCATGTTTTTGGACCCATGAGAAGGCACGTCATTGCAGTAGTGAGATAGTGGTAAAGCAACGAATGCCTGCTGCGATGTTATTAATTGAGAAAAAAATGGATGAGGAAACCACAATTCACAAAAGCATGAACCAAGCTATTTGAGATCTGCCCACTCACTCCTTTTACAGGACTCATAATATTCTAATAAATCTACTGTTAAGACCAAGCCATTAAAACTCATGGGCCATTAGGGAACATATCCAACTATTGCATTCATGTTCTTCATATTTTATTTTTTCATTTATTATTATTTCATTCTCCATCTTCTCTCCTACCATAAATGCAAGAGGAAGTCCAAAGCAAAAATGCACAGAAGTTCAGCCTTGAGAAAAAAATATTTTCCCAAGAGGGAAGTTTGCTTACTGTAAGCATTTAGAGAAGTTTAAAGCATTGGAAGAGAAGGAGAAATGGGTAGGGAAAATTCTGGGTAAAAGAGAACTTGAAGCTAGAGTCCTATGTAAATATTATGCAAATTGAAAAATTAAAGTAAGTAAAGAAAGATATTTTTTAGAGTTCTGTATCCTTTGCATGTACATTCATGTACAAACACTACGTGATTGTATACAAACAAAACATATGAAAATGTAGACTTCTAATATAATACAGAAGGTCATTGTAAAGACATGAGATTGTAACACTATGGAAATCTCTGTAAAGTATATGCAGTGAGAGAAAGACAGCACATTGTTTACAAGAATGTGAATACACACTAAATTTTGACTCTAGTCATATATTTGTCTCAATTTTCAACTTGATTGTAACAACAGTCTCTTTGGAATTTACTAAACCTATTTCTGAGTGTGCCTGTGAAGTCAGAGATTATGTTGAACATCAAGCTGGAACCAAAACAAGTATTATTTTTCTTTAATGCAGTTGACCTCAGGTGTTCATCATAAGGATACAAAGCCTGTGTTGGTGAAGGGCTGGTTAGTCCTAGCCCTTCAGTGCATTTTTTATTCTTGTTGCAAGTAACTTATTCCCAAATGCCTAATAACATACCTGTAGTTAAAATAAGGAAATCACTGTGGAGGTGGGTTTGGGTGTGAAGTTAAAAGTGAGCACAGATTTAACACTTTTGAGACAATGATTTCAATTCTAACTCTAAAATAGAAGAAAGGAAAGAACAAATGAAGGGAGGAGAAAGAGGAGAAATCTCAAATTGGCTAGTCTAGATTTAAGTTTGGTATTCCTTTGTGAATAAACCAGCTAATAGTAGGCAATTCCTCTCTTATACATGCCCTTCATCCAATAAACAAAATAATAGGAAAACCAATTTCAGGGAAATGTGGTGTGAATTTGACATGTAAGGAGCACAAGATTAAATTCATCTGATGTATTTAGGGTTAGGGTTAGCCTTGTGGGCTATGAAAATATAATTTTAATGTTTTTAAAAGTTAGATGCTTGTCTTCTTTGTCTAAACTAAGAATTCTGAGATCTGCTGGGAACAAATCTGAGGACATATATTTGAATTATATGTGAGTTCCAGTAGGATGGTCCAGCAAGAAAACTCTACGAGGAGGAACCGTACAAGAATTAGGGCCAAGCATTATGAAGCTCTTAGAACCTATATTGTCCACTGTCAGTGTTTCTGAGACCCAGATTCAGCTGTTTGGTGAGAAGGGATGCTTTGTCTCCTAAATAAAAGGAGTGGATGCCTTGGAAATAAACAGCAGTTGGATACATGGTTATTTTATTTATTTATTTATTTATTTATTTATTTATTTATTTATTATGTATACAATATTCTGTCTGTGTGTATGTCTGCAGGCCAGAAGAGGGCATCAGACCTCATTACAGATGGTTGTGAGCCACCATGTGGTTGCTGGGAATTGAACTAAGGACCTTTGGAAGAGCAGGCAATGCTCTTAACCACTGAGCCATCTCTCCAGCCCTGGATACATGGTTATTAAACAGCAAAAGGTAGTGCAGATAGCTTCAAGGGAGAGGCTCCTCATGGTGAATTTGCAAGGAACTAGAATGAGTCTAGAAAAAATTACATTTCTTCCTTTCTGGAGCCTCCACTTTGGCACCTTAAGATATCTTTTCCATCAAATCTACTTTGGCGCCTCAATATTTACCATTTCAATCTTGAAATGGATATTTTCATAATTTCCAAGGATCATCAATGTAAAAGTTACTGATTTGCGATTCATTCTTCCCACATCTCTCATGGGTATACTTAGTTCAGTCAAGAAGTTCCTGTTAGATGCTCAGAGCTGTAAATGGAACCAGTTTTCATCTTGGAGGTCATTAATTGATATATTAATAGATTATCTGAAGTGTAGTCAAAAGGATTTTTAGAACTTTGTATGACCAGATCCAGCAAAAAACAACCACTTCCTGATGTCTTCCAGAAAACAACTTTTCTCCATGATGAGCATGAAGATAATGGGGAGGAAGCTTTATTGGGCATGGGAATTAATGAGTTATGTTGGTATGCTGGTTATCTTTTTATTATTGTTATAAAATACCATGACCAAGACATGAGTTTTTGGAAACTTAAGCCCACTCCTAATAACACAGCTTCTAATTCTTCTCAAACAGTTCCACCAGCTGTGCAGCAATTATTTAAATTTCTTAAACCATGGATGTAGCAGAGGAATCTTCATTGAAGAAACCACAACTGGAGCTGAAATAGGGTCAACAGTTTCCTGTTGAAAGTCCTGAGTTATTGTGCAGATTTCTAAACTATTCTGCATCAGGAGCTTCTAATCTTTTCCCTCTGATGAGATTGGGAGAGAAAGGTGGGTACCTTGACCTACAAAGAGTATATGCCTATTATTTGGTCAACTCAGTCAAGCCGTAGACTCATATTTTTCCTTTCTACAAGGGATTATGAAGTATTTGTTGCTGAATTTTAGTGTGAATTAGAGAGAAAACAGATTGTAGCTGACCTTAAAAAGCAATGGATACTCCTACTGCCAGGTAAAGACAATAAAAATGAATTTTACTCTTAAAAAAAAGCTACCTCCCTGAGGTAGCTGCTCACTAGTGATCTTCTGCTTTCCAGACACCAGGTATGTGACCATCTGGATGGCTTCTCTAGGATTCTATATTCTTAATTTTCATTGACTCTTGGAGGTGGCAGCCACTTCACATGGGTCCTTTGTTTTTCTGGTGATTTGCACTTGGTTGTATCACTTCAATAACACACATCTAGGCTAAAGGTGCAGATACCAATGTTGTAACTGATTTTCTAAGCACATCAACTGTGTGTTACTGGGATGCTATTGGACAGTGTGGAGTGAGAAGTGACATGATGATTAATATTGTCAACTTGGTAGGATTTATAATTGCCTAGACAGGGGCCACTCTGGTGAAAAAAAATATTTTAGGTTTTACTATGGCAAATCATGTGAAGAATTATTATCATTTGGCAATTTAAATTAGTAAAACCCACCCTAAAAATGGAAGGCACCATTTCCTTGACCTGGCTTACAAACTGAATAAGACAAAGACAGGGAACAAAGCAGGAATAGTCATTGCTTTGTACTTCCTTACTGTGTGAATTCTATGCGACAAGATGTCTCAAGTTCCTCATATACTAGAAGATGTTCTTCAGTTAGAATCTCATGTTTTTCTCATGACTAGACTTAGGTTGTGGTTTATCGCTGCAGAATAAACCTACTGGGGAATCAACTCAAAGGTGCATGTGATAGATATAGTGGCATAGACACAGTTGCATAGATGCAACTGTTGGTGTTAAATTGTGAATGTTGATGAACTGTTGATCAGCTGATCTTTGTCAGTGTTCTCCATCATAAAGTGATATAACACCTAAGCAGTGGTCTTTTTTCTTCCTTCCATACTGTACTCTTGCATCAATTAAAAGTGAGATGATAACACTTAGGAGTGGGGAGCTGTGGTCCTCCTAAATCAGGAAAGAGAGTGTGTAAAAATTTTCTGGCATGCTTCTGCAATAGATATTTCTTTCCTGTGGTTTCCTAATTTATTTACCTACTCACATGTATCAGTGAGTACAAACTACAAGATATTGACTTTAGTGTAGGTTTGATTTTATCTTTTTGATTTATTTACATTGCTGCTGAACTTGTTTCATTGGCTGTGGAGAGCTCCTACTCTTGTTTTGTATGCCCCTTTGGACTTAATTCAATAAGCATTTTTTTTAAAACCAATTTCATAGTGCTGTAATTTGTCTTTCTCTCAGACCCTACGTGGCATGGGCATGAACCCCTTTGACACAATCAGGAAGTGGTGAGAACTTTAAGAGGTAAAGTCTAGTATGTGGTAATAAGTTATTACCAGCATTACCTGAGACTATAGACCTTCTCTCTTACTTTCACTGTATTCACTGCCATAATGAGCTAAGTAGCTACCTATACTTTGTGATCTCCATGTTATATGCTGTTTTACCATGGGTTCAAACAGAGGAAAATCCTTTGATCTTGAACTGATAAATCCAGAGTCTGAGGCCATAATTAACCTTTTTTTTATTACATTTTCATTTTCTCAAGTATTTTGTTATAGTAACTGAAAGTTGATGAACTCTTAATCCCCCCAATATAGACATTTTTATAAAATACTCCCGAGCTGGAGATTACAAAAGATGTGAAGAAATGTTGTATACTGAAGTGCAACACCTAAAAAAAAATATAGTCAATAATGCATTTATTAATTTATTTGTAAGATCACTTAATGTTTGTTGTATGGGCACCTTTTTTTCCTGGCCACTGAGGCAGAGTAGCTCTTTCTTGAGGAATGATATAAAACACACACTGTATTGCTGACTTAGTCCAAAGAGCAACATATCACTTGAAAATATTTAATACCATTAGTGACCAATCACATCCTTTCTTTCAGGATTTGATGGCCAAGAGCTGTCCACTGTCTACTGTAGTTAAGTTAACATTAATATTGATTATCAACTTTACTTGATCTAGAATCATGTAGGAGATAGTCCTCTGGGTATACTTGTGAGGAATTCTGCAGCTTAGGTTGGTGCTTGGTATACCCATGAAGGATCTTTGTATTAGAATAATTGAGAGGAAAGATCAAAACTACAAGTAGTTGGTAGCATTCTGTTGGATCCTAAACTGATAAAAACAGAAAGATTAACAGGAACATTTACCACTTTTTCTTTTTGACTATAGAAGTGATGTGGTCAAATTCTTCAAGCTACTGTCACCTTGACTTCCCCAACAGAATGTAGAGAAATGTAGACACATTAAACCCTTCCATACTAAGGTATTTTTGTCAGGGTATTTTATCATAACAGCAGTGAAGGGACTTTTATTTTCAGACACATAGCAAACTCACAAATGTGTTGCCTCTTTGTTGCCCAAATTTAAATATTGTGGTAGGAAGAAAGCTTTGTTAACAACAGTATCTTGGAGCAGACACAGAAAAGAAGGGAGAAAGGAATTATTAAGATATATTGGAAGAAGTAGAGGAGTCACTATATTTAATTTAGTTTGCCAACAGATTCTCATAGCTAAAAAGGACCTGGTAGATGCTGTAGAAGCTGTTATGTGGCTAGGCTTGAAGGCCAGAGGAGGTGAGACATATTCACAATGTATACTCACTGTAGTGATATATAGGGGCTGATTGGCAAAATCTATGAGAAATTGTATCCAGAATTTAAACTGTTGGTTATTTGATATTGACCTTGATGAAAGTACTTAGAATATGCAAAGTCACAAAAAGTATAAATATTTTTTGCTCCTTTCAGAGACAAATTTTAAATAGTTATAATCTCAAGAATGGTTATGCTCATTTAAAATTCATCATTGCCCATGAGCAAGTGGAGAAAGAAAAAGCAAAATGATTCAAACTCTAAAATTTCACAGCATTTCCATAATGAACAACAGAGATAAGAGAAATAAAGATTACAGAGAATTTATGTTGACTTCAGAATGCATACATTTTATTTTTATTTTCTTGATGGAAGATATCTGAAGACACTTCAGTAAAATGAGATGTTGGAAATTAGAAAATATTAGTAAGGTTAGAAGTTTGACTATAGTGGAATCCAGAAGACAAGATATGTACAGTGAGGGTCAGCCCATGATGATGGATTCCTGACACCCAGACTTACTTAGAAAGGGATCGTCACATTGTTGGGAAAAGATCAGAACAATTTCCACATCTGAGATGACAACCATGTGATAAAACTAAGAAAATTAAACTTTAAAAAATGTTTAGGGTTAAAGGAGTCCAAAGAAACAACTAGCTTCTTCTTTGTCTAGAAACACCAAATGACTTTGGGCCTCTTGGTGGCCTTGGTCTTTCCCAAGGCCAGAGGAAGAAGAGGAGTTAAAATCTTTGATGTCTGGTCCTATTATTAAGTGATTTTAATATTATCTTTTTTTCTGGAAGATATTAGATAAGCTATAAAGGCCCAATAAAGAAAACTAATAGTTAAGAGAATCCATGGTCAGGGTGGAGTCCTAACATTCCAAATAGGCAGGGTCAGTCACCAGGGCAAGGTCCCTACTTATTGTACAGTAAAAGGATATTGTAGTATGAGGCAAGTGGCAGGCTGTGTCCGACCACCTGGCTATCTTAGCCCTGAAGTAATTACACAGAAACTGTATTCATTTAAAACACTGCCTGGCCCATTATCTCCAGCCCCTTATTGGCTAACTCTCCCATCTCCATTAATGTCTATGACCACGTGACTGTGGCTTACCAGCATGAGTCTAACCAGTTTCCATCTTGGGCAGGAGAATCATGGCATCTGCCACACTTATCTTCTTGCCAGCATTCTGTTCTGTCTACTCCACCCAGCTAAGGGTTGCCCTATCAAAAGGCCAAGGTAGTCTCTTTATTCAACAAATGAAAGCAACATACAAACAGAAAAACATCCTACACCCCTTTTTCTGTTTAAACAAAAAAGAAAGGCTTTCACTTTAACATAGTAAAATTACATGTAACAAAACAGTTATCAAGCAATAATTACAGTTACAATATTTATAACTATTTTATCTTTTATCATAACAAAGGAAAACTATAACTATCTATCTATTCTTCAACTCCATCAAATACTCCAGAAAAATATAATATTACCTAAGTAAATGAGAAGTAAGCAACTTCCAAAATTCTAGAAATGACAGAGACATCTTGCTGCCTGTACAGTCACCCAAAGTTCTTCTGTACCATTGGGGCATCCATCTTCAGCCTATAGGCGCATAGTATTCAGTAGACATTTCAATGAAGCAGGAAATTTTACAGACTATTTAGTTACTTTTTTCTGTGTCCTGTCAAATGTCTCACAGACTCTTTCATGAACCAGGAACCCCAAAGGATCATCTCACCTTTAGTAAAGTTCAGCAGTTCTCTCTCTGTGGGTTCTTTGTGTCCAGTTTATGCAACAGTCCAGGCAAGAGCAGTTTCTTGCCCAAATGAGTAACCAACTTCATAAGGAGCCTTTTTAATGTCCATCTTCCTCTTGAAGTAGATTGGTGCTGCCAGAAACAGACATGTCTCATTGTCATGGAAAGCCCTAAGTTATTAAAACAATCTAAATGACATATTCTGTAGTGCTTGAAAGATATGAAGAATGCCTATCTGAAATATAACTAACACATCTAGAGCATCTAACTAACATGACTACAAACTTGACTATTATAGATGATCATCCATTAACAACCTATATTTCCTAATTATACATTACATTTTTAAATTAACTACACAATCACAATACCTTAATCAAGATTAGAAATATGCATATAACAAAACTGACCTTAAACTTGTATTAATAAATCAAGATTTATACCATTGCAAATTATTCATCTTTATATCATAATCCCCTTTAAATGTAAAAGAACATTTATAAACAATATTTGGGAATATGGGCACAGTTATTTCTCTCCAAACTGCTTTGTGCTGTATGGGGGCACTTTTAATCAGGTCCTTTATGGTGTATCCTTTGTGTTAGTTTCATCTCAGTCACCAGTTGAGCAAAGTAATTTCTTGAGGGTCTTTATGGCAACCTTCAGGAGGGCATGGTCTATCATACCATATAGGTCTAGAAGCAATCCACAGGGTCTCATCTTCTGTGAAAACAAAAGAAGAACCTCTTTTCCAAAGCGTCATATCCTTAGACCCAAATTCTGAAGTCAAGATACCTTTATAATATACACCCTGGTTTATTTTAGCAGACCACACAATGAAATATCTCTCTGTATTTAGCTGCTTCACAGTCAAAAATTGAAAGAAAATAAAATAATACACATAACCAGACTCTGTGAATTTTCCATTTTTATGTGGCTTATTCTTTTCTTTTAATTTATAACCATCTGTACTGTCACTTTAAAGACTTTACATTTTTTTAAAGCATTAACTTTACTTTATGACTTTTTAATATCCTTTTTCTTCTCTATCCCAAGCCTATGTATGTCTATCTAAGACTATGACCTATTTAGAGGTCGCTCATGTCTGAATCTGTCCTATTGCATTGTCTTTAATTCTCTACTGCCTTGAAGAGCTTTTAAAATGTTAAGCAGCTTTGTTGCAGCTGCTCTGGACATTGACTCCACCTCTTTCCAATTTTAAAATGGTGGAGATGCCATTTCTGCTAGCTCTGGGGCCACCAAGCAGGAGCTATACTCAGCAGTCCAACCTAAAGAATGAGCGTGCCACACATAAATACTTTTTATCTGAGTTACAGCCAAATATGCCATTCAGAGTACTGCGCAGCCTGGAAACATCTCCCTGTATGACGGCAGAAATCCTCCATGCTCTCCTGCCTGCCTAAGCCTGATCCTGCCCTTGGCATGGCCTCAGAGTACTTACTTCCTGATCCCGAGCAGGCACAGAGAAACCCAGGTTCCACAAATGTCATTGAAATGCTTTATAGCCAGAGTGAGCACTGGCAGCACAGCCCAGGAAGCCTCGTTTTAAAATGGTGCAGTTTTATTCTCCTGTGTCTGCTATTAGTTGAGAAAATTTCTCATCGGCACCTCGCCAGCACACAGCAAAAAGCTGTGTTGAACTCTATATTTGTGTCTAGAATTCCTTTTAAAGACCTCTCAGGTTTTACGTGGCTTTAGTTAACCACAATGGGCGCCACTCTGTAGTATGAGGCGAGTGGAAAACTGTGTCCCACCGCCCAGTTAGCTTAGCCCTGAAGTAATTACACAGAAACTGTATTCATTTAAAAAAACAGCCTGACACATTATCTCCAGTCCCTTATTGGCTAACTCTCACATATTACTTTAACCCATCCCCATTAATGTGGATCACCACTTGACTGTGGCTTACCAGTATGAGTCTAACCAGCATGCGTCTTGGGCAGGAGAATCATGGTGTCTGCCACACTTCCCTTCTTCCCAGCATTCTGTTCTGTCTACTCCTCCCAACTAAGAGCTGCCCTATCAAAAGGCCAATGCAGTCTCTTTATTCAACCAATGAAAGCAACACACAAACAGAAGAACCTCCTACATGAGGATATATGGAATAATTTTTCTAGAGGGGCATAATGGCACACCATTATCCCAAAAATCAGGAGGCAGAAGCACGAAGATCTTGTGAGATGAGTTTAAGGTAAGCCTCATCCATGTACCAATCACAGGACTCTCAAGGCTGTATAATTAGACCCTATGCCAAAACTGTTTTCTCATTAATTGACATAATACCCATTTCCTTCACAGAATTCTCCTACATGCTGCAGTACCTGTGTGCTATGTTGAAGTTCAACTGGGTCTTCCTACTTCATTGTGCTCAAATCAAAGAGGAACAACTTTTCCTTTTCTTTTTAATGTTTCTTTAATTTGTATTTTGGATGTTGATAAATCTAAGAATACCTTATCTGATACTTTGGACTTCCATATATTTTCTCTAAATGCTCCACCCCTTTTTTTATCATGTGGCAGTTTGTCCACCATATGCCTAACCTCTATGCCTTCTTAAACAGCATGAATATATTTTTTCCTTTCATCTTCCCTTCTTCTCTGTGAGGTTGCTGAGTTGTATCCTTGTCTGAACTTGAAATTGTCCCTCTTAATTGAATAGATTATCTTTGAACTTTACTAGAGTTTATTGTTAAATTCTTTTATTAATGAGATTAAGATACTCAAGAACAGAACCCAGTAACCACAGTATCACAGCTATGAGCTATCAATGTTTATGAGAGGAAAAACAGAGAATTCTGAGTTGGAGTCATCCTTGTAAGGGAGGCAATAGCAGCAGTGTTACACAGCTTCTCAATAGCTTCTTGTAGGTTGATACTTCTGAGAAAGGTAACATCAGATATGCAAGGTCCCCTGTGACAGAAGATGAAGGGATGTGTAAATCACTTCTCATTCAATACTCTTTCATCTTTTAGACACTGTATCTTAGTGTTACAGTGTCCCTGGTATTACTCTCCTCTTCTTCTAAGTGAATGAGATGACCATGCCATAAAAGTGTCATCTAATTCTGGTCTCTGTGTCACACAGTCTTTCTGAGTCCATTCTTAGTATCATAAAGAGGCCAAAGCAAAAACAATTCTTTTTTTTTGCAAAAACAATTCTTATCACAGATCTCCAGAACTTCTCAAAATGGGTTCAAAATATAGATAGCTATTTTCCATGGAACCTTTGCCTCCTGCTTACTGTAGTAAAGGAGCAGTGAGGCCAATATCTCACATCCTACACTTGGTTCCTTGTCTTTCACATACTTTAGGTTTCTTTTTACACCTTTGTTGATCCTTACTGAACCCTTCCTGCAGGACACACACATACTTCCTGGGAGCTTGAGATATCTCAAAATGTTTTAAGAGAGTCCTGAGGATTCTCCACAACATATCATCACCACAGATCACAGTTCAGTTCAACAAAAGCCCTGGCCTTGTTACTCATCCTTCCTCTTCTTTGTTATTCCATAGACTGATATGCCACTGGTGCTATAAATGAGAAATTATCTCCGTATTATAGGATATTTGAATACTTCTTTCCCTGTTGGTTAGTACTTTTTGGGGAGATATGCATGGTACAACTTTCCTAGAAGAAGTATTACCAGGGAGTGAGATTTCATATTAAAAGTCTTGTTCTACTTTCAGACAGTTCTCTCCATTTCACAGTTTTCACTGAGGATTTGATTGCTCAGCTCCACCTCTGACTTCGATGATGAAAATTTTAAGAATAAAAACTGGTTGGATAGGTAGTTCATGGAGCACCGTGTTCATTTAACATGTAGTGATAGATTAGCTTTCTAGGCTCATTCCCAGCATACCGTGATCACCATAACAGGTCGGTAGTCCATGACTATAATTTTAATACTTGGAAGGTAGAAACAAGAGGACCAGAAGTGTGACGTTTTACCAGCACCAGATTCCTGAGACTCTGTTCACTTTCTACAACCTAGAATTGTAGGAAGAATATTTTGGCTAAGGAATTGTGTTGTTGTGGTTGACCTTTTGGTGGATCTATGAACAATCATTTTGATTGTTAAATGAGACCCTGAATGTCAGTGGCCCTGTTTTATTAGACACTGAGACCCACTCTGTGTAAGAATAGTTAAGAAAGCTGAATGTTGTACATCAAACAGGTAATATAAGTGCATTTGTTTCTCTTTTTCCTTAACTATGGATGTGATTTTTGAGTTCCTGCTTTGAGTTTCCTGTATATCCTGGAATTGCAAAGTAAACTAAATATTTCTTTCCCTGAGTTGCAAATGAAACTGTAACATTTCCTAAAAACAAAAACAAACAGCCAGCCAGCCATAAGATACAAATAAAAACAAAGAAACAAACAAACAAATTTCCCCTCAAAAAATGTTCTTGATGGGGCCTTAGGAGGAAGATTTGAGGATAAAAATGCTATTGCTCCCTCCTTCCTCTTCAGTCTGAAAATATTCTTAACAACCATTCCATGCTCCAGTTTTCTGAGGAGTTGTGTCATTTTTGTCACTGAACTGTGATCAAATGCCTCACTCAGTTATACAGGCTGTTTATACCTGTCTTGGTATCCACAGTTTTCTGAAAAGGCCTGCCTTCATACATCTACCATAGACTAATTTCTTGTGATTCTGACCTAGAGGATTTTGAATGTGATTACTGAAGTGACTAGTATTGATGATCCCAGCACTAAGAGTCATTGTTCACAGTTCTTGCGGTAAAGGTGCAAACATTAAATAAACTGTGCAAGTGGTAGAGGTGTAATTATTGAAAATAAACCTGCAGAAATAGTTTCCATAAAAGGTAATTCTTTTACATTAATCATTAAAGTGAATGGCCCCCTCACAAAGAAAGCAACAAGACCAAACTAAGCCAGGATGAAGGAAATACTATTCTTAGACTACCAACAAATGCCTAAGTAAATGTCACATTAAGATAATAGAATCTTAACTTTTGCATTAGGAAGGCAAGTTAAATATAAACCATGCTAAATAAAGAGGTAGAATAATTATTCCATTAATGAGATACTGAAATAAGCACTATGGAGAGAATTATACACAAATTCACAAATACTGTTTATAAATGTTTGTTTACATTTAAAGGGGGATATGTTATGGGGATTTGCATTGGTATAGATCTTGGTCTATTGATACAAATTTTAGGTCAATTCTGTTATATGTATATTTCTGCTCCTGATTAAGGTATTATGTTTTTGCAGCTCATTTAAAGAATGCAATGTATAACTAAGAAATATAGGTTAATAGTCATCTATAAGAGCCAAGCTTCTATTTATGTTAGTTAGGTTTTCTAGAAGTACAGAATTATATTTCACATGGATAATTATTCTTCGAACATCTCCAAAACTAACAAAATATGTCATTAAAATGCTATAAGAACTTAGAGTTTTCATGACAGGGAGACACATCAACTCCTGTCACCACCAATCTGTCGGAAGAGGATCATGGGCATCAAAAAGCCTCCTCATGTAAGTTGTTAGACATTAGGGCAAGAAATTGCTCTTGCCTGAACTTCATGACTGGAATTGCAGGACCCCCAGAAAAATGACTGCTGAAGTTGCCTAAAAAAGGTGAGACAGTTTTTTGGGTTTCCTGTTTTATGAGAGAATCTGTAAAGGACACAAAAAAGGTGACTAACAAACTGCCAACATATGACCACTCAGATTCATTTGGTTTACAATCTACAGGAAAACTACAGATCCTCGGGAGACCTGTCAGAATTACACTCAGAAAGTAGCATAGGACTCTGAATGAGGACACAGATGTTCACGGAAAGTGCAAAATGGCATGGGGGAAAGGAATATGTTAAAAAAAATGAAGAAGAACATGAGACTATAACAAATGTTAGGTAAAAATAGGAAGAGGAATGAATCTAGGGTAAGATGATACCTTCCTGTCTCCCTTATTTAATATCTGAGAATGTCAACTCATTAATGGAGAACTCTATGAGAGCTGTGAGAAGTTGGCAATGAAAGCTGACTTTTAACATTCCATTTAGTTTCCAGATATTAGGATTATGATACAATAAACATAAATGCTACTTTTGGCATCCAAAAAATAGGCAAAATTTATAAACAGCCAAGAAGCTGCAGTGGAGACTCACCAGGCACAGTGCCAGTACTTTGCCCCTTCTGCTGTGCAGGGACCACCATAGCATGGGATTTTATGACTGGTGCCATTCCATCACGCTCCACCTGGCAGATGAGTACCAAGTCTTCCTCATAGGCAGATGTGTTCACCAGGACCCAGCTGGTCTAATTATTGGTTCCATCCTCGTTTACTGTAAATGTTGAAGGCTCCTCTATCCAGAATATATTTACATTCTCTAACAAACTCAACTGAAGTCTCAAAGGGTAGAAATTATTCACTTGGCAGGTGACATATATCAGATTCCCAACATTTGATGGCTGTTGACTGATCTCCATGGTGGGAGGAACTGAAAAAGTACAAAAAGTGAAAGCTGAAACAGACAGAACCTAGTGAGACAGATTTCAGATGAGGGGCTAAAGTGAGGAGGATCCAGCATTGTGCATTGTGGGGCAGGATGAATTTTTATGCTGAAATAGAACCACTAAACACAGTCCTAGCACACAGGGACACAGTGACAGGGTGGGTGCCACAAGTGAAATCAGTAAGAGCTACTCCTCCATGCACTAGGAAAACAATAACAAAGGTCAAACACGTGAAACTGCTAGGTGTGAGGGGTGGCTCAAAATATAGCTGTTTCTTCTGTTAAAATGAATATAATTTTATTTATGTGCTGAGCACTGTCTGTGATTCCCACTGTTTGGTATGCATAAATGCTTGCTGGCTACTATGGTCCAAAGCATTCTGAACAGATATGAGCTTGAGCTAAGACTCAGAGTCATTTACATTGGATGGTGTCTGACAACCAAGGAGAGGGCCTCAATGCAAGGTGATGTGAGCTCCCTCACAGAGGATATCAGAGTAGACATTCATAGCACCCAGGCCACCAGGACTGTGCTGAAGACACTGCAGGTGTTGCTTTTTCCTCCAGGGTTCACAGGAGTTTGGACTTGAGAGACTTTGATACAAGCTACAACATTATACAGTAATGGCTCAGACATCTTTTCATGAGTGACTTATCAGAACCAAGGGATCTGGTAAAGGCTAAACCAAAATGCAAGGCTTTTTGGAATTATTGCTTTGTAAGTAGAGTGGCCGTCCTTTGCTGTAGATTTTTCACTGTAGCTAACTCCCTTCCTGTTATGTCAGAACTTTTTGGTAAAAACAGTTTCCCACTGACCAGGCATTGTTCATCTCTGCTAGTTTAAGTGCAGAGATTTGCCTTCCTACAGTTATCTTTACCAGCAGGCATTTGGTCAGTATTTAGGCAAAAGTATCCCACTTACAGCTCTGCAAGGACATAGAATTACTACCTGCCCAAGATGCTACTCTGGTTTTACTGGACAACACCCACAATCAAAAGTTGATAACAGCATAGTCCAGAACTAATAATTTAGAGTCCTTGGTCTCTTCTTCACTTAGAGCAATAAGTCTAACTTCAGACCTATCTTATAGAAACTCCAATGTCTGGTATATGTGCTATCTGAAAAGAGTCATCAGCTTTCCCTAGGTTGCCTAATTATCTCACAGCCTCTACAAATACTGGTAGAAAAGAAGTCACAATTTAAACAATCCATGCCCTATTCACAATTTTACTAAAAATAAATTCCTTAGCTCTTTACTAACTACCTAAAAATGAAATGTAGTACACTAACCTTCCCCTCTAGAATCTTCTGATGATATAATTCCTTTCTTAACTAACTTTCCCCATTAAGGAGTTCACCAGACATAGATAACCACTTCCGTGGATGTGTGTGTGTGTGTGTGTGTGTGAAAATTTTTATCTTATTTTTAATGGGGCAGAAGAATTCTGGCCCTGGAACCTGCTAGGGCTGGGGAATTGCTTGTTTTAAGTGTATATATGACTGGGAACATTTGGTAATGGGAAGGATAAAGATGAACAAGTAGAACTGAGAACAAAGATGACAAGTAGTGGGTGGAACAAGAGAAGTGATGGATTGATGAGAGAAGAATAAAGAAACATGGACAGATGATTCCTGTTGTGAGTAGATTTCTTACCCCTCACATATTTACCCTCAGATTTGTAGCCCCCATTTAGCTATCCGTGGTGTCTTTAACTGAACCTTGAAAGTGAGTCGGAAAGGAAAAAGCCTTTTAAGGCTCCTATTGAGTCTCATTTCTGTCTTTGAACCACTTCACTGTGATGTTCTGAGGGGAGAAGTCAATAGATCTGCATGTGCAGCTAACAGTCTCTCCTTGTGGAGCTCTGGCTGCAAGGTCTAAGACTACATGGAGAGATGGTTTAGATAAAAATGAACATTTAACAAGGATGTGATTGTCATGGCCCACTGATGACGTAACATTGTGAAGAAACTTCCTAAATACTATACCATCCTCATTTATTGTGGTGCTTAGGAATAATACCAGACATTCAGCCATAATAAGGACCTGTTCTACTCCCAGGTCATAGCTGTGTCTGAGCTACAGTAATTAACTACTCATTCTCCCCAAGGTTATTTTTCTGTTTTTGTATTGCTTGTTTTTTGTTTCACAGGCTTTCTTCCTTATCTTTCTCTGGTATCCCTTGTTCTTCTTTCTCCACAGTTTAGCATAGATGCTGAGGTGAAAATGAGGAATGAAAATGTTGGAGTAATTTTCATTCTAGACAAAGGTAATGCCAATGTATTTCATGTTTTATAACCTCTTCCTGCTTGCCTTTTCTCGAAACATTGCAAATCCAGGGGAATTATTTGTTAATTTATACCTATAGTAGGGCCACAAAGCTGGAACCCTTTCTGCTTCCCCCAGTTCTTTGTTTTTTTTTTTTTTTTTTTTTTTTTTTGCTTTTTACTATATGCTGGTAGGACTCATCTGTGTCAAGCCTGAATTTAACATTGAAAGCTCACTAGTCTCTATCTCTAAATAAGCTTTGTTAGGACTTAGTTTTAGATTGAAAACAGTGATTTACCCTCTGCAGAAGCAGCTACAGATGGTCCATTTACTAATTGATATTTGTAAGAGACACAGAGAGAAGCCTGTTGAGGAGACAAAATCGCTTCTTGGTTTAAAGCACACATTTGGTTAGATTAATGGGAGGAAAGCAGTGGGCCCCATAGATGCCTTGTGCTGAGGTTATTATGTGTAACAGGGTGCTTTTGGAAATATACATATTTGTATATATGTGACTCCTTTTCAAATGTCCGTCAAACCAGGAGTGGATACCAATGTTATTTGAAGTTGGGCTATCTAAACATTATCATAACTTATGTCCCTATGGGTTTGAGGGACTATAGCCAGCCACCAATTATCAATATTTGTTGGTATCCTGACATTGTCCAGATTCCAATGACAAAATCTTTGCTTGGATTAAGAGCAGAGTATGTTCATGAACAAGTTACACCAGCTAAAGTATTCTCACCCCATCCATAAAATGGTAATATCCTTATAAACTATTTAATCTTCAAATACATCAGACCTTGTCCACAGGGCATGTATCTTGTGGTGAAGACAGTGGGTGTATGAGGTTATCTGTTGTGTCTCTGCATGAGTAGCCACAAACTCAAACAAGTAAAACATTTATGACCTGGGATCTGCTTTTTCTTTAAGTAGAGAACAGTTCTTTGTTCTGATATATGGGCTGTGAATTATGGTTGACATTGTTGTAACTTTCTTTTTTATTTTTTTATTGATTCTATTGATCTATACATTTTCTCTACTCCCCTCCCCTCTAGCATCTCCCATGATTCCCATGTCCCCAACTTTTTCGGGAGAACTTTTCTTTACCTACTTCCCTTGGACATTAGATCCAAGTTTGTCTCTCGTAGGGTCCTCTTTGTTGTCTATGTTCTCTAGGATTGTGAACTGTAGGCTGGTTTTTCTTTGCTTTATGTTTAAAATCCACTTATGAGTGAGTACATATGATATTTGTCTTTCTGGGTCTGTGTTACCTGACTCAATATTTTACCATCTATTTGCCTGCAAATTTCAAGTTGTCATTATTTTTTTCTGTTGTGTAGTACTTCTTTGTGTAAATTTACCATATTTTTCTTATCCATTCCTTGGTCAAGGGGCATTTATGTTGCTTCCAGGTTTTGGCTATGACAAGCAGTGCTGCATATGAACATAGTTGAGCATATGTCTTTGTGGCATGATTGAGTATCCTTTGGGTATATATCCAAAAGTGGTATTGCTGGGTCTCGAGTAAGTTGGTTTCCTAATTTTCTGAGAAATTTTCATTCTTATATCCAAAGGGGCTGTACCAGTTTGTGATGTGGGAGGGTCTTCTATTTTATGTTGATTTCATTGGTTAATAAAGAAACTGCCTTGGCCATTTGATAGGCCAGTCCTTAGGTGGGTGGAGTAGACAGAACAGAATGCTGGGAGGAAGAGGGAAGTGAGGCAATCACCATGCCTCTCCTCTCTATGTCAGACGCAATGAAGCCAGCCACCAGGTCAGACATGCTGAATCTTTCCTGGTAAGCCACCACCTCGTGGTGCTACACAGATTATTAGAAATGGGTTAATCAAGATGTGAGAGTTAGCCAAGAAGAGGCTGAAACTAATGGGCCAGGCAGTGTTTAAAAGAATACAATTTGTGTGTTGTTATTTCGGGGCATAAACTAGCCAGGCAACCAGGAGCTGGGTGGCAGGAACACAGCCCACCCCTCCTTCTACAAATGGTGCCCAGACGTGGATAACTGAATCCACAGAAAGCCTGAGAAAGCTTGAGAAAGAATAGAGTAAAGCATGTTTTCTTGGTAGCAGCAATTTCTCGGGTCTGCTCTGCTTGCTAGAGGCAAGCAAACACTCTCATCTAAGAGAGGCTTCCTGATTCAGCTTTAGCTGCAAAACCCTTCAGCTCTTTTAAGAGGTCCTGCCAAGAAACACTTAAACGGTATTGAGGAAAAGATCAACGCATGCTTTTCAGTTTTCAGCGGTAGCAGGAAAAAAAGCTGTGCTTTTTTAAAATGCCAGCTTTCTGGGCCATCCTGCTATAGCAAACCCTGACTCAGGCAGGCAATTCGAGCGAGTGTGGTCTGTGAGCAGAATACTGCAGCTTGCTTGCTGGCAGGGACCTTGAAACATTGTAGAGTTGTGGCAATGAACATGGCTCTGGCTGGTACCTCAGCCACAAGGCTGGAATTGTAGAAAGCAAAGGAATTGGCTGGCTCTAGCCATCAAAGCCACAGCTTTTAACCTTTTGCTTGGTAAATTAAAGACTCATGTGGTCCCAAAAGAGAGATATACAGTAAAAGAAAGATTCAAAGTTGAAGAAAACCATTAAATGGTTTGCAGAGTGTTAAAAATATATGCAGACTAAAGGTTAAAGTTCTTAAAAGTAAAAAAGAAAAAAGGGAGTACTTGGGTGTGGTAGTACACACCTTTAATCCCAACACTTGGGAGGCAGAGGTAAACTGACTTCTGTGACTTCAAGGGGCAGAGGTAGATTGACCTCTTTGACATCAATATGTGGTAGCACACACCTTTAATCCCAATGCCTGGGAGGCAGAGACAGGAGGATCTCTGGGAGTTCAAGGACAGCTTGGTCTACAGAGTTATTCCAGGACAAAGATATACAGAGAACCTGTCTCAAAAAAAAGTAACAATAAATGAAATAGAGGTTAAAATAAAGCCACACAAAGGTGGAAAATACACTGAGAATCTTGATACTGTATGCTATTATGCTCTCTTTGAATTGTTTGAATGCTGAGAAAGGAGCAAGAGCTGCTAAAAGATATTTGTTTTCATGGAGGATGAGACCCTGTGGATTGCTTCTATCCCAGTATGGTATGATAGACCATGCCCTCCTGAAATGTTGCTGTGAACACCTTCAAAAAATTACTTAACTCAACTGCTGACTGAGATGAATCTAACACACAGGTTATACCATGAAGGACGTGAATAACAGTGCCCTCATTCAGCATGAAACAGTTTGGAGAGAAATAACTACATCTGTTATGATTTTCTGTCTCTTTAGGAGACTAGCCATTCCCACTCTCTCCCCTATCTGCCGAGGCAGGCTGATCTTCAGCTTCTGGCCTGAGCTTGCTCTCTTTCCCATCTTCCTCTCAGAGAGGCAGCTTCGATACTGCCTCTCTCTCCACTTCTTCGCTTCCTCCCTCTGTCTCTTTCTCATTCTCTCTCTCACTCTCCCCCCTTCTCCCTCCCCACTTCATAACCCCCTAAATAAATATTCAACCTCACTCTGCATGTCATGTCTATCCATGTCTCTGTTTCCTGCCCACCCACCATGTGGCTCCCTGCCTGGGACCAGCCATTGCTCGGGGACTGGCAGCCATCTCTGCCTGGGACTGGCTGCTTCCAGGGCCCACTGCCTGCCACCACATGGCCCGCTACCACCATTTCTGCTGCCTATTGCCACAGGGGATCTTGAAGCATTCTTTAAAAAATATAGAATTTGTGCTGTGACTCAGATGATTCACGGGCCCCAGACTTCCACCCGGGACCAGAGTTCTGGCTTTAGGCACCGTCTGGGACTCTGAGCTCCCTCCCAGGGCAAAATCAGTACCAGGGATCTTCTCTACAATGGCCCACGTGTTCCATCTGCCTGGGCACGGCTCTTAAGAACAACACCGGCTTCAAATAGTGAGTGTCCCCTTTCTGCCAGCCTAATCATGCCTTTTAAGCTGGGCAATTGACTGTTGAGCTCCTGGAAACTCCTTGGTGTTTCTAGGGTGGGGGAACTTCCCCCAATGGTGGCCTTCAGGGCCTTGGTTGTTTCCTTTGCTGGCATTCACTTTGGGGTGCATTCTTGGTTAAGCCAGTGCCTGGGATGGTGTGGCCTTAGCCAGCCCCTCAGCTCACCTGCGCCTTCAGGCCTGGGGTCTCCAGTTCTTCCTCTTTCTCTTTTTTAATTCCTTTTCTTCCTTCTTTTGGTCGTAACTGCTGCTACAGTGTGGCACACTGCTACGGTGTGGCCCGGCCTCTGATTTCTGAGTAATTTGCCCAGGTACAGTTAGGCCATTAGCACCCTGCTCATGAAATGTGGACACCCATTCACAGGTCCTGGGTGTTTGTGCCATCTGCGTCTTGCCTTACCGGGGAGCCGTTCTCATTGTAGGTTTGAGGTGCCACGTTTTTTTTGCAGGTGTTTTTATGGCCTTGACCATGGGAGACAAGCCTTCCAGACCTATCACTCCAACCTCCCTGCTGGGACACCCTTTGGATGCCCTGCAGCCTTATGCTTTAATGCCTTCCTTACAGACCTCCACACTTATTCGTCTCTGTTCAAAAAATGGCCCCAATATACCTTAGAGAAAAACTAAATGGCTGCCTAACAGCACCTTTGATCCTGACATTTTACAGAAATTGTCAAATTACTACAACTGTACAGGCAAATATGTAGGCACTAAGATGGCATTTAAAATTCCAACAGGCTTTTTAAATTCCAGCCATGACATAGTGCAGTTTTTTTGGTTCCAGCCTTTTGCCCCTCCCCTCTGTGGCTTCTGTTATGTCATGGAGGCTCAACAACAGAGCAGATCACGCCTTTAGGTCTCTCTCATTGAATTTAAAGTCCTTAAAGCTCAAAAATTTAAACTTTTTCCCCACAGCACGCGGCTGTCGCCATCTTGGCTGAGGGCCAGGTGGGTCATGTGACTTTGTCACCATCTTGGCTGAGAACCAGGTCATGTGACCAAGCTCTCCCAGTTTCATTTATGTATACCCTGCCTTCCCCTCCCCCCCGGTTTTCACTAAAATCCTCCTGTCAACTCTGTTACATGTGTTTTGTGCCATGGCAATCCTTTGATAGGGCCCATCAAAGGCATCCACGTTGCCCAATTACTGTTCACTCTTTCTGTGTATAATAATTGTTCATTACATCTCATTTCAGACTACAAAATCACGAGTCTCATATTTTAAACTGGTATGTACCTTTAAGTCTCTTAAGCTGTCCTCTACCATTGTCAGTTCTGGTATTAACTTTTCATTGCCAGCAGTTTCTTCTTTCTGTCCTTTTATGAGTGTGGATCTTACCTGTTAAGAGCCAGTATACTGCAGCAGACTCTCATTTCCTTCAAAGAAGACAGCATACAAATTGACACACAGAACAACATCCTTCTTCAGTTCACTTTGACTGCTGAGCACTTACCATTGGGAAAAACTGCCTTTTATCTAAACTAAAGACCTCTAGACGTGGATGGAATCAACAGCCTAGCTGCTCAGGTCAAGGTAGGCCTGTCTTCCTGCAGATTTCTTAGCCCACAAGGTCTTCTGGAGCCTGACAGGCCCTGTGCTAAACAGCAAAGGTCAAGTGCAACCTTCAGCAACCATGGAGAACCCAAAAAAGAGTAGCTCTTGGTGCCAACCAAGTAAGTTCTCTGTCATTTCTTAATCAGTAACTCAAGTAAAATCTTATCCTTCTCAAAGATCTCTGACAGTTTGATAGCTTAGAGGTTTTCCCAGATTACCTCACCAAACAAATTTCAAATCAAATTTCTCTCTTATATTGCCTTGCATAGTCTTAAAAAATACTTTTCATTATACAAAAATATGCCATAGTCATTAGGTGTCTAAAACTTCTGTTTTCACAAATTCAAGGAGTTCTTGTGAGTTCCAGGGAGCCAAATTAAAGAATCCACCTTCAACAGGTCAGATACATCCCCCTAAATTCCCTAGACCTAAATTTTTTCCCTTAATTTAACTTTGTTCTTTGTTCTGCCAATATCTTAAACAGGATAAGAGACATCAGGCATTTCCATGCCACAGACACCGGTCAGAAGCAAAGAGACCAGTTATGCCAGGATGTGGCCAGCACATAGCCTTCTCAGACTCCCAACACACAGCCTTCTCAGGTTCTCCCCTTCAAGATGATGCACACAAATCATCAGGAAGCAGTTTTAAGAATTTGCCACCACCCCAATTCTTTCAAACTGTGGTGTCTAATCTCCTGCTTTTTATTATAAGGAAGACCTGGGAATGTTATGGTTTTCTGTCTCTTTAAGGGACAAGCCACGCCCACTCCCTTGCCCATCCGCTGAGGCAGGCTGATCTTCAGCTTCTGGCCTGAGTTTGCTCTCTTTCCCATCTTCCTTTCGGAGAAGCAGCTTCTATTCTGCCTCTCTCCCCACTTCTCCACTTTCCCCCCTCTGTCTGTTTCTCATTCTCTCTCTCTCACTCTCTCCCTTCTCCCTTCCCATTTCATAGCTCCCTAAATAAATATTCAACCTCACTCTGCAAGTCATGTCTATCCATGTCTTTGTCTCCTGCCTGCCTTTCATGTGTCTCCCTGCCTGGGATCAACCACTGCTCGGGGACTGGCAGCCATCTCTGCCTGGGACTGGCTGCTCCCAGGGCCCACTGCCTGCTGCCACATGGCCCGCTACCACTATTTGGGACCTAAAGCATTTCTGCTGCCTATTGCCGCAGGGGATCGTGAAGCATTTTTTAAAAAATTATAAAAACAACCCATATTCCAAATTATTGTTTATAAATGTTCTTTTACATTTAAAGGGGGATATGATACAGATATGAATAATTTGCATTGATATGGATTTTGTTTAGTGATTTAAAATTAGGGTTGATTTTATTATATGTATATGTATTTCTGATATGGATTAACGTATTATGATTGTGTAGTTCATTTAAAAATGTAATGTGTATCAGTTGTTAATGGATAATCATCAATAATAGTCAAGCTTGTAGTCATGTTAGTTAGATTTTCTAGATGTGCATAGATATATTTCAGATAGGCATTCTTTATATCTTTCAAAGACTGCAAAATATGTCATTAAAAATGTTTTAATAACTTTCAGGGTTCCTGATTCATGAAAGAGTCTGTGAGACATTCTGCAGGACACAGCAGATAGTGACTGAACTGCCTTTGAAATTTCCTGCTTCATGGAAATGTCTGCTGGAAACTATGGGCCTGTAGGTGGAATATTGATGTCCCAACGGTACAGAGGAACTTTGGGTGACTGTCCAGGCAGCAAGATATCTCTGTGATTTCTAGAGTTTTGTAAGTTGCTTACTTCTCATTTACTTAGGTAATATTATATCCTTCTGGAGTCTTTGATGGAGTTGAAGAATAGATAGATGTTATAGTTGTTTTCCTTTGTTATGATAAAAGATAAAATAGATATAAATATTATAACTGTAATTCTTACTTGATAATTGTTTTGTTATATGTAATTTTACTAGATTAAAGTTAAAGCCTTCTTTTTTTGTTTAAACAGAAAAAGGGAAATGATGTGGGGGGGTCTTCTGTTTTGTGTTGATTTCATTGGTTAATAAAGAAACTGCCTTGGCCATTTGATAGGCCAGCCCTTAGGTGGGTGGAGTAGACAGAACAGAATGCTGGGAGGAAGAGGGAAGTGAAGCAATCGCCATGCCTCTCTGCTCTGGGTCAGATGCAATGGAGCCAGCCACCAGGTCAGACATGCTGAATCTTTCCCGGTAAGCCATCACCTCGTGGTGCTACACAGATTATTAGAAATGGGTTAATTAAGATGTGAGAGTTAGCCAAGAAGAGGCTGAAACTAATGGGCCAGGCAGTGTTTAAAAGAATACAATTTGTGTGTTGTTATTTCGGGGCATAAGCTAGCCAGGCAACAGGGAGCCAGGTGGCAGGAATGCAGCCTGCTACTCCTTCTACAAGTTTTCATTACCACCAGGAATGCAGGAATGTTCCCTTTAATCCACATCCTCTTCAGCATAAGTTGTCATCAGTGTTTTTGAGCTTGGCCATTCTTACAGGTATAAGATGGAATCTCAGAGTTGTTTTGATTTACATTTCTCTGATGGTTAAGGATGTTGAGCATTTCCATAAGTGTCCTTCAGCCATTTTAGATTTCTCTGTTGAGAGTTCTCTGTTTAGGTCTATACTCCAATATTTTTGTTTTATTTATTCTTTTGATGACCAATTTCTTGAGTTCTTTGTTTATTTTGAAGATCTTCCCTCTGTCTGCTCTGGGTTTGGTGAAGAATTTTTCTCATTCTATAGGTTGCAGTTTGTCTTATTGTCTATGTTCTTTGCTTTACAGAAGCCTCTCAATTTCAAGAGGTCCCATTTATTGTTTATTAATAATTAATATTATTAATTTTATTATATCCTATTATTAATTAATGAAAAATTAATTCTCTCAGTGTAGGAAGTGGTCTCATGTGCCCATTTGTTCAAGAGTACTTCCCACTTTCTCTTCTGTGAGGTTCAGTGTGTTTGGCTTTATATTGAGGTCTTTGATATATTTGGACTTGAATTTTCTGCATGACAATAGATATTAATTTATTTTTATTCTTCTACATGTTGATATCATTATGCATTTATTGAAAGTGCTTTCTTTATTCTCTTTTATATTTTTTGCTTCTTTTTCAAAAATCATGTTTTTGTAAGTGTTTGGATTAATATCTGGTTCTTCGATTCATTCGGTTCCATTCTTCTTCTTGTATGTTTTGATACCATTACCAGGCTGTTTTCATTACTGTAGCTCTGTAGTAGAGTTTGTGTTCAGGGATTGTGATACCTCCAGAAGTTCCTTTATTGTACAGAATTTGTTTTGACTATCCTGGGTTTTGTGGTTTTCCATATGAAGTTGAGGAGTGTTCTTTAGAGGTCTGTGAAGAATTTTGCTGGAAACTTTTCGGGCATTGCATTGAATGTGTAGATTACTTTTGGTAAGTATTTTTGCATCAGTGTTCACGAGTGAGATTACACTACTGAATATTAGCAAATGATTGAGAGGAACACCATCTTATCTTGGGGATCTGATTATGAATCAAGAAATTTTAATTCTGTATGTCAAATGCACCTAGCTCCTAAGTGGAGATGATGTCTCTGGATTGGATAGCAAGACGCTGAAGTGGAGTCAGTTGTGGGTTCAAGGTTAGTTCTTAAAGCTTACCGGCTATAGGATTATGTACAGGGAACTGGCACATAGGGTTAATATCTCAAACAGAGCAGGAATGGATAATCTGATAGTCCTACTTGATGGAATATTCCCAGAAACATGACCTAGAAAGAAAGAATTCAGGCTGTGTCAAAAAATTTAAAGTGAGTGTCCTGTTTTCACAGCTACCGATTAAAGGGTTTCTACATGCACACTCTCTCCAGTGCCTGGAACTTAAGACTATATTGCCTGGAACCTTCAGTGTCTGTCAGAGTTGATCCCTGAAACAATTTCAGACAGAAAAACAGCAAAGGCCTAGCTTGCTGTTGACATTTAAACCTGGACTGAGAGATTCCACAGCAAATTATGTACCTTGAAGTTTCACAGTATAGTATTGATGAAGAAGAAATGAAAAAAGCACACTCACTCATGGCCCTGTTACATTCTGCCTTTGTGTGCTTTTTTCTTGGGCAGGAGGAGATTCACATCTTGGGTAAAGAGCTCCAGCTTGCCTAGCTCCTGCCATCTCTGTTGACATCTAGAATGGAACCTAGCATAACCAATCCCTGGGTCATTGGGGGCAGAAAGGGAAGACTCAGCCAGGAGAAGAAGTGTTCTCTGGAGGCAGTAGTCCAGGTCTGAGCCTGTCACAGGACAAGGCAGTCAATGGAGAAGGATATTTATACAGCCTCTAGGAGGCCACAGCATGAAAAAGGTAAGCACTGCTGACCTGGTAGACAAGGGTATGGATTTATCCCATTCACCAGAAAAAGGACCTGTAGCAAACAGTATATTTTCTGTTCTCTGCTTTCTTGAGCTGGGGTAAAGTCACCCTATGAACATACGGGCCTCTTACAGGCTTGTTTCTTCCTGGTTGCTCACAGAATCTCAGACACATTTTGACCTTTTGGAGATAATGAGGGATGAGGAGGACAATGAGGAACTTACCATACACATACAACTCGGTGCCACCCCCAGACTGAAAGTCTGTGTCAGGGATTCCTCTTTTTATCTTCACACAGTAGTAGGTACCAGCATCGGCAGGTGTGACATTACTGATGCGGATGGAAAAGATAATGTTTTTTCTCTTTGAAGTATCTGTAACATTTGTGACTCTTGGAAAATTCTCTCCTGTGAAAGCATATATAAGCTTCCGATTTTTCCCTACACCCTTGAACCATCTAACAGGTCCCACAGGGAAGAAGGCGGTCACAGTGCAGTTCAGAGTGACTGACTCTTCAGCAGAGACAGAAACTGATTTCTCAGGCTGAATCACCTTCGGATTCTCCAAGGTATCTCCTCCTGCAGGAAACATCAGTTAATGTTCATCCTAAAGGGAACCTGAAAACTGTACAATTTATGATCAATGTTACTTAATTGATCAAAGCAGGCATGTGATCACAGTTCCCTTCATTAGGGCCTCTTAACACAAGTATGTAACACAGATGAGGAAATGAATCACAGAGACACTGAGAACTTGGCAGTATTCTGATTGAAGTCCCAATTCTGTTTGAAATTCTCATGCTTTATACAGTGTCTGTTTTGCTTTCATTTTCTGTTTATATGGTACGAGGCACTTCTTGTGTAATAGTATTACATGTGATGAATTGACTCTTTTACCAGTAAGACATGAACAAAAGTGTCTTGTATAGTTAGTGAGATGTACATTTGATTGCACGATTCTCTGGGGCAGGGCTACAGCTCAGGATGGAGTTGGTTTACCAGATAGAGTGCTAATGCTATGAATAGATCCCACAATGAAATAACATGTCCCTTAATATAGTGAGATTTCATCTGTATTTTAATAAATAAAATTTGCCTGAAGTTAAGACTGTTCAGCCTTTCAAACCAGGCAGTGGTGACACCCACCTCTAATTCCAGTAGCTACACCAGTTTGCCATAGAAGCCAGATAGCAGTGGTTCAAGTCCACTTTAATCCCAGCACTAGAGAAGAATATCAAATGTGAAGGGACAGTTCTCAGCTCAATCTCATTCTGAGGATTCCTGGAGGCAAGATTGCTATTTCTCACTGAGGTAGAGGTAAGAGTCAATGAATGACTGCTTTGCTTTTCTGGTCTTCAGGTTGAACCCCAATATCTGTCTTTAGAATTTTATTAATCTTGATACATCTTAATTAGAGAAATAAAATCTCAATTTTAGTTACCAGTTTTAAAATATGTATTACAAACACATTAATTGATTGATTGATTTTATGTGTATGAATCTTTTGCCTACATGTATGTTTGTGTATTAAATGCATCCCTGGTGCTCAAGCAATGCAGTGAAGGGTGCCAGATTCCCTGATATTGATATTACAGATGGTTGTAAGTCATATGTGCATGCTGGATATCAAACTTTGGTCCTCTAAAAGAGGAGAAAGTGCTCTTATGTCCTGAACCATCTCTCCAGAGCCAGCATTATATTAACCTTAAGGATGATGTAACAGATTATTATAAAGTTAATGTTTGACACAACAGAAATGTTTTATCTCATGTTTTGGAGGGCCACAGTCATCTTTTGATGTGACAAGGCAATTAGAATGTTGTCATAGCACCACACTCTCCAGGTGGTACTGTTTCTTTCCTTGCACATGATGTGGTCACCTGGATGTATTCTCTCTTGTCACCTGTATTCCCATCATTGCTCTCTGTTTGCTCAGTAATTTTGCTCCCATGACTCAGACACTTCTGACCTCTTTTTGCCTTTATTTGGTGATCTGGTAGGACTGAACTGTACTGCTGTATGTTACTGCAAAAAAAAAAACAAAGAGTGTACAACAGTCATTTGAAATATGAAACGATCAAAGAAAAGTATAGAAAAGAACTAAAGAAAGTGAATTATCTGAATAATAAAATACAACATCAAATGGAAGGAAACTGTCAGAAGGAACCAAATGGTATTGAAGGGTTGAGGAGGATATAACATGTGAGTCCAATGGACAGAGTTCAGAGAGCATTTAGCAGGTTCCAATGAAAAGATATAAAATCATGGAAATGGATTCAATAACATTACTCAGCACTGCAGGGGTAGGGTACAAAAAGAGAAGAAATTGAAGAATTTAGTAAGAGTGGTAAGATTATTGGGAAAAATGTTACCTCATCTTCCTGGTTTGATAAATTATAAAAACTATAAATCCAACAAACTGAACTAATTTAATGTGAGATAAACTCTGGCACACACTAGAATTCAACAGACAAAAGCAGAGTAGTATGAGAATGATGAGAGCAGCCTAGAGCATGACACATCTCATCCTGCTAAATAATATCAATACAACTCCTATCAGAAATGTCAACATCCAGGAGAAAGTGAGATGGTCAGTGCCAAAAGAAAAAATATGTCTGAATTCAAGTAAAACCAAGATTCTAAAGAAGGCAACACTATAGTTCGAACACCAGGGAATAAATATGCTCTTCCTCGGTGAAAATCTGAGTTTATTAACATGATGTCTGACATGCAGGCCATGCTAACGGGCTTTCCATCTGTTGAAATAAAAAATCAAGAGAAGAAAAATGCAAGAGTAGAAAACAGTACAGCTTCTGACTCTACAGTGAATTTTAAAATTTTATAAAGCATGCCGAGCTCCCAACTTCCACTTAGCTGTTGAAAAATGGTGGCTCTAATCATCCCCTCTGCTCATGAAGTTCTCATGAAGACTTAGGACCTCATCATAGTCACTGTAATGTCTCAAAGAAGAATATCTGATATGAAAAGTCAAACTTTCTAGATAACTTAAACCAAAAGCACAAAAGAACTCAATGAAATCAATACCTGCTGTAATGAGCTTGTACCAGATCTGGCAACAAGTGGATAGTCTTAGAATAATTCCTGATTAAAAAATGAAATAAGGGACACATAATGGGAATGAGTTATATTATGTAATGTTACATAATATTGGCATAGGTGTTGATATAGGCATAGGTGTGTATACACAATATATAATTTTGTCAAAGTTCTAATTCATTTAAACTGAAAATCTTAAATTTATTGGTTAATTTTTGGAGCAAAAACCATACAAATTAAAAAGATCTAATTAGCTTTTCTACTAAGTTAACATAAGTCCAGAAATTGATAATGTAGCATCTATTAAAATCTCATGAGCATTAGAAAACAGAATTGTAACTCAAAGTTTATTAAGTACTAGGACCTATAATTTGAGACAGGAACAAGCACAAAATATAGAAACAGTATGTATGGCTTTCTTTTTCAATAAGCTTGCCTAAACATTGTGGCAGCCATTACTCTGCAGCATTTCTTTCTTTTTTTTTTTTTTTTTTTTGGTTTTTTTTCGAGACAGGGTTTCTCTGTGGCTTTGGAGCCTGTCCTGGAACTAGCTCTGTAGACCAGGCTGGTCTCGATGCAACATTTCTTATTAGCATAGATATTCTAACATAACGAATAAAAACTTAAAGTGAAATAATGTTTTGCACTTATAAAGTAGTTTGATAAATTTACTTCTATAAAGGTAAAATGGTAATCATGGGAGATTTGAAAATCAATGGCATGTTCACAGAACCCACCTCAGCACTCACAAAGAACTAAAACAGTAGTCAGCTAGAATTTGAGGCAAAGTATTATGCACAAGTGAAGGAAGTCATCATGGGAGGAACTAGTATCTGCCTTTCTGTGAGGACAGCACAGAAAACTGAACTAAATATCCTGACAACTGGCAACTGCTTTGCAGAGTGAATTTGATAATCTCAGCTATCTCTTTTCACATAGATGTGAGTGATTATAACTAGTAGAAGCATCCAGTCATTATAGGTTTAGCGGATTTGGGGAGACCAGCTGGAGTCCACACAAAACCTTTGCTTTTGAGAAACTCCATCCTTCTTCCCTGTCCCTTCCCCAGAACCCCAGTGTAGTAGCTTACTATCTAAGCATGGTGTTTCTGACTTCACACTAGTTGGGTTGTGGAAGGTCAGAAAGTTCTTCATATCCTCTTCTGAAAGGCTGCATAAATCCCAGAACACTTGCACAAGGGTTGCAGCCTCATTATTCCACTTTTCCTAGCAGAACAACTGTGAAGCAATATGCAAAACTGTCAGGTATCCTATGGTACAGGAGACAAATTTTTCCTTCAAAGAGGGTACTTAGAGCATATTACATAAAAGTGAGAGATATTGGATATCATTTGTCAAAGGCTATGCAACTTTGCTGCAGGTTTTGTATTAATGCTAGGACTGGGAACTGGTGGACATGCAGTACTTGCCACCATTCTGCCCCTAGGCTCTATCATGTGTTGCACTGCAAAAGCACTGATCAAGCAATATAGCAGATACACTGTATTCCTCTGCTGGCTCTGTCTGTACTTAGTATAGGTTCATGCCTCTAGCTGTGCTATGGGCAGGTGGCTTGGGCCCCTATTTCTCCTAGGGCTATCAATGCCAAAGTCACTTTGCCACATCTGAGCTTAACTCTGTAACTGCTGAAGAAATACCATTTTACTGACACCATCATTCCCATTATTGGACCATCTGCACATTGGGCCTCCCATTCTCTCTGTTGCATAAAGCCACTGCTGTATCCACTTATTTAAATATTTTATGAGACCATGTCCAAGGAACTTGTTGTAGATTAAGAAAGTTTAAGCAAACAAGGTATTCTTGTCAATTAACACTTTTACTGTCAGGCTGCATTTTTGAGTTACAAAAAAATCAATCATTTTATTATTTATCTCAAAAGATAATCTCATAAAAAATCTTAAAAGAATAGCAAATCTAAATTTCTATATATAAAAATCAGCCACTTCTAGTTTAAGTCCTCAGAGTACACAACCACTACTTAACAATTTTTTCCATTACACCATATCAGGAAGCTGAGTGCAAAAAAGTGAGGAGAAGGAATTAGTCATCACCTTTGGACACCAACACATCTTTATCAAGAAAGGCACATCAGCTAGTAGTGATGGAACTGCATTTCTTCTTGCTCCTTGACCTCAATATTCAACTATCAAAATTGTGGCCTTCTAAACTTTAAATTATTCCCCAAGACTTTCAACATTAAAGCCATTACCAAAAACATCTTAACCTAACTTTTTCTAAATTTCTGAATTCTTTCTAAAGGTGGTGGTTAAATCATTAATCTGCTCCAGCAACAATTGGAAAAAGTTGATCTCTATTCTTTTTTTTAAATATTTATTTATTTATTATGTATACAATAGTCTGTCTGTATGTCTGCAGGCCAGAAGAGGGCACCAGATCTCATTACAGATGGTTGTGAGCCACCATGTGGTTGCTGGGAATTGAACACAGGACCTTTGGAAGAGCAGGCAATGCTCTTAGCTGCTGAGCCATCTCTCCAGCCTGATCTCTATTATTCTAAGTACCAGTAATACTTCCCAGTGAAGCTCTAGAATCCCCCTTTGAGTTTTCATACAACTCATAGATTATGAGGTCACGGTGATTGCAAGTGCATTAAGCAGATCTATGCTTACTGACAGTATGACACATAGTCTTTAGGGATCTGCCTCTCCAAGGCTCACCCAGTGGTGTTTATTCTGAGTGTTAGGCAGTATTCCATGAAAGCTGTTTGCTGTTTCTCTCAAATAGTCACTGATATCCTTTAGTTAGAAAATCACTTTAAAACTCATGTCCAGCCATAGTGCTTGTCTATTCCAAGCTTGCACTGGCTCCCATTAACCTAGAGTGTAAGCATGGTTCATGAACATGGAATGAAGCCCCACTTATTGCCTTTGATCTTGCTGCTGTTTGGGGTGAAGTTCTTCTTCGACAGTGTTTGGTCACGTGTCCCACTCTCATATTTTCTTTTTCTTTTTGCTCATATTTCCTCTTCTCAATGATTTGCACCAACACACTCTGTTTTCAACATCTAACTCTCTAAAGATCTCAATTTCTTTAGACAAGTGGACACATTTCCATGTATCACCTTTTACAATATCATGATTTCTCTTTTACCCTAACTATTGTCACTTTTTCTAGTAGATTCTAGCTCCACATTGGTGACTGTGTTGCCATTTCTAGTCCCCAGTACAGCACATGTTCCTACAACAGTCTCTCGTTCATAGTCCGTATCAAACAAATTCTTTCCTACATATGATTTGCTTAGTATGACATCTTCCCAGGTCACTGAAACCAAAGTAAAACAGATACTTTATTTAGAAATACAAATACAGTGTTCCATGGGAATGACCTTTCCATTAAAAAAAGCTGTTTTCATGTAAGATGGAGTTTATTAATCTAGTAGCAGAAAACCATAGACCCTGTTCTCACTTTCTCAGGCTAAAGCTCAGGGGATATATTTAAGTTTCAGGGAACAGTGGTTGTTAATTCCATGATCTCATTCAAACAGCTTGAATTAAACCAAAGTTCGAATTTGAGTTGTTGATGCTTCTGCTTATTTTTCTGTCTTTGTGGCAATGAGACAGGAACATTCACCTGAGATATAGGTCCATATGAGGTAGAACCATGGAATACTTCACACAATATCTGAGATATGGTGAAGGTTCATGACATTGAAAACTAATTTTTCTGGTGATTAGTTGAGTCATGGACTCAACATCAACTGACACTGGATGATCTGCATAGCTTAATGAAGTTGGATCCAGCTTATGGAACTGTATATAGCTCTAAATATGAATGCAGATCTGGATGGAATTAGAGGTTGCCATCTTAGCTTCCTATTGATGTGAAAAATACCTAAGATCAGCAGTTCAAAGGGATAAATATTTCTTCTGACTCACTATTTCTCAGAGTTCAGGGATTAGTGGCTAGACTGGCTCCATTGTTGTGTTATTAGGTGAGGCAGAGTCTCATTATGAGGATAATATGTATAGGAATAGTGTTGTTCATCTCCACCCTACTACCAAAACACTCAAGCTGGAAACTGGTGCTGCATATCTTTAATCCCAGAACTTAGGAGGCAGAGGCAGGCAGATCTCTGTGAGTTAGAGGCCAGTCTGGTCCACAAGAGCTAGTTCCAGGACAGGCCCTAAAGCTACAGAGAAACCCTTTACCACAAAACCAAAAATAAGCAAACAAACAAAAACAAAATGCTCAAACTGTCTCACTGTAGTGTCCCTATTTATGAAAATATGTCTTAAACATATCAATTTTGGGATATGTTTCAGACTCTAATTATCACATTTGTGCTACATAACTTCCCAGTACTGAAGTGAATTCTTAATGTAAATCAACCAATAAAAGGAGAAGTTGCATGAACTATCACAGGTTAGAAATGTTAATCTCCTACTTTGAAGCCTATAAGAAGGCAGATATTCATGACAGGGAGACAGCAGTGAATCAAAAAGTGGCTGAAATACAAATAGAGAGAGAGAAAAAATTCACAATGTCTATCAATGATGTATTCAACATTAATGTTTTCATATGCATTGGTGTTGCCATTGTTCTTATAACATTATATTAACTGAGCAATGTGTGTCTGTGAATATGTCTGTATTTTTGAAAGATATGGAGAGATAAAGAAGGACAAAGAGAGACATACAGAGAGAACAGTTAAAGAAAAAGAGTACACAGCGAGAAAAGAAATGATGCAATTTTGTAATTATATGTTAATTTGAGAAAATTTAAAAGAGAGTTAGGAAATTATGAAATCATTTAAAATTACTGATGTTTTATTGATAGTAACAGGTGAATGGGAATTAAAGAGGACATGTTGAAACTTCTGTAACATTAGGTAACATAACACCTGACCAATGTGGGGAGCCTGAGGGCTATGAAGCCCTCACCTGAAGCCACAAAGTTTTCCTTATGGACAAAGAAGGAACTAAGGATAAGGAGCCTTTGGGGAATCATGAGCAGGGTCCACTAAGAGTGTCAATAGTCCTTATCATGAGAAGAAGGGAAACAAAGATCCCTGGAGAAGATCAAGAAGACCAGGGATGTGTGTAAACTGTTATATATGAGTTGATTATGCTCTGTTTGTTAAATCCATAAACCCAATACTTGATGATGTATTTGTATTTGGAGCATTCCAAATACAATGTTACAGTGTTGCAACATACCAAATAAATATGAATTTATTTGAAAAGGGTCTTTAAAGGAGTAAAGGTCAATGAGGTCATTTGGGGGTCTTAATCCAAACTGACTGGTTTCATTTTAAGAAATGGATAAGATCCACAGAGACAAGCTGAGGTAAGGTCATCTATGTACAAAAAAAGAGAACGTGAAGTTTACAACAGGAGAGACATCATAGAAGAAAATAGCTCAATAGACTACTAAACCCTTTGCTTCCAGTCTCCAGAACTGTGAGGAAAAGGAACTATTGGTTTGGCCTTCAGCCTGTGGTACTTTGTCATAGGAACCTTAGCAATGCATGCAATTGGAAGAAAAAATAATAGTACAGTCTCTCAAAGAAGCAATACTCAGTGGGAAGACTGAGGTCAGATGAGGAAGGAACTGGTGGACAGAGGATAGGATAAAGAACCTAAATGAGAAGGAATGGAACTGAGAATTGGCAGAGACACTTCCCTTGAGTCATGACGCTGGCATGTATCTAAGCCACAGTATATCAGAAAGTGAGCAGACAATATTGAGCATGGAGCCAGTCCATCAGCTGCTTTGCAAATGATGCACTGGCATTGATGACCTCAGAGTCACATTAATTTAAGTGGGATTCTGCTTAAATATTAGAAATTTTAACTATTGTTTTTGAAGCACTATCTGATAAGAAGCTTCCAGCCACCCTTTGTAATTGATGGACTTACAGAGCAGTGCTCAGGACTCTGGTTCTAGCCCCTCAAATATGTTCTGATCTCTCCTGTGGCAGTTCTTGTGTTTTATCTGGAGTCCTTGAGTTCCATTGGCAGGAATAGACAGAGGCAGAGAGATGACTGCACTCCTGGGACATACTCACCTGTGAGTCCCAACAGTAGGGTCAGCAGCAGGGCACCGTGAGGAGTGTGTGGCCAGGAGTCAAGGTCAGGCATGGTCCCAGCTAAAGAACTTTCTCAGTCCAGTGTCTGTGCTGGTGAGATCCAAAGTTCTGCTCTGTAGAGAAAAGAAATTCAATGTCTTATTCTGCATAAAAATTGTGATTGTATTATGATGAAACAGGAGCCATACTGATTATTTTGAACACTGAGACAGAAGGCAGCTGAAGAGAAGAGTTATTTATCATTATTTTACTTTTCTGGACCCTATTTTGGATTCCCTTGGTCTCAAGATATCTTGTTTTTGTATGTCATCAGGTACTAAGGAATCCAGGAGGCCTTTATTCCCAGTCTCACTTGAGAGTTCTCAGTTAATCACATTTGGTGTTTGTGAGAAGAGCCTAATGTTAGAGTAAGTCAATTGTCCTCTGAATAACCTTGAAAATGTTTCATTGATAGTATGGTAAATATAGTCCAAGTGAGGATTAACAGTCTATTTGCCTACACAAATCTATTATGGTTAGTATTAATTGCCAAATTGACACAGAGGAAGCAGGCCTACAGACACTTCTTTGAAAGACTGTTGGGATTTCAAATGTCCATTTGCTTGTCTATGTGGGGATATCTTTAGTTAATTTATTTGTGAAAACTCATCTTAATCTTTTGGAAAAATAATTTCCTGAGCAGGATATCTTGGACTATACAGTGAAGAAGGTCAGAGCTGGATAATAGCCTGCATGCAAAAATTTTTGTTCACCACTTTTGTTGATGAATATAATTTGACTCTCTGCTTCAAGATAATGTCACCATGAATCCACTACAATGATGAAGTATAAGTTGGAGATGTTAGCCAAATAAATTCTTGCTCTCCTAAGTTGCCTTTACCAGGGCATTTTATCAGAGCATCCTTATTTCTACTACAGAGCAAGTGGGTACACATTAATATGCATGTGCTTAACGGAACATGTAAAAAAGTATCACATAGAGAAGTAAACAGTATGGATGGTTTCCTGAGTCAGGGAGTATAGTGTTGAGAAGGAGAGCAGGCCTGGATAACTGAATCCACAGAAAGGCTGAGAAAGTTTGGGAAAGAATAGAGTAAAGCATGTTTTCTTGGTAGCAGAAATTTCTCCAGTCTGCTCTGCTTGCTAGAGGCAAGCAATTGCTCTCATCTAAGAGAGGCTTCCTGACTCAGCCTTAGCTGCAAAATCCTGCAGCTCTTTTAAGAGGTCCTACCATGAAACACTTAAATGGTGTTGATGAAAATCTGAATGCATGCTTTTCGGTTTTCAGCTGTAGCAGGAACAAAGCTGCACTGTTTTAAAATGCTGGCTGTCTGGGCTGTCCTGCCAGGGCAATCTCTGACTCTTTCAGGCAGGCAGTCCAACTGAGTGTGGTCTGTGAGCAGAATGCTGCAGCTTGCTGGCTGGCAGGTACCTTGAAACGCCATAGAGTTGTGGCAATAAAAATTGCTCCAGCGATACCTCCACCATGATGCTGGAAAGCTAAGGAATGGACTGGATCTAGCTGGCAAAGCCATGGTTTTAATCCTACCCATATTGCTCAGTAATTTAAAGGCTCATGTGGTCAGAAAATAAGAGAGAGATACAATAAAGAGATTCAAAATCAAAGAAAACCTCTAAATGATTTACATTGTGTTAAAATATATGCAGGCTAAAAGTTAAAGTTCTTAAAGTAAAAATCAAAAAAAAGAAGAAAGAAAGAGAGTAGTTGGGTGTGGTAGTACACACCTTTGATCCCAACTCTTGAGAGGCAGAGGTAAATTCACTTCTGAAACTTCAAATGGCAGAGGTAGATTGACCTCTGTGACTTCAAGCTGTGGTTGGACACATCTTTAATCCCAATGCCTGGGAGGCAGAGACATATGGACCTCTGTGAGTTCAAGCACAGCCTGGTCTACAGAGTTATTCCAGGACAAAGATATACAGAGAACCTATCTCAAAAAGTAATAGTAAAAATAAAAGAAATAGAGGTTAAAACAAAGCTGCACAAAGATGGAAAATACACAGAGAATCTTGATACTGTATGCTATTATGCTCTCTTTGAATTGTTTGAACGCTGAGAAAGGACCAACAGTTGCTAAAAGATATTTGTTTATAAAAGCTGCTGAACTAATCCAAGATAGATATTTTGAAAATACCTTGACTTCACAATTTGGATCTAAGGATGTGATACTTTGGAAAAGGGATTCTTCTCTTATATTCACAGAGGATAAGACCCTGTGGATTGCTTCTATCACAATATGGTATGATAAACCATGCCCTCCTGAAAGGTTGCTGTGAACACCTTCAAAAAATTAGTTCACTCAACTGCTGACTGAGACAAATCTAGCACACAGGTTACACACCATAAAAGACCTGATTAACAATGCTCCCACTCAGCACGAAGCAGTATGGAGAGAAAATACTACACCATGTTCCCAAATATTGTTTATAAATGTTCTTTTACATTTAAAGGGAGATATGATATAGATATGAATAATTTACATTGGTATATATTTTACTCTATTGATATAAAGTTAAGGTCAATTTTGTTATATGTATATGTATTTCTGCTCTTGATTAAGGTATTGTGATTGTGTGTTTCATTTAAAAATGTAATGTATAATTAGGAAATATAGGTTGTTAATGGATAATCATCAATAATAGTTAGGCTTGTAGTCATGTTAGATTTTATAGATATATAGAAATATATTTAAGTTAGAGAGACATTCTTCATATCTTTCAAAGACTACAGACTATGACATTTTAAATGTTTTAATAACATGGCAATGAGACATGTCTGCTCCTGGCAGCACCAATCTACTTCAAGAGGAAGATGGGCATTGCAGAGGCTCCTTATGGAGTTGGTTAGCCATTTGGGCAAGAAACTGCTCTTGCCTGGACTGATGCATAAACTCGACACAAAGAACCCACAGAGAGAGGATTGCTGAACTTGCCTAAAGGTGAGATGATCTTTCAGGGTTCCTGATTCATGAAAGAGTCTGTGAGACATTCTGCAGGACACAGCAGATAGTGACTAAACTGCCTTAGGAATTTCCTGCTTCAAGGAAATGTCTGCTGGAAACTATGGACCTGTAGGCTGAATATTGATGCCCCAACAGTACAGAAGAACTTTGGTTGAATGTCCAGGCAGTGAGATGTCTCTGTGATCTCTAGAGTTTTGTAAGTCGCTTACTTCTCATTTACTTCTGGAGTCTTTGATGGAGTTGAAGAATAGACAGATAGTTATAGTTGTTTTCATTTGTTATGATAAAAGATAAAATAGATATAAATATTGTAATTGTAATTCTTACTTGATAACTGTTTTGTTATATGTAATTATGCTATGTTAAAGTTAAAGCCTTCTTTTTTTGTTTAAATAGTAAAAGGGGAAATGATGTGGGAGGGTCTTCTGTTTTGTGTTGATTTCATTGGTTGATAAAGAAACTTCCTTGGCCATTTGATAGGCCAGCCCTTTGGTGGGTGGAGTAGACAGAACAGAATGCTGGGAGGAAGAGGGAAGTGAGGCAATCACCATGCTTCTCCTCTCTGGGGCGGCTGTCATGGAGCCAGCCACCAGGTCAGACATGCTGAATCTTTCCCGGTAAGCCACCACCTCATGGTGCTACATAGATTATTAGAAATGGGTTAATCAAGATAGGAAAATTAGCCAAGAAGAGGCTGAAACTAATGGGCCAGGCAGTGTTTAAAAGAATACAATTTGTGTGTTGTTATTTCAGGTGTAAAGCTAGTCATGTGGGAGCCAGGTGGGATGAAAAGCAGCACATCAAGGGAGAACGGGCTGACACAATGTTGTCCACTGTATGTTTTGCATGGAAAACAGGTATTTCATTTCCTATTACGTGCAGCTAGGAACTAGGGAGAGAGAAGGGAAAGCACTTGCATTGGACAAAGTCATGTGCCTAGGAAACAGAGAAAGAAATTCAAACCTTCAAGGCTTAATCTCCCCCTGTATAATCTATTCCTAAGAGGAGTAACATTTAGTGTGCTTCAAAGGGTGTGATGGTAAATCTTGGCTATGATTTTGACACCTAAAAATTAGAACATCTATTGATTAATTATCTGTTTAAGATTGACTCGTGGCTACATCTGTGGGGCATTTTTTTCCATTTCTAACTAAGAAGGCTCTAACCCACTGTAGGCAAGTTTCTGTAGCAAGAGATAACTAGTCAAATAATTGGTGTAACTATTGGGATACTATTAAACGAATACTTAAAGTCTGTAGTAGTAAGAGGAGGGAGAGATTCTAGCTACCAAATGACTTGTTATTGGCAATTGGAATGTCAGGATGTGAATGAAATGCCAAAGCTGTTCCCTGTGATCCTCCAGAAGATACATATTTACCCAGTGAAAATTTGAATTGAAGTATTTGTGTGTTCCCATACAATTACACTGAACTATCTTCAACAATGAGGCTGCATAATATGAGAAGCTAACATGCATTAGGGCAAATACTTATTACTCTTCATTAACATTGAGAAACGTCCTGTTGCCTGCCAATTCTTGATGACTTAATTTATGTGACCTGCTTTTTCCAAATGGTTGCCAAAATATGTTGCATGAGTGGAACAAAGTGTGAGCACTAACCACTGATACAAAAAGACTAAGAGGCCAGGGAATACCTTAATCTTAGAGTTGTCCTCAAGCAATCTTACTATATCTGTTGAATTCTATGCAATTTTCAGATACATAATAAAGTAATACATTATTATAATTGTATGCCACTGACTGTTATATCAGTTTAATAAGCTGATAACCAAGAAACCCTAAGCAATATTTATAATGAGAAATGCCTCACTCTGACTTTTGTCTTCTATCTTAAGTTGTCATCATCATTTCTCCTAGTCACTCTATGCCAATGCCTCCCAAATTTCTACCTATTCCCAACCCAGCACTCAAGACTACAGATTTACAAAGAATCTCCTACTTAATACCACTTAAATTTGGAAAAGTCAGTTAAAATTTAATGTCTTCAAAAGCAAACTGATGTGGGATTCTCCTCTATATGAATACCATGGGCTAATAAAAAACTGTCTGGGGCCTGCACAGGAAATAGAGGTAGGTGGGGAAAACTAAACTGAATGCTCAGAGAAAGAAGAAGGTGTTAGGGAGAAGCCATGTATCCCCACTGGAAACAGACATTGAAATTTTAGCAAGTAAGCCACAGCCATGTGGTGATACACAGATTAATAAAAGTAGGTTAAATTAATATGTAAGAGTTAGACAACAAGAAGCTAGAGCTAATGGGCAAAACAGTAATTTAAACAAAATAGTTCCTGTGTGATTATTTTGGGGCTGAGCAGCTGGGAACCAACAAGCAGCCTCTGCACAACAGCAAACGTTATAACCCAATGCAAAGTTGTCTATGTGGGACATTTCTTACTCACTTACAATTAATCATCCCAACCAACGAGGCTGAAAAATCTGCAAGATATTCATGAATTTTCCTTGTGTCACTGTTTCTGTTCTTTCCCATAAACACCAATACATACAGATAAAGTCCAGAAAAAGAGAGTTTAGATGGTTTCAGCTTTACAGGAACATTGCACAGGGCTAGTCTTAGCTTATGAGCATAGAGTTTAAGAGTATTTCTGCCTCTGTAGCCCTGAGGTATATTGCTTCTAGAATATTGTTATTGACAAATGTACTAAGGGCTGATTCTGCTCAAAAATAATTTTTCCTTTTGTATCATTTGCTCATCCCATTTTTCAGCTGTATCACAGAATTTATTCTATTTTAAAGACACAGGTATTGGCATATAGTACTGTCCACACAGTGACTAAGATTATCTTATTGATATATTAAATAAGGTAAAGTATAGCTCTATTTAACCTTGACAGAGTCAGAAGGTACCTATAAGGACCTCATGCTTTACAGATGAACATGTAAATATGTAGTTTTTATAAGAAGCAACTTCTAAAAAATGGGGAGTATTAATAGGAGGAAATACACACAAAACCCAGGACCACGAGGTAAATATTTAAAGGTATATCTAGTGAAGAGGTATTAGATTTTATTTGTATTGCAGTTTCATGTTACATATAACTAAGATAAAGGCATAACTGCCTTCAGATAGGGTGAGCATCTTAATCAAATAGTTATTCCTTCACCTAAATAAGTGTACAAGCATAAATAGGTGAGTTATTCTGTGGATTACTATAGATATATAAGCTTTCTTTTAATTCTGATATCAAATACATCTGTGGTTCTTTTCACTTGTACTTTGAACATCTATAATGCAGGTATTTAGAATAAGAAGCTCTAATGTTGAGTCTTCATACAACATCTTATATGGAATTAAGTTCAAGAATTATTTTTGCTAAGCTGGTCAAAAGCTCACAGGAATAAAGAGTTAAGGTACTGTATAAATGAAGTGCAGTTTTCAAGTGTGGGAAATGCTGCTTCAAAACCATGAATGGAAAATTGTCTTATGAAATAATATGAAAAGAATATATGTATGTATGTGGATAATTTCAATATATTATCTGATCAAGTCTGAGTAGTGTTTAACAAAAATGTTTTCTTCATTATGTGCAACAAAAGGAAATATACGCTGGGTGTTAGTGGCAAACACCTTTAATCCTAGGACTTGGAAGCAGATGGATCTCTTTAAGTATGAGGCCAGCCTGATGTAAAAGAGCTAGTTCTAGTATGGCAAGAACTGTAACAAAGATAAACCCTTTCTCAAAAAACTTAAGAAAAGGAAATCTATTTTAACAGGGAAAGCTATGAATCCTGGACAATAAACAATGGATATGTAATGTAAGAATTATTTTTCTTAATTATAAGAACTAAACCTGGAAAGAGCTCATATTTTCTGAGTCCTCTGATTTTCCCTTCATACAATTAGTCAAGATCTTTAGATTTTGAAGCTGTTTTCCCACTGCTATGATGAGAAGCAGTCACCACTTATAGTAGAGCTATATGATAAGATTCATGGTAACCTCAGTGTGTTGCCATTCTGTTAAGTTTCTACTGCATCCTTTCTCCAAAAAGAAATGTCTTATTGAGATACATTTGCTTTATTTTTTATTTATTTATTTACTTTTTGGTTTTTCGAGACAGGGTTTGTCTGTGGTTTTGGAGCCTGTCCTGGAACTAGCTCTTGGAGACCAGGCTGTTCTAGAACTCACAGAGATCTGCCTGCCTCTGCCTGCCTCTGCCTCCCAAGTGCTGGGATTAAAGGCGTGCGCCACCACCGCCCAGCTACATTTGCTTTATTTTGTGCCATATTGAAGTTATTCATTTTTTTAAAAGCAATTATTTATAGGAAAGAAGAGATTTCCTTCAAGAAAATGACTCACAAGTCCAGCTAGTGTGGGCTGGCTGAAGATCCAGGAAGATTTCTAAGATTATCTGCTGACACTTTTCTCATACTCACAGAGATGGGATAGGAGATGCTACTTCCTTCTATTGAGATGAAGTGATCATCTGACAGGTTGAAGTCCAACCATACTAGAGAGAGAAACTGGTTTACACAAAGTCCGCCTATTTAAACTAGTCTTATAAAGACACAGAGAGATGGGGAGAGAAACACACTCACACCCTTGTAAAATTGTCAAGAATAATGTTTTCAAAGTAGCTGAGCACTTTTATCTGTACCAAAGTCTGGTAAAATTAACCATCACAAGCCAGGCATGATGACAGTCACCAATAAGCCGAACTCTCAGAAGCTGATGAAGGAGAATCATTTTAATCCAAAAGTTTAGGGTACCCTGAGCAACATAGTGAGACAAACTCTAAGAAAGAAGAAAGGAGATAAAGAAGAGAAGGAGGAGATTAGGAGAAGATCAAGAGGAAGAAGTGGAAGCAGACAGGAGCAGAAGGAGGAGAAGGAAGGGAGAAAGAAGATGAAGAAGAGGAGTGGGAGCAGTAGAGGGAAAGGAGGAAGAAAAGTAAGAGGGAGAGGAGGGGGGATGAATAAGAGAAAGAGGAGGAGAAAGGAGCAATAAAGATAAATGGTTAACCATACTCATCTTCAACAGCTGCTACCTCTGAGCCAAAAATAGTGCCAATTAATGATTCTTTGTTTTCTAAGTAAGACTTGTATAAGGCTGTTCACTCAGTTATTGACACATTTTATACCTGTATATATTTTATACATCGACTGTTGATGGGTTCCATTTTGGTCAAATGAGGACATAGCAGTGTAGGTTTCTCAAGATGTACTGTGAATTTAAGAAAGATATTGAAAGAAAAATGGAAGATTGCCTTTGGCCAGGGAAGCAGGTAGGCAAGCTCTATTCAGTACTGATGCTCCTCCAAATCCAATCACCCAGTCTCATCACTAGTTCCATATTAGACCACGTTCTGAGGCCTCCACCTCCAGCCTCCTCCCATCTCCACAGATATTCCTCTCCTAGTCTCGCCCTCCCCACTCATTCCTTTTTCTCAACCTACATCCCCAAAAGGCACTTCCTGGAATCTCACAGGATACACTTTCCATTGAAGATGGTAAGCTACAGATTTCCTCTTCAGCTACTCCAAATTTGATCTCCCAGTCTCATTCCAGCTCTATAACAAGTCTGCTGTGACCATTCATAATGCTCTACCCCCAATTCCTAGGAGATTATCTAAAAAGATTTGGGTGGGATGTCTTGATTTCCTCCCTCTTGTGAAGCCCAATCTATCACCTTCAGGCCCTTTCTCATTTTTAAGTCTCAGGTTCTGACACCCAGGAAAACGTGTTTTTCTGGAACACCCAGTGCTCCCACCTATCATGACCACAAAAAATTTTTCTATAGGCAATATCCAGCCACCACATTCTCCTAAGAATCAGAGAGGAAACAGAAACCCAGGAAAAAACACCCACCCAATCAAGACAAGACCAAATTCCAGAACCTAGATTTACAATCTTCCCAATCTAAGACACCAGTGTAAACACGCAATCAATAACAGGCAGGGTAATATATTATATCTCCACTAAAGGCCAGCAATCTTACCACAGCAAGTCCTTGCTGGAATCTTTGTACCAAATGAGTTTGATGACCTGGATGGTTGTGTAAAAGTCAGTGCCAAGAAGAGTTTGTAACCACCTATTGTTCAAACAAGTGGCTCAGGATAGCCTGGGCTGTCTTTATTTATACCATTTCAATGGTTTATATGAAGAGATTTACAATCAACTTTTACTTGCTAAGTTTGAAAAAATGATTATAACAGTTTGTTCCTTGCCTCTTTCCCCTTCAGTTCACCCAACTCTCCACCAGTAGCCATTATCTTTTTATCTATATCTTTACCATCAGAAGCATAAGAAGTTTTGAAAGCTACTGAGGAACTTTTCTTACTAAGAACACCCACAGGTAGAACAGTGTGCCCAGTTGGCAGCATGTGATGTTACAGTGTCATGCATGGTGAGAGACAGTTTCCTTTCTTGTAGTTAATAATTACATCTGATACAGTCTAAATTATAATAATCAAGTACCAGCCAAAGCTGAATCGATCCATTCAATATTTTATACTGTTGTATCTCCTCCGGGGTTGTACCATGAAAGCTTACCTTTAATAGTTGGCACTGTTTATGCCTTGTCCTTTTGTCTATCTCTCCTAACTTCTTTGGGTGTTGACACAGCTATTAGAAATGAGGTATTTTGTTTTTTTTTAAATTCAACCTCAATCTTTGTTTCCCAGTTTTCCCCATTAACTCTTGATATTATTTATTTAGTTTCATTTCTCAAAAGCTCTTATGGTTAAAACTATTTTTACCAATATAGTTATGAAAATATGTAATATTAAACTTCATGTCTTACTGTGGCTCATTCATGCCAGCAGTATGGCTAGCATAGTGAAATCAAGGAGATCTCATAGGAAATATGATCCTGGGGTCATAATTGGATCTGTGCACAAGTCTTTGTCAAGGGAGTTAGGGTCCTACCACAAGGAGAGACATTTGTGCTATTCTCAGGACTTGCTCCCCAAAGAAGACACATGGCTCCTGGTAGGCCCTGAATATTCCAACATGTTTGACATTAAATTACATTAAAAGACATTTAAATAGTTTTTATAAATATGATGTACGTACTTAAAGAGGAAATGAATAAATCTCCTTAAGAAATTCACGAAAACAGTAAAAGTGGAAGGAAATGAATAAAACTGTTCAAAACCTGAAATTGGAAATAGAATTAATAAAGGAACTCAATCTGAAGAAAATATGGAAATGAAAATTTTAAGAATTTAAACAGGCACCACAGAGGCCAGTTTGCCCAAAACAAAACATAAAAGGAAGAATTTCAGGTATTGAAGACGTCATAGATGAAATGAATACATCAGTCAAAGAAAATGTTAAATCTAAAAAATTCTTAACACAAAATATCTAGGAAATCTGGGACAGTATAAAAATACAATTTTTTTTAAAAAAATAGGAATCAAGGAAAGAGCACAACATAGGTCAATGTCACACAAAATATTTTTTGACAAATCATAGAAAAAAAATTCCCCTATTTATTTTTAAAGAAGGTAAAGCCTTCCATACTCCAAGAAGCATATAGATCAGAAAGATTTTCGACCCCAGAAGAAAGTCCCCTTAACCCTTAATAATCAAAAGTCTAAACATCCAGAACAAAGAAAGAGTATTAAAAGCTACAAAAGATAAAGAACAAGTAACATACTAAGGGAGGTCTATTAGAGTGAGATCTGACTTAAAAAGGCCTAAAACATTGATTCAGATCAAAAGAGACCACTAATGCCTGGCCAGGCTACGATATCCACCAAAACTTTTAATTATCTTAGATGAAAAAACTAAGACGTTTCATGATAAAGCGAAATTTAAGCAATATCTACTTACAAAACTAGCTATATAAAAGGATCTAGGAAAACAAATAAAACCTAAAGTGCACCCAAGAAAACACAAGGAATACCTAGTTACAAGAACAGCCAATCATAAAAGAATAGAACATACACAAGCATACCAACACTGCCACAACCACCACCAGCAACATCAACATCAATAACAGTGACAACCACCACAATAACAAAATAATAGGAATAAAAAATTATTACTCATCACTATCTCTTCAACATCAATAATTTCAATACCCTAATAAAAAAGGCACTAAATAAACAAGTGGATGTTGTTCTAAGGGGAGGGGCCACTTGTTTGTCTTGCTACCTGGCTTGATTAGACCCAAATAATCACATTGAAACTATATTAATTAAATCAATGTTTTGGCCCATTAGCTCTACCTTCTTATTGGCTATCACTCACATCCCAATTTAACACATCCCCATCAATCAATCTGTGTATCATAACAAGGTTGTGGCCTACCAATAAAGTTTCAGCATGTCTATCTCCTGCGGCAAATCTATGCCATCTCTCTGATTTTGCCTTCTTCGTCCCAGCATTCAGTTTCATCTTCCCCACCTACATAAGTTCTGACCTATAAACAGGCCATGGCAGTTTCTTTATCCATTAACCAAGAAAAGCAACACACAGATAGAAGGACTTCCCACACCAGGATGTGAAAAAGATCCATCCTTCTGCTACAACCAAGCAGCATAAAGATATACCAAATGATATCACAAACAATCAGACCTAAGAAGCAAGTTCATATAGCCATTTGAATAGACTACAAATCAAAAATAATCAAAAATAGGAAAAATTATCCACCAACATAACATTTGAATTCTTAATATCTATGTCCCAAAAAAGAGGGGCTTCCAAGTTTATAAAGGAATCACTGTTATAGCTTATATAACATATTAATCCCCACACTATGATAATGGGAGATCTCAATACTCCATTCCAGTTGAGAGATAGACTATCTAGACAAAAACTAAGCAGATAACAGCTGGTGCTAACTTATGTTACAAAGCAAGTGGACCTAACAGAGCCTTACAGAACATTTCAACAAAGCAACTAAAGAATATACCTTCTTTTCTGCACCTCACACAGCTTTCTCTGTTGAAATAAGAGTGGCGGGGCTGCATCCCCAGCACCCTGGCCACCCACATGGCTAGCTTTACCTGAAATAATTACACGGACACTGTATTCTTTTAAGCACTGCTTGGCCCATTTCTACCTAGCCTCTTCTAGGATAACTCTTGCATCTGGACTAACCCATTTCTAATAATGTGCATAAGCACCCCAAGGTGCGCTTACCAGGAAGATTCTAGCCTACGTCCATCCTGGGTTGGAGCTTCATCGAGAGTGCCTCAGAGAGCAGAGCTATCCCATCTGCCCACTAGACAGGAGCATGGCATCTCTCTCTGAGGGATCTGGCTCTGAGTGGAGCTGCATGCTTTCTGACCTCACTTCCTCTTCCTGCCAGCATACTATTCTGTTTACTCCACCCACCTATGTTCTAACCAATAAAATGGGTCAAGCCAGTTTCTTTATTAGCCAATGACCTTCCTTCATCATTTCCCCTTTTTCTGTTTAAACAAAAAAGGAAGGCTTTAACTTTAACATAGCAAAATTACATATTACAGTTATCAAGTAAAAATTACAATAATCTTTATCATAACTAAGGAAAAGTATAACTATCTATATATTCTTTAACTCCATCAAAGACTCCAGAAGGATATAATATTACCCAAGCACAGAAGAAATCCAAAACTCTAGAAATGACAGAGACATCTTGCTGCCTGGACAGTCACCCAAAGTTCCTCTGTACCATTGGTGCATCCATCTTCGGCCTACAGGCCCATAGTTTTCAGCAGACATTCCACAAAGCAGTACATTTCAAAGGCAGTCACTATCTGCTTGTCCTGAAGAATGTCTTGCAGATTCTTTCATGAATCAGGAACCCCGAAAGATCATCTCACTTTTGGCAAGTTCAGTAGTCCTCTCTCTGCGGGTTCTCTGTGTCCAGTTTATGCAATAGTCCAGGCAAGAACAGTTTCTTGCCCAAATGGCTATCAAACTCCATAAGGATCCTCTTTGATACCCATATTCTTCCTGAAGTAGATAGGTGATGTCAGGAGCAGAATATCTCATTGTCATGAAAAGTCCTAAGTTATTAAAACATTTAAAATGCCATATTCTATAATCTTTGAAAGATATGAAGAATGCCTATATAAAATATATCTATATACATCTAGAAAATCTTAAATGAACTACACAATCACAGTACCTTAACCAAGATCAGAAACACATATCCATATAACAAAATTGACCTTAAATCTCTATCAATAAAGCAAAATCTATACTAACGCAAATTATTCATATCTATATCCCCCTTTAAATGTAAAAGAACATTTATAAACCATATTTGGGAACATGCATGGGCGCAGTTTTTTCTCTCTGAACTGCTTCCTGCTGAATGGGGGTGTCATTATTTAGGTCTTTCATGGTATAACCTGTGTGCTAGTTTCATCTCAGTTGGAAGTTGAGCAAAGCAATTTTCTGAAGATGTTGTACAGCAACCGTTCAGGAGGGCATGTTCCATCATACCATATTCGGATAGAAGAAATCCACAGACTCTCACCCTCTGTGAAAACAAAATAAGAAACTCCTTTCCACAGCATCATGACATTAGATCCAAATTTCAAAGTCAAGGCATTTTGAAAATATCTATGTTGGATTAGTTCAGCAGCATTTATAAACAAATATCTTTTAGTAGCTTTTGCTCCATCCTCAGCATTCAAACAATTCAAAGAGAGAATAATAGCATACAGTATCAAGATTCTCTGTGTATTTTCCATCTTTGTACGGCTTTATTTTAACCTCTATTTCATTTATTTTTACTTTTATTTTATATTCTCTGTATCTTTGTCCTGGAATAACTCTGTAGGCCAGGCTGTCCTTGAACTCTCAGAGATCTGCCTGTCTCTGCCTCACAGGCATTGGGATTAAAGGTGTATGCTACCACACCTTGAAGTCACAGAGGTCAATCTCCCTCTGCCTCCCAAGTGTTGGGATTAAAGGTGTGTACTACCACACCCAACTACTTTCTTTCTTATTCTTTTTACTTTAAAAACTTTAACTTTTAGCCTGCATATATTTTTAACACACTATAAACCATTTAGAAATTTTCTTTGACTTTGAATCTCTCTTTACTATGTATCTCTCTTTTTCTTTTCTTTTTTTCCAGTGTTCTCCACTTTATTTTTTTTACATTTTATTTTATTTTAATTTTCTTTTTATTTATTTATTTATTAAAGATTTCTGTTTCTTCCCCACCGCCACCTCCCCTTCCCTCCCGTCCCCCAATCAAATCCCCCTCCCTCATTAGCCCAAAGAGCAATTGGTGTTCCCTGCCCTGTCGGAAGTCCAAGGACCACCCACCTCTATCCAGGTCTAGTAAGGTGAGCATCCAAACTGCCTAGGCTCCCACAAAGCCAATAGGTGCAGTAGGATCAAAAACCCATTGCCATTGTTCTTGAGGTCTCAGTAGTCCTCATTGTCCGCTATGTTCAGCGAGACCGGTTTTAACCCGGCTTTTTCAGACTCAGGCCAGCTGGCCTTGGTGAGTTCCCGATAGAACATCCCCATTGTCTCAGTGTGTGGGTGCACCCCTCACAGTCCTGAGTTCCTTGCTTGTGTTCCCTCTCCTTCTGCTCCTGATTTGGACCTTGAGATTTCAGTCCGGTGCTCCAATGTGGGTCTCTGTCTCCTTTCATCGCCTGATGAAGGTTAATATTCAGGAGGATGCCTATTTGTTTTTCTTTGGGTATTCTTTCTTATTTAGCTTCTCTAAGAACCCGAATTAATATTGCTAGAAACCAAATATGAGTGAGTACATCCCATGTTCCTCTTTTTGGGTCTGGCTTACCTCACTCAGAATAGTGTTTTCTATTTCCATCCATTTGCCTGCAAACTTCAAGAAGTCCTTGTTTTTTACTGCTGAGTAGTACTCTAATATGTATATATTCCATACATTCTTCATCCATTCTTCCATTGAAGGGCATCTAGGTTGTTTCCAGGTTCTGGCTATTACAAACAATGCTGCTATGAACATAGTAGAGCATATACTTTTGTTGTATGATAAGGCCTCTCTTGGGTATATTCCCAAGAGTGGTATTGCTGGGTCCATGGGGAGGTTGATCCTGAATTTCCTGAGAAACCTACACACTGCTTTCCAGAGTGGTTGTACAAGTTTGCATTCCCAACAGCAATGGATGACTGTACCCCTTTTTCCACAACCTCTCCAGCAAAGGCTATCATTGGTGTTTTTGATTTTAGCCATTCTGACAGGTGTAAGATGGTATCTTAAAGTTGTCTTGATTTGCATTTCCCTGATCGCTAAGGAAGTTGAGCATGACTTTAGGTGTCTTTCGGCCATTTGAACTTCTTCTGTTGAGAGATCTCTGTTCAGCTCAGTGCCCCATTTTATAATTGGGTTGATTAGCCTTTTACAGTCTAGTTTCTTGAGTTCTTTATATATTTTGGAGATCAGACCTTTGTCAGTTTCGGGGTTGGTGAAGATTTTCTCCCAGTCAGTGGGTTGCCTTTCTGTCTTAGCAACAGTGTCCTTTGCTTTACAGAAGCTTCTCAGTCTCAGGAGGTCCCATTTATTCAATGAGGCTTTTACTGTCTGTGCTGCTGGGGTTATAAGTAGGAAGTGGTCTCCTGTGCCCACGTGTTGTAGAGTACTACCCACTTTCTCTTCTATCAGGTTCAGTGTGTTCAGACTGATATTGATGTCTTTAATCCACTTTGACTTGAGTTTTGTGCGTGGTGATAAATATGGATCTAGTAGGCTTCATCCCAGAGATGCAGGGCTGTTTCAACATACACAAATCTTTCAACGTAATCCACCATATAAATAAACTGAAAGAAAAAAACCATATGATCATTTCATTAGATGCTGAAAAAGCATTCGACAAAATTCAACACCCATTTATGATAAAGGTATTGAAGGGACTAGGGATACAAGGGTCATACCTAAATATAATAAAAGCTATTTACAGCAAGCCGACAGCTAACATTAAATTAAACGGAGAAAAACTCAAAGCCATCCCACTGAAATCAGGAACAAGACAAGGATATCCACTCTCTCCATACCTCTTCAATATAGTGCTTGAAATTCTAGCAATAGCAATAAGACAACATAAGGTTATCAAGGGGATTTGTATTGGAAAGGAAGAAGTTAAGCTCTTGTTATTTGCAGATGATATGATAGTATACATAAGCAACCCCAAAAACTCTACCAAAGAACTCCTACAGCTGATAAACACCTTTAGTAATGTGGCAGGATACAAGATCAACTCCAAAAAATCAGTTGCCTTCCTATACACTAAGGATAAAGAAACAGAGAGGGAAATCAGAGAAGCATCACCTTTCACGATAGCCACAAAGAGCATAAAATATCTTGGGGTAACCCTGACCAAGGAAGTGAACGATCTATTTTACAAGAACTTTAAGTCTTTGAAGAAAGAAATAGAAGAGGACACCAGAAAATGGAAGGATCTCCCTTGCTCTTGGATTGGGAGGATCAACATAGTAAAAATGGCAATTCTACTAAAAGCAATCTATAGATTCAATGCAATCCCCATCAAAATCCCATCAAAATTCTTCACAGATCTGGAGAAGACAATAATCAACTATATTTGGAAAAACAAAAAACCCAGGATAGCCAAAACAATCTTATACAATAAAGGAATGTCTGGAAGCATTACCATCCCTGACTTCAAACTCTATTACAGAGCTATTGAAAACAGCTTGGTATTGGCATAAAAACAGAGAAGTTGTCCAATGGAATCGAATAGAAGACCCTGACTTTAACCCACAAACCTATGAGCACCTGATTTTCAATAAAGGAGCAAAAAGTATACAATGGAAAAAAGAGAGCATCTTCAACAAATTGTGCTGGCAAAACTGGATGTCAATCTGTAGAAGAATAAAAATATCTCTCTTTTTCTGAACACATGAGTCTTCAATTTACCAATCAATCTCAGTTGGACTAAAGCCGTGGCTTTGCCAGCTAGATCCAGTCCATTCCTTAGCTTTCTGCCATTTCAACCTTGTGGCTGAGGTACCAGTCAGAGCGGCCTTCAGTGCCACAACTCTAGGTCCCTAGGTGTTTTAAGGTCCTTGCCAGCAAGCGAGCTTCTGCAGCCTGTGCTTGCAAACCGCACGAACCGCCTGCGTAAAAGAGTCAGAGTTTTCCTGGCAGGACAGCCCAGAAAGCCGGCACTTTTAAAACAACACAGCATCATTTACTGCACCATGAAACGCAAGGCAAAGAAGTCATGGAAATGTTGTTGAATGCTGATGATGTTGTTGGGAGTGTTTGTGGGTTTCTTCTTAAAGGGAAATCATCAGTGATACTCATGTATAAAGCAGAAACTGTCTCTATGATATATCCTGTAGAACTGAAAAAAATAAACTAAAATGGTTTTTTTCTCAAAAAAAAGAAAAGAAATTAAATTTAAAAAAAAAATAAAACAACACAGGTTTTTTTCCTGCGGTTGAGTCAGGAAAATTTCAAAATGGAGGACGTACCATTTTGTGCTAGCTCTGGGGCCGCCAGGTAGGAGCGGCACACAGCACTTTAATTCTGAGACTGAGCATGCAGCACAGAAATTCTTTTCATCCAAGTTACATCCAAATCTGACACACAGAGCACTGTGCAGTCTGAAAACACGTCTCTCAGCAGGAATCCGCCATGCTCTCCTGCCTGCCTAAGCCTGATTAGTCTGCCCATCAGCACGGACTCAGAGCACTCTCCTTCAGATCCCAAGTGGGAACACAAACATCCAGTCCCATGAAAGCCACGGAAATGCTTTAGAGCCAGAGTTCATGCTGGCAGCACAGCCCCAAGAAGCTACGTTTTAAATTGACACCGCATTTTTCTGCTGCTCTTGCCGAATCAAGAAATCTCTCTGCAGCATGCCACCAACAAACAGCAAAAATCTGTGTTAAACTCTCTCTCCCTTATTTTTAAGCCTTCTCAGGTTTTTAAGTGGATGTAGTCCATCACGTTGGGCGCCATTTTTTGAAATAAAAGCGACGGGGCTGCGTCCCCAGCACCCCAGCCGCCCACATGGCTAGCTTTACCCTAAATAATTACACGGACACTGTATTCTTTTAAGCACTGCTTGGCCCATTTCTACCTAGCCTCTTCTAGGATAACTCTTGCACCTGGACTAACCCATTTCTAATAATGTGAGTAAGCACCCCAAGGTGTGCTTACTGGGAAGATTCTAGCCTACTTCCATCCTGGGTTGGAGCTTCATCGAGAGTGCCTCAGAGAGCAGAGCTATCCCATCTGCCCGCTAGACAGGAGCATGGCGCATCTCTCTGAGGCATCTGGCTCTGAGTGGAGCTGCATGCTTTCTGACCTCACTTCCTCTTCCTGCCAGCATACTATTCTGTTTACTCCACCCACCTATGTTCTAACCAATAAAATGGGTCAAGCCAGTTTCTTTATTAGCCAATGACCTTCCTCCATCATTTCTCAAAATTTAACCTCGGACTCAGACACAAAGCAAGGCTCAACAGGTAAATTAAACCTGATATAACAGCCTGCACCCTATCTGATCACCACAGATTAATGCTAGACATCAAGAGCAATGGAAATAAATGAAAGCTTAAAAACTCATGTAAACTGAAATCCTCACTACAGAAAAAAATGGAGGAAAATAGAAATTAAGAAAGAAATTAAATACTTTCTAGAATACAATGAAAAGGAATATATCGCATACCCAAAATTGTGGGCCAAAATGGAAGCAGTTATAATTTGAGAGTTAATAGTATTAATTACCAAAATGATAAAATTCAAGAGCACTCATACTAGGAACAGAACAAGACCTTTGAAATCTCTAGATCAAAGAGAACAAATAACACTCAAAGGGATTAGACTGAAAGAAATAATCCTACTCAGGGCTGAAATTAATGTAAAAGAAAAAAAAGAAAGAAAGAAAGAAAGAAAGGAAAGGGGAAGGAAGGAAAGAAAGAAGGAAGGAAGACTAAAAACAATACAAAGAATAAAAAAAAGGAGTAGGTTCTTTGGCATAATCAAGAATGACAAAGGCTTAACCAAATTAACTAAGAGGCAGAGAAGATCAAAATCAAGAAAATTAGAAATGATAAGGGGAACAAAACAGATATTAAGAAAATTCAGAGAATCATAAGGACATATTTTACAAAAGCTTACTTCATCAAATTGGAAAGTCTAAAAGAAATGGGTAGTTTTTTTTTCTTTTTTGAATTGGGACCATTAGCACAGTTAAATCTAGATCACATATTCATTTAAAATAGACCTATAATCTCTAGTGAAAGAGAAGTCATTAATAGTCATCATTCCCCCCCCCCCAAAAAAAAGCCTAGGCCAGACGGTTATAATGCAGAATGTTAACAGACTATAAAAGATGTGTTAATTACAATACCCCTCAAAATATTCCATAAAACAGAAACAAAAGGAAGATTGTTGAATTAATTTCATGAGGGGATAATCACTCTGATACTAAAACATGTGACGTCCCAAGATGAAAGAAAATTGCTAACCAATTATCCTTGTGAATATAGATGGAAAAGTACTCAATAAATACATTCAACTCAAATACAAGAAAACATCAAATAGCTCATATACCCTGATTAATTAGACTTCTTCCCCATGATGGAGGATTGGTTAAAAACATGGAAATCAATAAATATAATCTTCCATATACACAAACTGAAATGATATAAACCATATGATCACTGCATTATTTGCCTAAATAGCTTTTGACAGAATCCAACAATTTTTCATGATGAAAGTCCTGGAGAGATCAGAAAACATGGGGAATTCCTCAGCATAATGAAGACAATACATAGCAAGCCCATGGTAAACATATATTTAAATAGTAAGAAAATGAAAGCAATTCTACGAATTAAGGTACAAGGCGAAGTTGTCCACTTTGTCCATATATATTTAAGATAGCACTTGAAGTTTTAATTAGAGTAGTAAGGCAATTGAAAGAGTTAAAGAGGATACATCTCCTTGGACAACTAGGAACCACTCTAGAGTAAAGTCTCTTGCCAACCCTAAAATGGTTCCCTTAATTAGGATATATACTTCCCTCTTCCCATATCCACCCTTCCTTTATCCCAATCATCCCATTCCCCCAAGCTCCCCCATCCTCCCCTTCTCACTTTCATCTCCCCATTTCCCCTTAACCCCATCCCACCCCACCCCTAAGTTTCCAATTTTTGCTTGGCAATCTTGTCCACTTCCAATATCCAGGAGGCTGACTATATGTTTTTCTTTGGATTCACCTTCTTATTTAGCTTCTCTAGGATCACAAATTATAGGCTCAATGTCCCCTTTTTATGGCTAGAAACCAATTATGAGTGAGTACATCCCATGTTCATCTTTTTGGGTCTGGGTTACCTCACTCAGGATAGTGTTTTTTATTTCTATCCATTTGCATGCAAAATTCAAGATGTCATTGTTTTTTACCGCTGAGTAGTACTCTAGTATATATATATTCCACACTTTCTTCATCCATTCTTCCATTGAAGGGTATCTAGGTTGTTTCCATGTTCTGGCTATTACAAATAGTGCTGCTATGAACATAGTTGAATAAATGCTTTTGTAATATGATAGGGCATCTCTTGGGTGTATTCCCAAGAGTGGTATTGCTGGGTGCTGGGGTAGGTTGGAGGATACAAAATGGAAAGGAAGACTTAACATATTTCTTGGCAGATTATGTGATAATTTATATAAGTGATAGCAAATACTGCATGAGAAAACTCTACCAGCTGTTAAACCCTTTCTGAAACATAGCTGCATACAAATTAACTCAAAAATCTACAGCTCTTCTATATTTGAGTGACAGATTGGCTGAGTAATAAATCAGGAAAACACCACCTCTCACAACAGCTTAGCATCAAATAATATAAAATATCTTGGGATAAAACCAATTAAAGGTAAGACAACATTATAAAAACTAGATTTTTTTAAATTTGAAGAAAGAAATAAATAAAAATATCAGAAAATGAAAAACCTTCTATGTGTTTGGGCTGGTAGAATGAACAATAAAAATTTCCATTCTATCAACAACAATCTACAGATTCAATGCAATTCTCCTCAAAATTCCAATAAACAAATTTCCAGTTTTTGGAAAGGGAATATTCAGCTTCAAATAGAAGTACAAGAAATCCAGGATGAAACAATTCTGAATAATAACGTAACTGTAGTGATGTCACCATCTTTTATTTCAAGTTGTACAAAAATGATAATAATAAATACAGTATGACATGGGCACAAAAACAGACATGTTGGTAATAGAATCAAAATGAAGACAAGGCACCTAAAGATGAAGATGGATGCTAAAAAGAAACCCCATACTATCTTAGAATTAAGTATAATAAAGGGTGCTTTATTTAGGGGTGGCCTTACATGATGTGGGAGTGTGTTATCAATCTGTTGATTTCATTGGATAAGCAATAAATAAACTGCTTGGTCCGATTGGTTAGAACATAGGTGGGTGGAGTAAACAGAAGAAAATGCTGGCGGGAAGAGGAAGTGAGGTCAGAAAGCATGCAACTCCGCTCAGAGCCAGATGCCTCAGAGAGAGACACCATGCTCCTGTCTAGCGGGCAGACGGGATAGCTCTGCTCTCTGAGGCACACACGATGAAGCTCCAACGCAAGATAGATGTAGGTTAGAATCTTCCCAGTAAGAGCACCTTGGGATGCTTACTCACATTATTTGAAATGGGTTAGTCCAGGTGCGAGAGATAGTCTAGAAGAGGCTAGATAGAAATGGACCAAGCAGTGCTTAAAAGAATACAGTGTCCATGTAATTATTTCGGGTAAAGCTAGCTGTGCAAGCGACCGGGGTGTTGGGGACGCAGCCCCGCTGCTGCTATTTCAACAGATGGCTGCCCAACGTGAGGATAACTGAATCCACTAAAAGCCTGAAAAAGCTTGGGAAAGAGTAAAGCATGTTTGTTTTCTTGGTAGCAGCAGTTTCTCGGTTCTACTCTGCTTGCTAGAGGCAAGCAACTGCTTTCATCTAAGAGAGGCTTCCTGACTCAGCTTTAGCTGCAAAGCCTTGCAGCTCTTTTAAGAGGTCCTGCCACGAAACACTTAAACGTTGTTGACAAAAACCTGAACGCATGCTTTTCGGTTTTCAGCCGTAGCAAGAAAAATCTGCGCCATTTAAAAATGCCGGCTTTCTGGGCTGTCCTGCCAGTGCAAATTCTGACTCTTTTACGCAGGCGTTTCCTGCGGTTTGCAAGCCCAGGCTGTGGAAGCTAGCTTGCTGGCAAGGACCTTGAAACACTGTAGAGTTGTGGCACTGAAGGCGGCTCTGTCCGGTACCTCAGCCACAAGGTTGGAATGGCAGAAAGCTAAGGAATGGAAGGGATCTAGCTGGCAAAGCCACGGCTTTAATCCTACCCATATTGCTCTGTAATTTAAAGGCTCCTGTGGTCAGAAAAAGAGAGATATACAGTAAAGAGAGATTCAAAGACAAAGAAAATTCCTAAATGGTTTACAGTGTGTTAAAAATATATGCAAGCTAAACGTTCTTAAAAGTAAAAATAAAGAAGAAAGAGAGTAGTTGGGTGTGGTAGTACACACCTTTAATCCCAACACTTGGGAGGCAGAGGGAGATTGACCTCTGTGACTTCAAGGTGTGGTAGCACAAGCCTTTAATCCCAATGCCTGTGAGGCAGAGAGGGAAGGATCTCTGAGAGTTCAAGGACAGCCTGGTCTACAGAGTTATTCCAGGACAAAGATACAGTGAATATAAAATAAAAGTAAAAATAAATGAAATAGAGGTTAAAATAAAGCGTAGAAAGATGGAAAATACACAGAGAATCTTGATACTGTATGCTATTATGCTCTCTTTGAATTGTTTGAATGCTGAGGAAGGAGCAAAAGCTACTAAAAGATATTTGTTTATAAATGCTGCTGAACTAATCCAACATAGATATTTTAAAAATGCCTTGACTTTGAAATTTGGATCTAATGTCATGATGCTGTGGAAAGGAGTTTCTTATTTTGTTTTCACAGAGGGTGAGAGTCTGTGGATTTCTTCTATCCGAATATGGTATGATGGAACATGCCCTCCTGAACGGTTGCTGTACAACATCTTCAGAAAATTGCTTTGCTCAACTTCCAACTGAGATGAAACTAGCACACAGGTTATACCATGAAAGACCTAATTAACGACGCCCCCATTCAGCAGGAAGCAGTTTGGAGAGAAAAAACTGCGCCCATGTTCCCAAATATGGTTTATAAATGTTTTACATTTAAAGGGGGATATGATATAGGTATGAATAATTTGCATTAGTATAGATTTTGCTTTATTGATAGAGATTTAAGGTCAATTTTGTTATATGTATATGTATTTCTGAACTTGATTAAGGTATTGTGATTGTGTAGTTTACTCAAAAATGTAATGTATATAGATTGTTAATAGATAATCATAATAGTCAAGCTTGTAGTCATGTTAGTTAAGATTTTCTAGATGTCCATAGATATATTTTAGATAGGCATTCTTCATATCTTCCAAAGATTATAGAATATGCCATTTTAAAGGGTTAATAACTTAGGACTTTTCATGACAATGAGATACTCTGCTCCTGGCAGCACCAATCTACTTCAGGAAGAAGATGGGCTTCGAAGAGGATCCTTATGGAGTTTGATAGCCATTTGGGCAAGAAACTGCTCTTGCCTGGACTATTGCATAAACTGGACACAGAGAACCCGCAGAGAGAGGACTGATGAACTTGCCTAAAGGTGAGATGATCTTTCGGGGTTCCTGATTCATGAAAGAGTCTGCAAGACATTCTTCAGGACAAGCAGATAGTGACTGCCTTTGAAATTTACTGCTTTGTGGAATGTCTGCTGAAAACTATGGGTCTGTAGGCCGAAGATGGATGCCCCAACGGTACAGAAGAACTTTGGGTGACTGTACAGGCAGCGAGATGTCTCTGTCATTTCTAGAGTTTGAAAATTGCTCACTTTTTGTTTGCTTAGGTAATATTGTATTTGCTATGTTAAAGTTAAAGCCTTTCCTTTTTGTTTAAACAGAAAAAGGGGAAGTGATGTGGGAGTGTCATATCCATCTGTTGATTTCATTGGATAAGCAATAAATAAACTGCTTGGTCCGATTGGTTAGAACATAGGTGGGTGGAGTAAACAGAAGAAAATGCTGGCGGGAAGAGGAAGTGAGGTCAGAAAGCATGCAACTCCGCTCAGAGCCAGATGCCTCAGAGAGAGACACCATGCTCCTTTCTAGCGGGCAGACGGGATAGCTCTGCTCTCTGAGGCACACGCAATGAAGCACCGACGCAAGATGGATGTAGGCTAGAATCTTCCCGGTAAGAGCACCTTGGGGTGCTTACTCACATTATTTGAAATGGGTTAGTCCAGGTGCAAGAGATAGCCTTTAAGAGGCTAGATAGAAATGGACCAAGCAGTGCTTAAAAGAATACAGTGTCCATGTAATTATTTCGGGTAAAGCTAGCCGTGCAAGCGGCTGGGGTGTTGGGGATGCAGCCCCGCCGCTGCTATTTCAACACTTACAGATCACAGTCCTCTGTTTGAATATGGAACAGCAACCTAATCCAGCAACCAGAAGAAAGAGAAAGTGAGCATGTGCTTTACAATGGCATTTATAGTATAAAAAGACATGCACACATGGGCAGGTAAATTAATGGCTACTGGATGAAGGGTTTGGTACAGCACCTCCTCCTTTTGTTTTAATAAGAGAGTTTTAAGCCTAATAAAAATTATATATACAATAAGAACAAATATCAAGTATACAAATTAGAATTACAAGCAGCATCAACAATACCAAGCAAGAAACATGGGATAAATGTTATCCTATCTTAAGGAGTCTAAATCTTGTATTATAAATAACTTGGCTAAGTTATGAGAGGAAAGTAATTACGACTATCTATTCTTCAATCCCATCAAATACCTGAGAAAGGAAATAATATTACCTAAGTCAGTTGTGCATTTATATGTAATACTTAGAATGTAAAGTGCATTGTAAGCAACTTCCACAGATCTAGAATGGACAGACAAATCTCGCCTCCTGGACAGTAACCCAAAGTTCTTCTGTATGTTGGGGCATTCATCTTCAGCCTACAGGCCCATATCAGGCAGGCTATTCCATGAAGCAGGAAATTTCAAAGACAACTCTGCCTACATGGGCAGTTTGTCAGTCACTGTCTTCTGTATCCTGCAGAATATCTGGCAGACTCTTTCATGAAGTTGAAACCCCAAAGAATCATCTCACCTTTAGGAAAGTTCAGCAGTCATTTTTCTTTGGGTAATCCATGTCCAGTTCATAGAGCAAAATATTAAACAGACAAGCTAGAGCAGTTTCTTACCCAAATGCTAGAAAACTCCACAAGGAAGCACAGTGATGTCCATATTCCTCTTGAAGTAATTGGTGCTGCCAGGAGCAGATGTGACTCGGGCCATGACAAGTGCTACATCCTTAAAACATGTTAAATACTATATTATAAAGGTCTTTGAGATATTTGAAGAATACCTAACTAAATGAAATCCCTCTCTCTATATATATAGAGAACTTAACTAACATGACTACCCACTTGACTATTATAGATGATTATCTATTAACCTATATTTCTTCATTATACATTGAAATGAGCTGCACAAACACAATACCTTAATTATGAGCAGAAATATACAAATACCAAAATTGACCTTAAATTTGTATCAATAAAACAAGATCTGTACCAATGTAAAACTCTATAACATATCTCCCTTTAAATGTAGACAAACATTAATAAACAATATTTGAGAATTTGGGCATAGTTCTCTCGAAACTTTTTCCTGCTTTTTATTGGGCAAAGTAAATTCTTTGGGATGTTTTCATGGAGATCATTCAGGGGTTCTTGGTACATCAAACCACACTAGTCTGGAAGGATTCTACAGGTTATCATCTTCTGTGGAAACCAAAGGAGAACCTCTTCTCCAAAGCAACAAATCCTTAGACCCAAATTTTGGAATCAAGATACCTTTAAAATACATATGTTGGTTTAGTTTATCAGCCCAAACAATGAAATGTTTCTCTCTACTTAGCTCCTTCATACTCACAAAATTCTAAGAAAACACAATAGTACACATAATTCAGACTCTCTATGTATACTATGTTTGTGTGGCGTGTTTTTACTCTATTACTTTTTAATATTTATTTTTATTGTCTTTACTCCTTTAATCCATGACTGTCTCTACTCTGTCTCTTTAAAGACTTCACTTTATTATTTTAAAAAATCATTTACTTCCTTTTATAACTCTCTTTACTTTTTCTTTTCTCTCCCAAGTCTATGTACAATTTTTAAACATGCTGTAACCCATTTAGAGGTCTTTTTCATCTGAATCAGTCTTCACTATGTATCTGTAATATTTTTCTGTCCAGGAGTGCTTCTTAAAATGCTAAGCCTCAGTATGACAAGGGCCAAGGCTGCTTTGCCTTTTGTCTCCACCCATTCTCCCCTATTGGAGGCATGTTCATTGCCTCTGTAAGCCATGCACAGCACCCCAGGCCTAAGTATAAGTATATGATATGACATTAAGCAAGTTGAAGCACTCTGGTCACAAAACCCACTTACGTGGTCCATGGCTGGACCTCAACAGAGTTTGTACTGGCATCACAGTCCAGGAAGCAGCCATTTCAAAACCTGGTGCCTTTTTTTTTCTGCTACCACTGTATCAGGAAGACCTCTCTTAAAGGGGCTGTGGCACACTGCCAGCAAAATGCGGGCATCCAGGGTAGTCATGCTTAAGTCTGTTCTTTTGTGTCTAGAATAACTTTTTAAGCTTTTGCAGATTTGGTATGGATTTAATTTACCACGTTGGTGTTTAATTTGTAGTAGGAGGCTGCTTGTAAGTTCCCAGCTGCCCAGATTCTCAAAATAATGACACAGAAACTATACTAATTAAATCATTTCTTGGCCCATTAGCTCTAGTTTCTTATTGGATAACATTTATATCTTAATTTAACCCATTTCTATTAATCTGTGTATTGGCATGAGGCTGTGGCTTACTGGGTAGAGTTTGAGTGTTTGTCACCAGTGGGCCAAAATAGCTTCTTCTTACTCTGCCTCCTTTCTTCTTTAGTTTTCCTCACTACCTTTGTTCTGCCCTGCTATTGGGTCGTAGCCAGTTTTCTTTATTAACCACTCATTTTTTACAGCATACAGAGGGTAATCCCACTTCATTCACAGAAACTCCAGAAGCAGTACAAGTTGCTGCATAACTGGGAATGCAGCAGTGGAGGGGAAATGTGCTAAAGTTTTGGAAGTTTTCAAGTTGCCACACACTTAGCTCCACTGTGGTGAGGGTTTTATGAAAACACTTAGTAGGTAAAAGCAAGCCAGGCAGGTGAGGGAAGAGGTGGGAAGACCTTCTGGGCCATGGACCATTTCTGGGCCTTTTAAACTGGTCCATCCAGTAGGTGAGGAGTTGGGATCCATGTGAGGTGATAGATGAAGATGGATGCTAAAAAGAAACCCCACACTAGCATAGAATTGAGTATAATAAATGGTTATTTATTTAGGGGTAGCCTCACAGATCACAGTCCTCCGCTTGAAGGGGGAAGAGCAACCTAATTCATCAGCCAGAAAAGAGAGCGAGGGAACACGCCCTTTAGATTGGCATTTATAGTATGCCCAAATGGGCAGATAACTTATAGGCTAATGGCTGAAGGATTTCCTACACCATATGGACATATGGTGGTTTTTTTGTTGTTTGTTTATTTGTTTGTGTGTTTAAAGAATCAGAAACCCACCCTGGAAAAAAAGGACATCTTAAACAAATGGTCCTGGTCTTACTCTATGGTTTCATGTCAAAAAATACAAATACCCAAAAAGAGGAACATGGGATGTACTCACTCATATTTGGTTTCTAGCCATAAATAAAGGACATTGAGCCTATAATTCGGGTTCTTAGAGAAGCTAAATAAGGAGAACTCAAAGAAAAACATATAGACATCCTCCTGAATATTAACCTTCATCAGGCGATGGAACAAAACAGAGACAGAGACCCACATTGGAGCACTGGACTGAAATCTCAAGGTCCAAATCAGGAGCAGAAGGAGAGAGAGGACGAGCAAGGAACTCAGGACCGCGAGAGGTGCACCCACACTCTGAGACAATGGGGATGTTCTATTGGGAACTCATCAAAGCCAACTGGCCTGGGTCTGAAAAAGCCTGAGTTAAAACCGGTCTCGCTGAACATAGTGGACAATGAGAACTAATGAGACCTCAAGAACAATCTCAATGGGTTTTTGATCCTACTGCACCTATTGGCTTTGTGGGAGCCTAGGCGGTTTAGATGATCACCTTACTAGACCTGGATGGAGGTGGGTGGTCCTTGGACTTCCCACAGGGCAGGGAACCCTTATTTCTCTTTGGGCTGACGAGGGAGGGGGACTTGATTAGGGGAGGGGGAGGGAAAGGGGAGGCGGCGGTGGGGAAGAGACAGAAATCTTTAATAAAAAAAAATACAAATAGATCCACACTACCACACTGAACAAAACACAGCTACAAATGAGCAAATACCTAACCATAAACCTAGATAAAAATAGAACCGGTTGGAGAGAAAGTAGGAGATAGCCTTGTACCCATTGACAGTGAAAATAAATTTCTGAAAAAAAAACTCCATTAACACAGGCACTAGGATCAACAATTAATAAATGGAACCTCATAAAATTGAGAAGCTAAGAATCATGGTATGTAATGGATTCTGCCTTCTTTCTCCCGGCATTCAGTTTAGTTTTCCCACCTTTCTATATTCTGCCCTGCCAAAGATCAATGCAGAACATATTCATAGCCTAGAGAGGGGAATCCCACATCAGTATAATTTCAACTTATATAATAAGTGACAGCTTATGATGATGAGCAACTATTGATGGTAGTGATACTATTTTTGTCTTTTTTTCTTTTTTATTATTACTTAAAATGTACCGATCCAATTCCCAACCTCTCCTTTCCTCCCAGTCCCAAACCTCTCTCACCAAAGACCCTCCTCACCCCTCCAACCCTAAGGGAGTGCCACATATCCTGCCCTGTGAAAAGTCCAAGGCCCTCCCTACTACATTTAGGTTGAGCAAGGTTTACATCCAAAGAGAATAGGATCCCTTGAAGCCACTATATGCAAGTAGAGGCACTTGCCTGTGTCACTATCAGTGGCTCCTCAGTCTGCCCCAGCTATCAACCCCCTTCAGAGGGGCTTGGTTATTTCCATGCTCATTCACTCCTAGTCCAGTTGGAGTTGATGAGCTCCCATTAGCTCAAGCAAGCTGTCTCAGTGGATGACCTCCTCATGGTCTTGAAGTCCTTGCTCATACTCTCACTCCTTCCACTCTTCAACTGGATCTTGGGAGCTTAGTCCAATGCTTTGATGTGTGTCATTGCCTCTGTTCCCATCTGTTTTTGGATGAAGGTTCTATAATGATATTTAAGATAATCATCAGTCTGACTACAACATGACTCAGACGCCCTCTACTCTCTTTCTTACAGACTTGGTTGGGGTCATCCTTATGGGTTCTTGGGCATTTTTCTAGAGCCAGGTTCCTTCTTACTAACGCCATAATGGCTCCATCAATCAAGATATCTCTTTCCTTGCTCTCATAACTGTCCTTCCTCCATTTCAACTATCCCATTCACTAAGTTCTCCTCAATCCCCCTTCTCCCCTTCCTTCTGGCCCCTGCCTCCATGCTCCCTAATTTTTGTCTGATTCTGATTTCCAAATAGGTCTATATATGTTTTTCTTTGGGTTCACCTGATTACTTACTTTCTCTAGGATCCTGAAGTATAGGCTTGTTGCCCTTTATTTAAGACTAGTATCCACTTATGGGTGAGAGCATATCATATTCATCTTTTGGGGTCTGGGTTACCTCACTCAAGATAATGTTTTCTAACTCCATCTATTTGCATGCAAACTCAAGATGTCAGTATTTTTTTACTGCTGAGTAGTACTTTAATGTGTAGATGTGCCACACTTTATCCATTGTTCAGTTGAGGGGCATCTAGGTTGTTTCCAGGTTTTGCCTATTACAAATAATGCTGCTATGAACATAGTTGAACAAATGCTTTTTTAGTATAATTGATCATCTTTTCGGTATATTCACAAAAGTGGAATTGCTGGATCCTGAGGTCGGTTGATTCCCAGTTGTCTGAGAAACCACCATACTGATTTCCAAGGTGGTTGCACAAGTTTGTATTCCCACCAGCAATGGATGAGTGTTCCACTTGCTCCACATAAGTTACCAGTGATTTTGGTCATAGCCATTCTGACAGGTGTAAGATAGTATCTCAAAATTGTTTTGATTTGCATTTCCTTGATATCTAAGGAAGTTGGACATGTCCATAAGTATTTTTGACCATTTGAAATTCTTCTGTTGAGAATACTCTGCTTAGCTCAGTACACCGCTTTTTAATTGTGTTATTTAGAATTTTAATGTCTAATTTCTTGAGTTCTTTATGTATTTTGGAGATCAGTGCTTTGTCTGATGTGAGGTTGGTTAAGATTTTTCCCACTCAGTAGGCTTCTTTTTTGTCTTATTGACTGTGTCCTTTGTTTTACCAAAGTTTCTTAGTTTCAGGAAGTCCCATTTATTTACTGATGCTCTTATTGTCTTTGGTACTGTGGTTATATTTAAGGAAGTGGTTTCCTGTGCCCATGCATGGAAGGTTACTTCCCACTTTCTCCTTTATCAAGTTCAGTGTGGTAGGATTTAAATTGAGGTCTTTATACATTTGGACTTCAGTTTTGTGCATGGTGACAGATATTGATCGATTTTTATTTTTCTACGGGTTGACATCTACTTATGCCAGCACCATTTTTTGAACATGCTTTCTTTCTTACCTTGTAAAAACACTTTCCTTTTTACCTTTTGCTTCTTTGTCAAGAATCCGGTATTCGTAGATGTGTGAATTAATATTTGGGTCTTCAATTTGATTCCATTGGTCAATGTCTCTGTTTTTATACCAAAACCAAGATATTTTCATTACCATAGCTTTGTACAGGGATTGGTTATGCTAGGTTCCATTCTAGATGTCAACAGAGATAGCAGGAGGCAGGCAAGCTGGAGCTCTTTACCCAAGATGTGTATCTCCTCCTGCCCAAGAGAAAAGCACACAAAGGTAGAAAGTAACAGGGCCATGACAAAGTGTGCTCCTCTCATTTCTTCTTCCTCCATAGTACACTGTGAAACTTCAAGGTACATAATTTGCTGTGGAATCTCTCAGTCCAGGTTAAAATGTCAACATCAGGCTCGGCCTTTGACATGGTTCTCTCTGAAATTATTTTCTGTCAGCGACCATTTCTGATAGGCACTGAACGTTTTGGACAATGTAGGCCCATGTTCTAGAAAGAGTCTCAGTGTAGATGCCCTCCAATCAGTAGCTGAGAGAAAAGTTCACTCAGTTTGAATTTCCTGACAGAAGCCTGAAGTTTTTCTTTTTAGGTCTTGATTCTGGGAATATTCCATCAAGTAGGACTGCCAGATTATCCATTCCTGCTCTTTTTGAGATATGAGACATATATGCCATTTCCCTTTACATAATCTCATATTGAGTGAGCTCTAAGAACTGACCCTGAACCCACAACTGACTCCAATTCAGTATCTTGCTATCCAATCCAGAGACATTATCACCACTTAGGAGCTAGGTCCATAAGAGGTACAGAATTAGAATTTCTTGAACTACAGCAGCATTTTTATTCATCATCAGATTCCAAGGTTTGAAGATGTTCCTTTCACTTAGATGCTAATATTCAGTAGTGATAAAAAAAAATGTTAAGCCAATGTTAGCCATACTCACAGTCCATATTGGAACTGCGTAAAGACAAAGCATAATATTCCAGCAGATTTCAGGTCATCGATGTTCCATTGGTTTGGGTTTGTGGATACTCATGCAGTGGCAGAGTAGATAACCTCATATATGCACTGTCCTGGCCAAAAGACACATCCCCCATGGACAAGGCCTGGTGTGTTTCAGGGTTATTAAGTTTTTAAGGATATTACCATTTTATGGTTGGGAATCACCATAGTTTGGCTGGTGTAACTTGTTTATAAACATACCCTTCCCTTAACCTAAGCAAATATTTTTTCACTTGAATATTGAGAGTATCTGGATGTCCAGAAACTCCTGATTAATGGTCCCTGGCTATAGTCCCTAAAACCCATAGGGACAAAATTTATGCTAGCATTTATATAGCTTGACTTCAAATGACATTGGTATCCACACCTGGTTTGATGGACATTTGAAAAGGAGTCACATATCTACAAATACAAATGTGTATATTTCCAAATGCACCCTGTTACACATAATAACCTCAGCACAAGGCATCTATGGGGCCCACTACTTTCCTCCCGTTAGTCTACCCAAATGTGTGCTTTAAACCAAGAAGCGATTTTCTCTCCTCAACAGGCTTCTCTCTGTGTGGAAAATCTTTAGTTCTTATGCAGAGTGTAATTACTGTTTTCAACCTAAAACTAAGTCCTTCCGAAGCCCATTTAGAGATGCAGACTAGAGAGCTCTTAGTGTTAATTTCAGGCTTGGCACAGATGAGTTTATGGTAGGCGAGCACATAGTATAAAGGAAAAAAAAGGTGTACGCAGAAAATCTTCCAGTTTTGTGGCCCTTCTGTGATGTCATTTATTTCCTGAGGTCCAATAGATGTAAATCAATGAACATTTCCCCTAGATTTGCAAAGTTTCAAGAAGAAGCCTGCAGGAAGAGAAGCTATAGAATATGAAATATATTGATGGTTACCTTCCTTTGTCTAGGATGAGAATTTCACCTACTTTGTCCTTTCTCATTTTATATTGGGCAACTGTGCTAAACTGTGGAGACAGAAAAACAAGAGATCTCAGAGAAGGATAAGGGAGAAACGCTGTGAAACAAAAACAAAATGAAAAGGACCTTGAGGAGAAGGAATAGCTAATGACAGTACCTCAAACGTAGCTATGACCTTGGAGTAGAGCAGGTTCTTATTATGTCTGAAGGTCTGGTATTGTTCCTAAGCACCACAATAAATGAGGATGGTAATAGTATGTAGGAAGTTTCTTCACAATGTTATGTCATCAGTGGGCCATCACAATCACATCCTTGTTAAATGCTCATTTTTATCTAAACCATCTCTCCATGTAGTCTTAGACCCTGCAGCCAGAGCTCCACAAGGAGAGACTGTTAGCTGCACATGCAGATCTATTGACTTCTCCCCTCAGAACATCACAGTGAAGTGGTTCAAAGACAGAAATGAGACTCAATAGGAGCCTTAAAGGGTTTTTGGTTTTCCGACTCACTTTCAAGTTTCAGTTAAAGACACCATGGATAGCTAAATGGGGTCTCCAAATCTGAGGGTAAAAATGTGAGGGGTAAGAAATCTACTCACAACAGGAATCATCTGTCCATGTTTCTTTATTCTTCTCTCATCAATCCATCACTTCTTTTGCTCCACCCACTACCTGTTATCTTTGTTCTCTTTGTTCTTAGTTCTATTGATTCATCTTTATCCTTCCCATTACCAAATGTTTCCAGTCATATATACACTGAAAACAAGCAATTCCCCAACCATAGCAGGTTCCAGGGCCAGAATTCTTCTGCCCCATAAAAAAAAAATCAGATAAGAGTTTTCATGCACATACACACACACACACACACACACACCAACACACACACACACGTCCACGGAAGTGGTTATACATGTCTGATCAACTCCTTAATGGAGAATGTTAGTTAAGAAAGGAATTATATCATCAGAAGATTCTAGAGGGGAAGGTTAGTGTACTACATTTCATTTTTAGGTGGTTAGTAAAGAGCTAAGGAATTTATTTTTAGTAAAATTGTGAATAGGGCATGGATTGTTTAAATTGCATGTGACTTCTTTTCTACCAGTATTCGTAGAGGCTGTGAGATAACTAAGCAACCTAGGGAAAGCTGATGGCTCTTTTCAGATAGCACATACACCAGACACTGTAGTTTCTATAGGACTAGGTCTGAAGTTAGACTTATTGCTCTAAGTGAAGAAGAGACCCAGGACTCTAAATTATTAGTTCTGGGCTATGCTGTTATCAACATTTCTTTCTTTTATTTATTTATTATTAAAAATTTCCACCTCCACCCCGCCTCCCATTTCCCTCCCCCTCCTTTTCCTCTTCCCCTCCCTCATTCTGTGTGTTGTACAGTAAAACCAGAGCAGCATCCTGGGCAGGTAGTAATTCTATGTCCTTGGAGAGATATGAATGGGATGTTTTTGCCTAAATACTGACCAAATGCCTGCTGGTAAAGATAATTGTAGGAAGGCAGATCACTGCACTTAAACTAGCAGAGATGAACAATGCCTGGTCAGTGAGAAACTGTTTTCACCAAAGAGTTCTGAACTGTAGGAATCAATCTCCAAATACATAACAGGAAGGGAGTTAGCTACAGTGAAAAATCTACAGCAAAGGACAGCCACTCTACTTACAATAAAATAATACCAAAAAGCCTTGGGTTTTAATTTAGCCTTTACCAGATCCCTTGGTTCTGATAAGTCACTGCTGAAAAGATGGCTGAGCAATTACTGTATAATGTTGCAACTTGTATTAAGGTCCCTCATGTTCAAACTCCTGTGAACCCTGAATGAAAAAGCAATAATACCTGCAGTGTCTTCAGCACAGTCTAGGTGGTCCTGTGTGGTGCTGTGGATATCTATTCAGATATCCTCTGTGAGGGGGCTCACATCACCTTGCATTGAGTCCCTCTCCATGATTGTCTGATACCATCCAATGTAAATGACTCTGAGTCTTAGCGCAAGCTCACATCTGTCCAGAATGCTTTGGTCCATAGTAGCCAGCAAGCATTTATGCATACCAAACAATGGCAATCACAGACAGTGCTCAGAACACAAATAAAATTATATTCATTTTAACAGAAGAATATATTTAGAGCCGGGCGGTGGGGGCCAACACCTTTAATCCCAGCACTCGGGAGGCAGAGGCAGGCGGATCTCTGTGAGTTTGAGGCCAGCCTGGTCTACAAGAGCTACTTTCAGGACAGAAATCAAAAGCTACGGAGAAACCATGTCTCAAAAAGTCGGAAAAAAAATATATTTAGATCCCCCCTCATACCTACCAGTTTCATGTGTTTGAACTTTGTTATTGTTTTCCTAGTGCATGGGGGAGTAGCATTTACTGATTTCACTTATGACACCCACCCTGTCACTGTCTGTGTCCCTGTGTTTAGTGGTTCTATTTCAGCATAAAAGTTCATCCTGCCCCACAATGCACTTGCAAGAGGGCTGGATCCTCCTCACTTTAGCCCCTCATCTGAGATCTGTCTAACTAAGTTCTGTCTGTTTCAGCTTTTGCTTGTTATACTTTTTCAGTTACCCCCACCATGGCGATCAGTCAACAGCCATCAAATGTTGGGAATCTGATATATGTCACCTGCCAGGTGAATAATTTCTACCCTTTGAGACTTCGGTTGAGTTGGTTAGAGAATGGAAATATATTCCGGATAGAGGAGCCTTCAACATTTACAGTAAACGAGGATGGAACCTATAACTGGACCAGTTGGGTCCTGGTGAACACATCTGCCCATGAGGAAGACTTGGTGCTCACCTGCCAGGTGGAGCATGATGGAATGGCACCAGTCATAAAATCCCATACTGTGGTGGTACCTGTACAACAGAAGGGGCAAGGTACTGGCACTGTGTCTGGTGAGTCTCCACTGCAGATTATTGGCTTTTGGTAAAGCTTGCCTCTTTTTTGGATGCCAAAAGTAACATTTATGTTTATTGTATCATAACCCTAATATCTGGAAATTAAGTGGAATGTTACATTGCCAATTTCTCACAGATCTCATTGAGTTCTCCATTGATGGGTTGACATTCTCAGATATTAAATAAGGGAGACAGGAAGGTATCATCTTACCCTAGCTTCCTATATTTTCCTATTTTTAGCTAACATTTGTTATAGTCTCATGTTCTTCTTCAGTTTTTTTTAAAAACATATTCCTTTACCCCATGCCATTTTTCACTTTCTGTGAACATCTGTGTCCTCATTCAGGGTCCTATGCTATTTCTGAGTATAATTCTGACGGGTCTCCCGAGGATATGTAGTTTTCCTGTAGATTATAAACCAAATGAATCTGAGTGGTCATATGTTGGCAGTTTGTCAGTCACCCTTTTTGTGCCCTTTACAGATTCTCTCATAAAACATGAAACCCATCACCTTTTTAGGCAACTTCAGTAGTCATTTTTCTAGGGGCCCTGCAATTCCAGTCATGAAGTTCAGGCAAGAGCAATTTCTTTTCCCAATGTCTAACAACTTACACGAGGAGGCTCTTTGATGTCCGTGATCCTCTTCCAACCGATTGGTGGTAACAAGAGTTAATGTGTCTCGTTGTCATGGAAACTCTGAGTTCTTATAGCATTTTAATGGCATATTCTGTTAGTTTTTTAGGTATTTGAAGAATAATTATCCATGTGAAATATAATTCTGTACATCTAGAAAACCTAACTAACATGAACACAAGCTTGGCTATTATAGATGACTATCTATTAACCTATATTTCTTAGTTATACATTGCATTCTTTAAATGAGCTGCACAAACACAATACCTTAATCAAGAGCAGAAATATACATATAACAGAACTGACCTGAAATTTGTATCAATAGATGAAGATCTATCTATACCAATGAAAATCCCTATAACATATGCCCCTTTAAATGTAAACAAACATTTATAAACAGTATTTGCAAATTTGGGTATAGTTCTCTCCATACTGCTCATTTCAGTATCTCGTTAAAGGGATAATTATTCTACCACTTTATTTAGCATGGTTTATATTTAACTTGCCTTCCTAATGCAAAGGTTAAGATTCTATTATCTTAATGTGACATTTACTTAGGCATTTTCTGGTAGTCTAAGAATAGTATTTCCTTCATCCTGGCTTAGTTTGGTCTTGTTGCTTTCTTTGTGAGGGGGCCATTCACTTTAATGATTAATGTAAAAGAATTACCTTTTATGGAAACTATAGTCTGCAGGTTTAATTTCAGTAATTACACCTCTACCACTTGCACAGTTAATTTAACGTTTGCACCTTTACTGCAAGCCCTGGGAACAATGACCCTTAGTGTTGGGATCATCAATACTAGTCAGTTCAGTAATCAAATTCCAAATTCTCCTATTTGAGTCTGGTCTCCTTCTAGGTCAGAATCACAAGAAATTAGTCTATGGTAGATGTATGAAGGCAGGCCTTTTCAGAAAACTGTGGATACCAACACAGGTATTAACAGCCTGTATAACTGAGTGAGGCATTGATCACAGTTCAGTGACAAAAATGACACAGCAACTCCTCAGAAAGCTGGAGCGTGGAATGGTCATTAAGAATACTTTCAGAATGAATAGGAAAGAGGAGGCAATAGCATGTTTATCCTCAAATCTGCGGCATACAATTAGATGTTTCCTTCCTCATAAGGCCCCATTAAGAACATTTTTTAAGGGAAAATTTGTTTGTTTGTTTTTTATTTGTATCTTACTGGCTGGATGGCTGTTTTTGTTTTTAAAAAATGTTACAGTCTCCTTTGCAACTCAGGGAAAGAAATATTTGACTTACCTTGCAATTTCACGATCTACAGGAAATTCAAAGCAGGAACTCAAAAATCACATCCATAGTTATGGGAAAAGAGAAAGAAATGCACCCATATTTCCTGATTGACGCATAACAGTCAGCTAGCTTTCTTAACTATTCTTATACAGTGTGGGGCCCAGTGTCTAATAAAACAGGGCCACTGACATTTAGGGATGTGCTTTACCATCTCATTTAACAATCAAAATAATTTTTCGTAGATCCACCAAAAGGTCAACCACAACAACACAATTCATTAGCCAAAATATTCTTCCTACAATTATAGGTTGTAGGAAGTGAACATTTAAAGCCATGATAGACAGAGTCTCAGGAATCTGGTGCTGGTAAAATCTCACACTTCTGATCCTCTTGTTTCCAACTTCCAAGTATTAAAATTATAGTCATGGACTACCGACCTTTTCGTTCATGGTGATCATGGTATGCTGGGAATGAGCCTAGAAAGCTTTCTATCACTACATGTTAAATGAACACTGTACTCCATGAACTACCTATCCAACCAGTTTCTTTTCTTAAAATTTTCATCATTGACTAATTTCAACATTAAAACTGCCTCTTCCTGGATATCAGAAAGATTTCCAGTGAAATCTACACTAGGGTGGATGAGGGCTGCATGATGGTGGATGCTCCATAACATGACAATTATTCCTCTAGACTCAATTATAATTTGTTCATTCTTTATCTCCATGTTTTCTTACAAGTAGTTCCATCAGGTTGTTTGATAATTTACCAGGTTGCCTCATCCTCCAAGACTCTGGAGTTTAAAGAATGTCTTTTACCTAAACAAGGCAGTATAACAATTCTATCTCTCCATGAACCAAGATTTTTTTCTGTACAAACCCTGTTCACAGCTTTTCCTGTGATTTTGAAGATTGATTCTATCAATGTCCAAGGACACTCTCCCATGTGTCATCCTAAAATTCCGTAAGGGGAACTTTCCTGGATTCCACCAATCTTGTGATCCTAGGACTCAGTTTCTCTATCAGAGTGTGAAGAATATTTCCATATCCAAAGGGTTGTGGAAATTACACATTCAACTGCTAATAGAAAACTATAACTCCCTCTTCAAAGAGAACAAGAAATAGCTCATTCTAGAAGAAAATATCAGTGACCATGGCCCAGGATCACAGACTTGAGCCACCTAAAAACTACCATTTAAATAGTTCACTAAATTTTTATATTAAGAGAACAAAGAAAGTGACAAATCAAAACATATTTGCAATTCATTGGTGAAAACGAGGAAGAGATGGTTTATATCAAAGCAGAGAAACCTATTAGAGGCTTTAGACACTGTCTGATTACATGCTTAACATCTGAGTAGGTTGAACCTAGAGGTCTGCTAAGTTAATATATTTCCAAAGAAAAGTAGTATTGTGCTGATACATTTCATGTGATTCACCTCATGGTCATGGCAATGTTAGATCACATAAAGAGGAAGGCACTCATGGCTATGAAGAAGGCTAAATATGGTTCAAGATATTTTAGCTCTTGACCAGCAATAAGATAATCCTCCAATTCACTGAAATTCCCTGAGCACTGACTACCTTGCCCATGGCAGGGTCAGACATGGCCTAATATCTCCAGAGTGTACTTCCTCACTGGATGACATCTTCTCTTTCTTTCCCAATGTTCTAGGTTCTAGGCCTGAAGAGAGTTTCCATGTAGACAACCTCCAATCACCAGCTGAGGCCACAATCCACTCACTTTGAATTCACTGACAGGTCCCTGATGCCTTATATCTAAGTCTTGATTCTGGGAATTTTACAATGTAAAGAATGGTTTGATCCCTGTTTTCCAGTGTCCTGTTCATGATCACTTAGTTAGTACTAGGAACCCATGTTTCATTTCAGGACAACTTTTCATGCTCCAAATATGAGATGTCATATTCACTTGCAAGCATGATGCTTGGGTTTTGCTATGATAGGCATGACCATGCTTTTGTTTGAAGGAATATGGACCTTGGTACGGGATTAGCAAAGCAGTTGAACTCTTTAAGTACTGCTCAATGGGCTGTACTAGTAGGATCATCCAAGACAGTGATGCTGTGGTGTGGAATTTCCATCTGTATGCTGTGATTACTGTTTATTAATAAGGAAAATTCTTTGGACATATAGCAGGGAAGAAGTCAGGAAGGCAGGGAAAACTAAGCTGAATGCTGGAAGGAAGAAGGGCGGAGTGAGAGAGAAGCCATGGAGCTGCTGGAGACAAGCAGGCTAAAATTTGCTGGTAGGCCCCGATGTCATGGTGATACACAGATTACTAGAAATGGGTTAAATTAATATGTAAGAGTTAGCCAATAAGAAGCTAGAGCTAATGGGCCAAGCAGTGCTTTAATTAGTATAGTTTGGGTGCAATTATTTTGGGTCAAAGCTAGCCAGGTGGCCAGGAACCTACAAGCAGCCTCCCACTACAGTGCTGAGTGTTAATTAATAAACTATGGGGACCTGACTAAAGAGCTTTCAGAGGAGAAGAATACTAATATATGACGTAGAAATCTTTCTTGTGATAATGTGGTGAAGAATATGGCTGCTTTTTGCCCTTGTACAAAAAGGTTTCCTGAAGCTAAAGTACAAAGTTTGGAATAATTTCATTGCCAAAATAAATCTCAAAATATTCTAGTATATACTCTGATGTGGTTATTAGTGTTAACTCTAATACAGTGAAGATTTATAACAAAAAGAAGCAAGCTGATCAAAATTTAAACTTTGAAGAGAAAAGTAGACCAGAAGTGAAGCCCTGCATTCAAGGAGATAAACAAGTTAAGAAATAGAATATACAGAATGATGACTGCAGGCCAAGATCCCAACAAGCTAAGTTTCCAACTTGTGAAATGGAATTAAAGAGAAGCTTACAGCCAGGTGCATAGGTGCATGCCTTTAGTCTAGGTGGTAGGAAGGCAGAGACAGACAAGTCTATGAGTTTGAGACAAGACTGCTCTATAGACCCAGTTTCCTTATGTAGTGAAGAAAATCTTTGAAAACAGAACACTGGAGAAGATGTAAGTGAGAGATAAGGTCATGTTCCAGCTTTAGCAAGCATCAGACTTCAGCAACTTATGTTATGTGGTTCTGGCTTTAGAGTCAATGATAAAAGAAAGGAGTTATGGAATATTCCTCTGCATCTAAGGAAAGCAGCTGTCAGCATGTGCAAAGGTGTCCCCGAAGGGAAGCCTAGAAAGAACATTGTATAAGCCTCTGGATGTGAAATCTGGATTGCCTTGGGGACCTCAAGTGTTTAATATGCTGGAGTCATGGGATATGTGTCAAGGAAAGTTGCTAACAGGGAGTGAAACTAACCCAAAATAAAAAAAACTATGCTGCAGCCAACAAAGATGAAAGTATTTGAAGATCTGAAGAGTGTTTTGACATCACACATGGAGTATAGAGTTTGAAGTTTGCTCAGCTGGTTTTCAGTCTTTCTTTGGTCCAATATGTTTCCTTCTTTATGTTTTGGTATTATAATGTATATTTTATGACATTATATGCTGGAAGTAAGTGATTTGTTTTTTATTTTTACTTTATAGGGGATTACTGTTAAGAGATTGTATGAATCTAAGGGACTTTGAACTTTTAAACATTGTTGACACTGTAGTAGTCTTCGGGACTTTTGAATTTGGACTGAAAGCATTCCACATTATAATGTTGTTAAAAACTAATGGGAGCCAGGGAGAGGAATATGTTTGTATGAAGTTAATTGCCCCCTAAGAAACTCATAAGGAGATGTGGCTCCATTGCAGTAGGTATATCCTTGTTGGAGAAAGTTTGTTATTATGGAGATGGACCTTTAGACCTCATACATTCTCAAGCCATGTTCAGTGTGTCAGTTCATTTTCTGTTGTCTGTGAATCAAAGATCGAGAATTCTCTGGTTCTTCTCCAGCACACTGTCTGTCTGCATAGTTCCATGCCTCACTATGAGGATAATGGTCTGAGCCTCTTAATTGTAAGCCACCTAATTAAAAGTTTTTTTTATAAGAGTTGCCATGGTCATAGTGTCTCTTCACAGCAATAGGATTCCTAATTTGGCAAATTTAATCCTCAAACTTATAACAAGGACAGCCATAAGTAGGATTTGTAAGCACCTACTTAGGCATTGGACTCTACCTTCATCTTTGTCTTCTTAGTGTGATGCTTTTATTTACCCAAGGGGACATAGATGCTCATTAGATAAATATCAAAATTTAACTTAATCCCCTACAGGGGTGATATAAGTTTCATCCCTTAGTCTATGTAACTTGTCCATCCACATGCACTCTGATCTTAATCCAACCAAAAGTTTGGTTATTGGAATCTCTGGCCAAGATGGTCAGAAACTCCTGATAAATTGTGATTGGCTATAGTTTCTCAAACTTGTAGAGACATCAGGTTTGCTTAGGTTCAGATAATTTTTCTTCAAGTAAAAATTCTTTAAACACACAGGTATTTGAAAAAACGTGTAAAGTCCAAATATGTAAGATAGTTACTAATTTTGCCTATAAGAGAGCTGAACCAAAACAACCTCAAGAGAATACAAAAATCACTGCCTTCCTCTTCTTGTCCATCCACAATGTGTGATTTTAGGACCAAGGGGTGCTTCTGACAGTTAAACAAGCTTATGACTGTGTCTCTTGTGATTAAAAATTAGGGAATGGATAATCTCTAGCTTCAAAGTAAAAATTGTTTTCATCCTCAAACCTCAAACTAATTCCAGCTGAAGACCAGATTTGGAGGGAAGAAAGAAAGAGAGGGAAGAAGGGAGGAAGGAAGGAAGGAAGGAAAGAAGGATGAAGGAGAAAGGATGAATAAAAGAAGGAATGAACAAAAAGAAAGAAAGAAAAACTGGGGGTAGTAGAAAGGGTTACAGTTTCATGGAACTTCTGTGATGTTTTTCATTTTGGGGGTCATGATAAATGTAAATATGAAAATATTTAACTTAGATTGTGTTTCATGAGGAAGTCACCAGGAATAGATAATATAAAATATTAAATACATTGGCAATTGACTTAATTTGCCCAGACGTAGAATTGTGTCTGGTCTTGCCCTTCCCATTTCCTCCTGGGTATTTGTGCTAAACTGTGCAGACATACAAACAAGGGATACAACAGAAGTACCAGAACAAACCCTTGGAAAAATTGTGGCTAGGACACAGCTATGGCATGGGAGTAGAGCAGGTCCTTAGTGTGGCTGAAGCTCTGTTATTGGTTGCAAGCACCACAATAAACAAAGATGATTGTGAAAATATCTAGGAATATTTTTACAACATTATGTCATAAATGGTGGCCAGCACAATAACTTCCTTGTCTACATGTTACTTTGTAGCTAAAATTGTTTACTCATGTAATCTCAGGCTCTCCAGCTAGAGCTGCACCATGCAGGTACCATGGCTTTTCCACATTAAATCACTCTGACATGGTTCAAAAACAGAAATGCACTCTCTTACTTCCAAACTGCTGTGGTCCATGAAGGAGAGAAAATTTTTTGGTGCCACCAATGGGTTCCCAAATCATGACATGGAGACCTTTTTTTGAAACCTTGGCCTTAGCTTAAATTTGTTTCTATCAAGATGTTGCAACTTAAATTAACCCATTTCTATTCATCTATGTGCTCTTCCATGGCTCATAGCTTTTACCTCTTTTGCATGTCATACTTCCCCTGCATCTGCCTAATGATTCCCTTTCTCCTTCCCAGAGTCCTCTCTATCCAGAAATCCTGCTTATATCCTCTGCATAGCTATTGCCTGTTTAGCTTTTATTAGGCCAATCACAGTGACATAACTTTACATGGTAAAATCAAATATTTCAAAACACAACTCCTACAGTATCTTGAGCATAGCCCAGGTAATTCTTGGCACTGATGATGTCTATTCCCACAGCATCAGTGAGATGAATCATACCATCACGCAAGGAAGTCCTCTGTATGGGACTGCCAACTTGTTTGAAACCATCTGTGGTAGAGTATCTAAGTCTCAGCTAAAGCTCATATCTGGTCAGAAGAATTTGTCCAACGTTCCCAGCAAGTATTCCTGTATACCACACAATAGGAATCATAGATGGTGCTCAGCACATAGAGGAAATTGTATGTAAAGAGAAGAAATTACAGCTGTACTAATTATGCACATACTTCATGCATAGCATTTTTATGCATTTTTCCTATTCTTATTGCTTTCCCAAGGAAATATACTTATTAATTTCACTTATTAGGACCATAACCCCATCACTTCCTGAGCTACTGAGTGTTACTGTAATGTCCTGTTCTGTTTCCTTAAGAGACAAGCACTGCCCACTCCCCCATCCTCCAGTTGAGGCAGGCAGAACTTCCTTTCTACTTGCAGCTGGAGGCCTTCTTTCCTGTCACTCTTCCAAAGAGAAGAGGCAGCTTCTGCCTCACTCCCTTCTCCTCACTTCTCCCCTTACCCCCTCTTTCTATCCCTCTCTCTGATCTTCCTCTTTTCCCTTTTCACCTTACCTTCCATAACCCATTAAATAAATATACAACCTCACTCTGCATGATGTGCCTATCTGTCATGGTCTCTCACCCACCATCTTGCTCCCTGCCTAGGACCTGATGCTCCTCATGGCCGACTGCCTGATGCTGTCACGCATGAGGCTCTACCTGGGAAATGCTGGCCCTCATGGGCTCTGGGCCGCACATGGGCTCTCTGCCTAGGACTAGGTGCCTTAATGGCCTGCCATTGTCTTGAGACCTGCTGCCAACTGCTGCCATGGAGAAGTTTCACATAAGCCATAACAGTTACAACATGATCTTAGTTATAGTCCTACTCTACAACAAACATTTTCTGTTCTCATGATACATTTGAAAAATGGGTGAATCCTCAGCACTGCAGAATTTTCTCTGGGGTTTGTCTGTGCCTAGGTTCTGTGTGTCTCAGCTTCTGCTGGTGCTGTTTACGTTCTACCCACCATGGAGGTAAGTCAGCAGTAAACATTTGTATGGAAACTGATAAATGTCACTTGCCTTGTGAAAAAGTTCTATACTTTAAAAGTTTGGTTGACCTGAAATATGTCCCAGACAGAAGAGCCTTCTATACTGCCAGTAAGCAAAGGTTGAGCCTATAGCTGGACCAGATGACTCTTGGTGAATACAACTGCCCATAAGGAATACGCAGTACTCAACTGCCAGGTGGAGAATGGTGGACAACCACAAGTTATTAAACCCATATTTGGTGGTCAGTGTGCAGCAGAGGGAGCAAGGTATCGATACCGTGTTTGGTATTGTCTCTCTGTTATAGTTTAAGTAAAATGCTGCCAGTCCCCAAGTGGGTGCTGCAGGCAGTAGGCCATGAGACCATGCTGCAAGTCACATGAAGTGGCAGCAGGTAGAGGGCAATGGGTTCCGAAAGCAGCCAATTCTAAACTGGGATGGCACATTTCCCCAAGTGCCTACAGTGGGCCAGGAGGGGCAGTGAGTGCCAGGCAGGGAGCCACATGGTGGGTAAGAGACCTTGACGGGGCAACCAGTCGCACAAGAAGAGACATTCTTCTCCCCTTTACACTTTCACTCCATGAACCAGTAAATTATATCCAACTCTACTCTGTATGGTGTGCCTATTTCTGTGTCTCCCTCCCACCACCCACATGGCTCGCTGGGGACCAGCCATCTTCGAAGATCTGTCATGTGGTCTCATGCATCTTACCTGTTTAGGACTGGCTGCTTATAACAGCAATCTGCTGGGGACTCACAGCAAATCCATTTCACCTAGAGCTACTCCTCAGGGTCCTCCATGATCATGGAAGGTTGTACTTGCATTTTGTTGTTTAGTGCAGAGCCTGCTAGGCTCCAGAAGATCCTCTGGGCTAAGAAATCTTTAGGAAGACAAGCCTACCTTGACCTGTACAGCTAAGCTGTTAATTCCAGCGATTATGTCCACATCTAGAGATCTTCAGTCCCACAGTGTGGAGTCCTGTATCTAATAAAATGGAGCCACCCACATTCAAAGTGGAGTTTACCATTTTAATTAATAATCAAGATAATCTTCCACAGGCATCCCAACAGATTAATTCTGTCTTTAGAATTCCTTAGCTGAAATGCTCTCCCGAGGCAATTCTAGTCTGTGGCAAATGGACATTTACAACTAAATATTATTGCCAGTGTCTCAGGAAATCTGTACTAGTAAGAACTCATACTTCTGATTCTCTTGTTTCCACCTGCCTAGTGTTAGGTTTATAAGCATGGGATACCATAATGATTGTTTGTTTGTTATTTTTGTTGTTGTTCTTGGTACTGAACATAGGAATCCAACCTAATCTTACATGTGAGGCAATCACTAAAACTAATGTACAATCTGATCAGCCTGTTTTTATTCCTAAAACTAAATTTTAATCTTTGAGTAATTTCAAAACTAAAAATACCACTTTCTTAATAGCCAGTGTCTCATGAAATGTGGGCACATTAGAAGTCATGGTTCTAGTTCTTTTGTTTTTATATCCCAAGAGTTAACATTTTAGGTATTGGCTACCAAAGTGCTGTGTTGTTGGTTAAAGAGACCAGAGATTTGAATTTGTGGCCCCTTTAAATACCCTGAACACAATAACCTACACAACCAGTCCATTTCTACTCTTAGAAACCAATTTTAATGTTTAATTCATTTCAAGATTAAAACTAGCTCTTCCTGAACAGCATAAGTTTTTCAGATGACATCTACATTGAAGTTAGCATGCTGTACATGATGGTTGAGGTTCCAAACCATGACATCTATTCTCCTAGACTCTCATCTATAAAATTTTCCTAGTGCATGATTGATTTTTAGCAAGTAGTTTCATCAGGCTCTTTGGCATTTGACCAACCTCCCTTCATCCCAAAGAATCTGAAGATTTCCCTGATGTCCTTTATCTAAACAAGGCAGCCTATCAACTCTCTTTCTCTCTGTGGAGTATCCTCATTCATGTGTATGTCCTGTTCAAAACTATTTCTGTACTCTTGAGAGACTGATCCTGCCTTTGTCCAAAGACACTATCCTAAGAATCATCCTAAACTCCAACAAGGAGGAGCTTCTCTGGATTCTAATACCATTTGATCCTCTCTAGAGTTCAGTGAGGATAATGATCTTAGATCCACAAGATTGTGAAAATTATAAATTTAACTGTTGATTGAAAACTACAACTCTGTGCTCAAAAAGTACAAGAAATATCTTATTCTGTGACCGAATATTGGTGACCTTGTCTCAGGAATACAAATTAGGGTCATCTGAAAGCAGCTTTTGAAATTTTTATAATAACAGAATGAAGAAAGTTGTCATAGGGTTTTCATTGTTGTGAACAGAAACCATGACCACAGCAACTCATATGAAGAAAACATTTAATTGGGGTTATTTGCTTGCAGTTTCAGATGTTCAGTCCATTATAGTCATGACAGGGATCCTGGTGATGTTCAGGCAAATGTGGTACAAAAGCTGAGATTACTGGCAGCAAGACATCATCTACTATACTGAAGGAAGATTAAACAAAAGAGATCTCAAAGCCCTCACCCACAGTAACACACTGACTCCAACAAGATTACATCCACTTCAACAAGGCCACACCTCCTAATAGTAATATTCTTTCTGGGGAGCATTTTCTTTTAAACCATCACATTTCACTCCCTGGTCCTCAAAGGCTTATAGCCATATCTTAATGCAAAATGCTTTCAGTCCAGCTTCAAAATTCCCATATCCTATCATAGTTTCAAACTTGTTACAAAGTCCAAAGTTTCTTCTGAGATACATGTCAATCTCTTAACTGTAAAATCAAGATCAAAAGACAAATTACATATTTCCAATGTATAATGGCACAGGATATACATTACTATTACAAAATATAGGGAAGGAAGCATAGTGAAGAAATATTGAACCAAAGCAATACTGAAAACCAGCTAGGCAAACTCCAAACTCTTCATCTTCATGACTGGTATTGATGCAGTGCTTGGCCTATTAGCTCTAGCTTCTTATTCACTAGCTTTCACATCTCAATTTAACCCATCTCTATTAATATGTATATCACCACTAGGCTGTGGCTTACAGGGTAAAGTTCTGATAAGCTACATGACTTATCCTCATTCTGTCTTCTTTTTCCCAGCATTCAGTTTAGTTTTCCCACCTACCTATATTCTTACCGAACAGGCCCAAAACAAATTCTTTATTAACCAATGATATTCACAACATACAGAGGGGAATCCCACATCACAGTTCGATAGACAACAAATACCACTGATCCTGTTTCTGACCTGATAATGCTAGGGTTACAGATATACATTTCCATGTATAGTTTATTACATGGGTCATGAGACTGAAACTCGGGTCCCCTTGCTTGTAAAGCAAGTGTTCTTAATTCTTGACCCAACCCTTGAGCCTGAAATTTTAAATTTTAATTATTTGTAGTGTAATAAACATTTATTGCATAGACCATGTTTTAGATATAAAGTGTAAACAGTCAATTCTTCCACCAAATGTGAAAAAAATCAAAAATTGCTTCTGATAAAGAACTTCTATAAAAACAAATAAACAACAAAAAAAAACATGCCAACAAAACACCTCCTAAAACTCAATAGTAAGACCCAGAACCATTAGGACCAGGTCAAGGATGCTAATGGGTCAATATATCCATGGCCCAATCTGGGAGGCTTATGCTACCAGGTGAGGCTATGATGACATCAGGGCCCAAGCGGCTTCTGGTGGTCATGTGTGGGTAAATGGTTCTATTGCAACTAGAATCAGTGTTGATGTCCAGCTAGGGTCTGTGTTGATGTACATTGCAAATTTTCCCAAGGGGGCCATGAAATATCATGTATTGACTTACAGGGGCCATGCTGAGCTGGTCCCACTTTTCTTTTTTTATTGATTTTATTGAGCTCTACATTTCAGTTTTCTCTGCTACCCTCCCTTCCTCTTCACTTCCCTTCAACCTTCCTCCATGGTTCCCATGTTCCCAATTTACTCAGGAGGTCTTGTCTTTTTCTACTTCCCATGTAGATTAGATGCATATATGTCTGGGGAAACCACTCCCGTCACCAGAGAGTTGAACTGAAACTTTGTCAGTCTTTGGACAGCAGACCTCAATGACCCTAGCATGGGAGAGCAGGTGCTGCCCCTCATAGGGGAGCTGTACCCTGCAGTTGGGAAAGCTGGCCTCACTCTTCACCATGGGTCTGGAATTGCTGGTGTTGAGCCTCACTTGAAGGGGATTGTCCCAGTAACCCAGACTGACTACTCCCCAACGTCTTAGACATCTGTGACCTCTGTGATTTACTGGAGCACATGAAGGGACTGGTCCTGAGGAACCATATGCCCAGGCTCTCCATTACAAGGGGCAACAACAGGATATTCAAGAGGAGATTCTCTGAGGGTCTAGTATTGATGGTATACCAAAAGCCAGAAGCCTTGAACCTGACTAACAACACATTGCATAATGAACATTTGCAAGTAAATGTTTGACTAGAAAGATAATATACAGCTTCTCCCAATGCACTAAGACGAAAGGGAGGTGATGGAGAGGTGGGAAACATGGAAGAGTAGGAGTGAAGAGGGTTTTTTATATGCTTTGTTTGTTTTTAAATAATATTCTTATTTATATTTTATTTCCTTTTCTTTTTATTGTTTTAATTTTGTTGTTTCCTTTTAAGTTTTCCCTTAGGAGAACAATAGAAAGGTAAGGGGCAGATATGGAGGTCCTGGGAAATGAGTAGGTTTAGGGCACATTGTGTGAAATTCCCAAAGAATAAAAAATATATGTTAAAAAACCTCAGCAATAAGAAAAATAATTGCCTGATCAAATGCTAAGCCAGAATATATATATATTCAAAAATAAAGGTTATACAAAAAATGACACACATAGGGAAAAGCATTGATTTTTATCGGTGTCAATTTGTGGGTCAGTAATATATTTATCTTTCCTCTGTGACTGAGGAAGAACTAAAATTCTTCTATATTTTTAATCTCTTTAACATGTGTCTTGAAATTTGTTAGTGCTGCTCTGTTAAATCAATAAAGGAACTGAAAAGCATACAACCTTACTTAGGGCTTATTGTATATGATGAGTAGTATATATTCAATGAGATTTTTATATTAGGAAAACGACAATGCATAGTTAAAACTCAAAGACATTATGTACATTTAAAGTTCTTTAAAGATGAACTATATGGTGTCACAGTTGCGATGGCCAGCTATCTGTGCGGGCAGAGTTGCCCTGAAGCAGCAGGACAGTCACTTGGAGCACTCCCACGTGGCTACTACCCTGGAACTCCCCATGGTAGGGGCCAGTGTGGCAGTGGATTCCTGGCAACAGTGTCCTGTTGTTGACTCTCCTGATGCTACAGGAGAGCATGACCCAGTAGAATCCATCCTCCTTTCCTATAATCCAGTCCTTCCTAAAGAATTCAGCAACTCCTAAAAACCACAGCAACTGCTACAGAAGGGGGGCTAAGAACACTGTCTGTGAATCCTATGAGTATTGACTCTGTAGGTACTTTAACTACAGAGGTAGCCAGAAGCATTCAAACAGATCATACTTCAAGCAGTAATGCCATTTTAATGCCTCATTTGACAAAATTATTTTTCAAAAGATTCATATTTAAATCCCTTCAACTCTAAGACCCTTCCAAATCTTGAGCTGTCTCAGAAGCAGCTGATGGGACTCTGTAACCCCCTCCTCAGCACTTTGTGCTCACCCACTGAGGCTGTGAGGTCTGAGACACAAACAGTAAATGTGGACAATAATGCATAGTCCTGAAAGCTTCACAGTTCCTCAGTTTGATTCTTCACTGTGTCCTCTATCCTGAACATTCCCTTACCACCTACTTCAACTTTTTAAGAGGTACCAGATTTCTTCTTAATGTTTCCTATGTTGCCATACTAATGTGTAATAAGCTGAATTTCTAAAAAAATAATAAAAATATTAAAAAATAAAAAATAAACAACAACAACAACAAAAAACAATGCTCAAGCATGTCCTGACAATTTTTGAGTCTGGAGTTCACTGGGCTGGTTTCTTTTTAGACTTCTTTCCCTGCCTTGTAGGTAGCACCTTTCCCTCTGTCTTCACACCCAATCCTTCTTTGTTTATGTCTTTATTTATGTCCTTTTATTGTGTGATAGATTGAGTCACAATCTATAAACTCAGACCATTTTAATTACTGTATCTCTAAAGACTTTGTCATATTTGTGGGTCTCTGGGTTCTAGCTATGAAGTACTTGGAAAACTTCTTTGTTACACTCAGAAATCTCCTTTCATCCTCTTCATTCTACATGCATTCTCTTTCTCTTTTGACTTTCTCTAATTATATTTCTTTGGGTATTGTCTCAATGGTACTTACTCTAGTGGATGTTTCTTTTTATTTTACCATTTTACAACAGTGTTATCCATTTATTAAAAGAAAAATGAATGTGTACCTAAGTATAAGGGCACGTTCTTTTAATCTTATCACTAAAAGAATTAAAATAGGTCATTATGACTTCAGGGCCAGATGGGGCAAAATAGTAAGACCCTGCCTCAAAAAGAAAATAAATGGTGGAGAGATGGTTCAGTGGATAAAAAACTTGCCATGAAAACCATAGCTTGGATCTTCAAAACCTACATAAAAGCTAGATAGGTATGGTGGCCTGCCTGTAATCCTAGCTTATAGGAGGCAGGGGCTGGTGATTAGGCTAGCCAGTCTAGCCTAATCAATGAGCTAATTAATGAGTTCAGCATGCAAACCCATCTCAGTCAATCAGATAAGAGCATGCCATCTGTGGTGGTTTGAAAAAAAAGTGGTCACTTGAGAAGTGTGGCCTTGTTGGAGCAGGTATGACCTTCTTCGAAGAAGTGTGCCACTGTGGGTGTGGGCTTTGAGGTCTCATATCAAGCTATTCTGAATATCACAGGCCACTTCTTGTTGCCTGCAAGATGAAGGGCTCTCAGCTACTTCTCCAACACCATGTCTGCTTGCACACTTCCGTCTTTCTCACCATGATAATAATAGACTGAACTATATTTAAGTCACCTAAATATATGTTTTACTTCATACGAGTTGTCGTTGTCATGATATCTCCACAAAACAATAAAAACCCCAATTAAGACAACATCTAATGACAAAGTCTAGTCTCCACATTCACATACACAAATACATATTTGCACATACAACCACATACATGCACTTCCAAACTCATGCAAGAACACATATATACACACTACACACATACATGCAAAAAGATGCTATTTTCTGTAGTTGTATGGGGGAAAGTGTTCTACGAATTAATTAAAACTTTTCTTAAATCTGATGCTTCAGTTTTTGTTTTTTGCCCTGGATGGTGGGTCTATTGATTTAAGAAAATATTAAATCCTTAGATGGTTAAGATTTAATGTCAACTTGATTAGATTTAGAATCACCATGAAAAAACAACTATGGGTATGTCTATGAGTGTGCTGCCAGTAGGGCTTAGCTACAGAAGAAAATTCTATACTTGAATTGAGCAGAACCATTGGTGGGTTACAATCACAGACTGAATAAAAAGAAAAGTAAACTAAGCATCAGTCTTTATCTCTCATATTCCTGACTTCACACACAATGAGGAGAGAATTGGGTTCCACTGAAGATGGGGGAGGTTAGGCTGCAGCCAATGTTCTGAAGAGCTGATCCTGAAACTAGGGGGTTGGATTTGAAGGAACAGATTGAGAGGTAAAGATCTCTGTTAGCCTTCTTGTCTCCCTGGTCATAGTGGCTTGTAGGTTCCCAGGAAATGCTGGTGAAGTTAGGGCTTGCTGCCCTGGCTAGCATGTAATGTCATTATTTTGTTTTCTCTCTCCCATTTCATATATCTTGGGTAATTTGATTCTCCTTTTTTGTGGATTTTCCTTCCTACAATCAAGTGAACATTTTTCTTAAAAGATGAAATCACACTCATTAGTAGTTATTTTAGGCCAATGGTTCTCATGACCTCTTAGGGAGACAAATACCCTTTAACAGGAGTCACCTAAGACCATCAGTGGGGTGGAAAGTCCTGTCTATGTTTTTCTTTAATTTTTAAAGATTAAAGCTGTTTTAGCCAGTGGATTAGCACAATAGAGCTAGGTAGAAAAACTAAACTGAATTCTGGTAGAAAAAAAGGCAGAGTCAGGGATAAGTCATGGAGCCACCACAGGGAACAGACACTTCCACTAGAATCCACCTAAACTTTGCTGTAGGCCACGACCTCATGGTGATGGATAGATTAATGGAGTTGGGTTAGTTTAGGATATAATAGTTAGCCAGAAATATGCTTAAGATATTGGCCAAACAGTATTGCATATAATATGGTTTCTGAGTGATTATTTCAGGTCAGGGCAGTCAGGAAACGAATGAAGCATCTCCACCAACAACGAGCTGCCTCCAACAACACATCAGAAATATGAGTTATTTACAATTATGATTGATAACAGTAGCAAAATTGCATTTGCGAAGTAACAACTAAAATAGATTTATGGTTGGGGGTTTCCACAAGATGAGAAACTGTATTAAAAGGTTACAGTAATAAGAAGGTTGAGAGCTACTGTCCTAGAATTTTAAATAAATTTCAGAATGAGAAAGAACTACCTAAACTCAGATAACAGATGAGAATAGCTAGCAAAAGCAAAGGATTCAATCTAAAAATTATATAAACATATTAAATTCTAAAATCAGACACATACATAAATGCTTGTTTAACTAGTCTAACAACAGTTTTTTATTGAAAATAAAGATTTTCTTCATATAATATATTCTGTTCACCCTCATCTTGTCCTAGATCCTTCTCACCCCACTTCTTTTTTTTTTTTTTATTTATTTATTTATTTATTTATTTATTTATTTATTATTCATTTATTAAAGATTTCTGTCTCTTCCCCCCCTCGGCCTCCCATTCCCCCCTCCCCCAATCAAGACCCCCTCCTTCAACAGCCCAAAGAGCAATCAGGGTTCCCTGCCCTGTGGGGAGTCCAAGGACCTCCCACCTCCATCCAGGTCTAGTAAGGTGAACATCCAAACTGCCTAGGCTCCCCCAAAGCCAGAACATGCAGTAGGATCAAAAACCCATTGCCATTGTTCTTAAGTTCTCAGTAGTCCTCATTGTCCACTATGTTCAGCGAGTCCGGTTTTATCCCTTGCTTTTTCAGACCCAGGCCAGCTGGCCTCGGTGAGTTCCCGATAGAACATCCCCATTGTCTCAGTGTGTGGGTGCACCCCTCGTGGTCCTGAGTTCCTTGCACGTGCTCTCTCTCCTTCTGCTCCTGATTTGGACCTTGAGATTTCAGTCCGGTGCTCCAATGTGCCTCACCCCACTTCTTGTCCATCCTTATGCCTACAGTCTCTTATTAGAAAACAGGCAGGTAAATAAGAAAATAAGCAAATCATTATCAAAATAAGCAAAACTAAAATAAGTAGGAAAAATGCTCACATAATCCATAAAAATACAAAACTGCAAGTCATAGCATGCAAACAAAATACCAGTAAGGTAAAATATACCCAAACAAAACAACAGTTTTAATATCAGATATTTTACTGACCAAATCATTAAAACAAATGTCATCTATTGTTTTCAAAACTTTGGATGGGCATAAAAACCATTTCCTTATTATCTTAGGATCTAATTATGTTTAAAATTGACCATGGGATACTATGATTAGAATATATTACATGAAAAACATGGTTTCAATTGAACAATTTGACTACAGCAATGAAAACAACATAGAATCCTAGGCTTAGGGACATTTCAGAAAGTGCTTCTCTTTCAACATCTTCAGCAAGGCCCAGGGTACAATGACTGCATGAACAGCTCTAGGAACATAGGGCTGTGTCTATCTAGTGATCTTTCTTGGAATATTAGCATTCCTGTTAAGGAAGAAACTTCATTCTTCAGTCTACTTCTATTCTGGTGGAGGCTTTGGACCTAGTAGAGGGATTGTATTCACACTGTCTGGTGGAGCTATATACTCATCATAGGTCTTGACTCTCTGGTTGAAGCACTTCTGTTGTGGTGGGAGCAGTGGGCTGCATTCCTGCCCAGTTCCCGCACGGCTAGCTTTATCTGAAATAAGAACACACAAATTGTATTCTTTTAAACACTGCTTGGCCCATTAGTTCTAGCCTCTTCTTGGCTAATTGTCATATCTTGATTAACCCATTTCTAATAATCTGAGTAGCACCATGAGGTGTTGCCTTACCAGGAAGGATCTTAACCTGCGTCCATCTTGAAGAGGAGAGCTGTAGTGTCTGACTCACTGCCTTCTTCCTCCCAGCATTCAGTTCTGTCTTCTCTGCCTATCTAAGCTGCTGTCCTATCAAAAACCAAGCAGTTTCTTTATTAATTAACCAATGAAAGCAACAGATAAATGACCCACCTCCATCATTTCCCCTTTTTCTGTTTAAACAAAAAAGAAAGGCTTTAACTTTAACATAGTAAAATTACATATAAGAGAACAGTTATCAAGCAAGAATTACAGTTACAATATTTAGATATATTTTATCTTTTATCATAACTAAATATAACTATAACTATAACTAACCATTCTTCAACTCCATCAAACACTCCAGAAGGATATAATATTACCTAAGCAAACAAGAAGTCCAAAACTCTAGAAATGACAGAGACATCTCGCTGTCTGGACAGTCACCCAAAGTTTTTTGTACCATGGGGGCATCCATCTTTGGCCTACAGGCCCATAGTATCCAGCAGACATTTTCATGAAGCAGGAAATTTCAAAGACAGTTCAGTCACTTTCTGCTGTCCTGAAGAATGTCTCGCAGACTCTTTCATGAATCAGGAACCCCAAAAGATCATCTCCCCTTTAGGCAAGTTCAGCAGTCCTTTCTCTGTGGGTTATCTGTGTCCAGTTTATGCAACAGTCCAGGCAAGAGCAGTTTCTTGCTCAAATGGCTATCAAACTCCATAAGGAGCCTCTTTGATGCCCATGTTCCTCTTGAAGTAGATTAGTGCTGCCAGGAGCAGGCGTGTCTCATTGTCATGAAAAGCCCTAAGTTATTAAAACATTAAATGCCATATTCTGTAGTCTATGAAAGATATGAAGAATTTCTATCTGAAATATATCTATGCATATCTAGAAAATCTAACTAACATGACTACAAGCTTTACTATTATCAATGATTATCTATTAACAACCTATATTTTCTAATTAAACATTATATTTTAAAATGAACTACACAATCACAATACCTTAATCAATATCAGAAATACATATACATATAAGAAAATTGACCTTAAAATCCATACCAATGCAAATTATTCATATCTATATATCATATCCCCCTTTAAATGTAAAAGAACATTTATAAACAATATTTGAGAACATGGGTGCAGTTTTTTCTCTCAAAACTGCTTTCTGCTAAATAGGGGCGCTGTTATTTAGGTCTTTTATGGTATAACCCGTGTGCCAGGTTTATCTCAGTCAGCAGTTGAGTGAAGTAGTTTTTTGAGGGTGTGTACAGCCACCTTTCAGGAGTGCGTGGTCTATCATACCATATTGGGATAGAAGCAATCCACAGGGTCTCATCCTCTGTGAAAACAAAAGAAGAAACTCTCTTCCAAAGCACCATATCCTTAGATCCAAATTTTGAAGTCATACCCTTATGATATCCATTCTGGTCTATCTTGGCAGCCCATGTAATGAAATGTCTCTCTGTACTTCGCTCCTTTACAGTCAAAAGATTTAAAGAAAACACAATAATACACATAATCCAGACTTTTTGTGAATTTTTCATTTTTAAGTGGCTTGTTTTTCTTTATTTATTTTTATCTATAACTATCTGTACTCTGTCTCTTTAAAGACTTTACCCTTTTTTTAACATTAACTTTATTTTTTATATTCTTTTTTTCTCTTTCCCAAGCCTACGTACACTCATCCAACATTGTGACCCATAGAGGTCTTTTATGTATGAATCTGTCCTATTGTGAATCTGTAATTCATTACTGTCCAGGAGCACTTCTTAAAATGCTAAGCGCTTTTAAAAAACTTTAGCTTGCGCCACTTAGGGGTAATATGGTACCGCCTGTTTCCTGCCCAGTCTAAACCTTAACTGTGCTGTTATTATGGTAATTATGATAGTTTCTGACTGAGATCAGCACAGTTCAGCATGGAGCAGCTGCTCCTGCCTCAGAGCCATTTGGTGCCCCTGAGCTTTGCACAGTTCCAGGCACACAGCAAGTCCACATTGGAGCCGCATTCAGCAGTTTAATTCTGAGACTGAGCATGCAGCACAGAAACTCTTCATCCAAGTTACAGCCAAATCTGACATGCAGAGCACTGCACAGTCTGAAAACATCTCTCTGTATGGCGTCAGAAATCCACAATGCTCTCCCGCCTGCCTATGTCTGATTCTGCTGTCTACCCAGGCAGGAAGAGCTGAGCCAAGGGCAAGGTCTCAGCTACTTTCCTCCCAATCCTGAGCAGGTAAATAAACATATAGTCCCATAAAAGCCATTGAAATGCTTTAAAGCCAGAGTTTGCACTGGCAGCACAACCCCAGGAAGCTGCGATTTAAAATGCCATGGCTTTTTTTTTCTGCCTCTATTGCTGAAACAGGAAATCTCTCTATGACATGCCACCAACAAACAGCAAAAATCTGTGTTTAACTCTGTTTTTTCTCTGTTTAAAATTAAGCTCTCTCAGGTTTTACGTGGAGTTTGTTACCATGTTGGGCAGCCACTCTGTAGTATTGGAGCAGTGGGTGGCTTCCTACCACCCAGCTCCTGCATGGCTATCTTAGCACTGGAAATAACAACACACAAATTGTATTCTTTTAAACACTGCTTGACCCATTAGCTCTAGCATCTTATGGCTAACTCTCACATCTTATCTAATAATCTGTGGTAGTACCATGAGATGGTAGTTTACTGGAAGTAACTTAACCTGCGTCCATCTTGGAGAGGAGAGCTATTGTGACTGTCTCACTGCCTTCTTCCTCCCAGCATTCTGTTCTCTTTACTCTCCCTATCTAAACTGCTGTCCTATCAAAAGCCAAGCAGTCTCTTTATTAATTAACCAATGAAAGCAACAAATAGACAGATGAGCCACCTCCATCACACTTCCAAGCTCACACATGTGATCTTAGCAGCCAGCCCTGCCTGGATTCCTTGCTAGCTTTTAGTAAAAATCTTCCATGACTCACCACAAGGACAATCTAAAAGTGAATTATGTGTTCTCATAGTATGGCAACTGGCCTTCTGATAGCTAGGAGGGAATGTGAAGCTCTAGAAAGTAGGCAAGTATCCTGGTGTGAATCAATAAATGATTTTAAATATATAATACCTCAAAGCCATTATAAAATCATATCTTGACTGAACAATTCTAGAATTCCAGGTACTAAATCTAATTGCCTCATTTGGGCTAAGTTGTTCACAAGAACATAATTAAATTGTATCACTATTAAACAAATTTTAGAAAGAAAGTTAGGGAACCAGAAATGTGAAATAATTTTCCTAAGGGTAAGGCATAAGTGTTCGAATCAGGACATGAACTCAGTAAGTTCAAATAGCCAAGTTAAACTAGAGCTATTGTTATCTGTGTGTTCAACAAGGTAGGCTTCTGAGAAGGCTTCAGTGTCTGGCCCATTATGTGCTTCCAGTTTTGGGTCTTTTTCAGGAACTCATTTTATTAGTGATTTAAAGAAATTGAGATATTACTATAGAGATTTCTTTTTTTTTCTCATCGATCTCAATTTATAATGGCCAGAAATTTGAAACCATCTATATGTCCACCAAAAGACAAATGAATAAAAAAGTGGTACATTTATACAATAGACTGTCACTTAGCTTTTTTTGTTGTTTAAAAAATGAAATTGTGAAATTCACAAGTAAGTGCCAGAAAAAATAATTCTGAGTAAAGCAATCCAAACCCTAAAATGTCAATATGATGTTTATTTGATTATATGTGGTGTAAGCTGTTAAATCTTCAATAAACAGGCTACAATTGTTATAACTACAGAGGTTAGGTATAGGGTGAGGGATTTGGGGAAGGGAAGAATCTCTAGAAGAAGGGAAAGTAAGAGTATATAGTTATGGAAGGATGCAGGGAGCAGCTGAAATGGGAAGACTAAACATAGAGGGAGGAAAGAAGGAAACAATACAGAGACGGACAGCTAATACTAACAATCATTCAAGGGGTCATATGAAAACCAAATGCAGAAGAAGCTTCTTAAAATGTGTACATATATAAAATAAATATAAATGGAGTCACTAAAATATGTGGGAGACAGGTCACCAACTAGACATCTCTGAGTACCAAATGAAGCCTCTGGGAATGGGTTGCATCTAATTGAGTTGTTGGCCAAAGGAATCCCTATAGAAGCCCCCAAACAGCCCAGGCTATTGCGAAGGATATTGGTTGCTCATTATAAGCTGATGGTAAGACCCTAATTCTGAAGATAGTGCCTACATATGAGCTGGTGGCTATCTGGAGACTTCATCCCTACTGACACTGGAAGGTTCTCTACATGCCACTGAAGGAAAAAGGTCAACACCAACCCAGGTACAAGGCCTTTCGTATCTAGTGCTGATCTCTTTGCAAGATCCACTGGTGCAACAGGAGAATCAAAGTTTTAGGAACAACCAACCTCTATTTGATTGGACTTAAAACCCATTCCATGAGGTATATGCAGGTTGAGTCCCAAGAGCATGAGACTAAATAGGCCATGGACCTGAAGGAAAGTCAAGTTCTACTGTTCTGCTAAAGGAAAGAAACAATAACAAGACTCCCAATGACACCGTGTTATACTGATTCCTGAAGAATAAAAGCAAGTGAAACACTTAGTCTTCCTTCTCCTCGCTTGCCCATCTTCTGTTCTTCTCCTTCCCCTTGTCTTGATGATGATGACAGTACTAGAAATTTAATCCAGGTCTCACACATGCTAGGCAGGTACTCTACCATTGAGCATAACACCCACCTGAGAATATAGAATTTAAGTCTTACAATATTTACTTTCTTCTAGAGAATTCATTATAATTTCTTTTATCAGACAGCCAGTAATAACAATGTATGATTTTTATATTTTATTTTAAAATCCATGTTCTAAAACTTTTTGCTTGTAGCAGCTGAGATTATTGTAATATATATATATACATATATATTATAATATAATATATATCTTATTACAATATATAATATATCTTATGTTATAGAATCTCTGGGGTGTGTGAAATTACACCACCTACAAAGCTGGTTTTCAGACTGCTTCATGAGAGGTGGAAATGGAGGACATAAAGTGAAGCATACAGAAAGACACCATAATGCATGATTTCATTGCCACTTAATGTTTTCAAAATGGCTGTGATGGTGTGATGGATTAGGAAAACCACACTTTCCAGAAATGATTCTCTCATTCACTTGTTATTGCTGCCTGTTCTGCTGTGCACTACAGAATGGATTTTTGCTTTCTCTCTCTTTTTTTTTGGTCATGAATGATAGCAGAGACTCCAGAGGAAGGCTGTAGTCACAGGAGTTAATAGTGGGACATGGTTTTCAGTTGCTAATATGAGATTATTAACTTCCAATATTCTAAATTTTACCTGCTGTTCTAGGCACTGTTTGTTCAAATGGTAACTTACTAGCATTTTGCATTTTTTTCACATGATGACCCCTTCACAGTACTGAAGAAAGCTCATTTTATTTGAAATGAGTGCAGTTCCATACAAAAATGATAGATTCCTTAATACTTGATGGTTATTTAAATGAGTGAGTAAATTTTTTCTTGCATATTTGAGACTGCAATGATAAATTAGTATCTGCAAAGTGCTTTCATCCATTAGTAGTAATGTGTGACTTGTTTGATCTGAAAAGGTTTTGCAGTTCCCATGATTATCTTCAGCAGCATCATTCAGTGAGTAGTGTGAATGATAAAGCAGTGCTGCATAGGGAAGAGAGGCTCTGTTTAACATTGTTTCTTTGCTATCTGTTTTGATAACATAATTAACCAGAAAATTAAATATATTGATTAGAACAAAACTCTTTTCTTTTTTTATTGATTGTTATTGAACTCTACATTTTTCTCTGCTTCCTTCCCTGCCTCTCCCTTCTCCCTCAACCCTCCACCAAGTTCCCCATGCTTCCAATTTACTCAGGAGATCATACTTAAATCTAATCTACATGGGAAGTAGAAAAAGACAAAACTCCTTTCTATAGGCAATCAACACCAATTGCCTTTCAGGACAGAATGATGAGCAACAGAGAAGTAAGAAGAAGGTAAAAATTACAAGAAACAAAAGCTCTCCTTCATAAAACAAAAACCCAAAACCAAGGCTGTGAAACATAAATTGATATTTGCATGTAAAACTTGGCATTAAATATGCAATATAACAATGACCTAATGCTGGGACTGCTGAGCACATTTCAGCCTTTGACATACCTCCATGGGAGAGTGTGTGAGCAGTGGTATCGAAACAGGATCTAACCATGAGACCTAGGCTAGCCTCTGACTGGCAATTATCCTTCCTCAGCTTGCCAAGTGTTTTGATTATAAGTGTGCTCTACCAAATCTGTTTTCTGGGAAAGGCTTTAATACAGTAGCATGAAGAATATTAAATTATGGTACATGCGAAGAAATCTTGGTCCTATACTGATGCCATAATTTTGACAATTTGACTGATGGAGGTGGGTCTTGTATCTTATCTGTTGCTTTTATTGGTTAACTAATAAAGAAACTGCCTTGGCCCTCATAGGATAGAAAATTAGGTAGGCATAGTAGACAGAACAGAATGCTGGGAGAAAGAAGCTGAGTCAGGGAGTCGCCATGGTTCTCCCACTCCAGACAGACACAGGTTAAGATCTTTCCTGGTAAGCACACCTCGTGGTGCTACATATATTATTAGAAATGGGTTAAGAGGCTGAAACTAATGGGCCAGGCAGTGTTTAAAAGAATACAGTTTCCGAGTAATTATTTTGGGGCATAAGCTAGCCGTGCAGGCAGCCAGGTGCTGGGGACGCATCCCTGCCACTCCTATTTCAATAGATGACTAGCCAGTTTTTTAATGTAATTATTTGCATAGTAAAGAATTTAGTTAGATCAAATTTTAATCTCATTTCTTCCTGTAGAACATGAATTTTAAGTGCCACATTTTCTCAACATTACTTCAATAATAACAGAGTTAAATTTGATATAATTATTAAATTTAAGAAAGTGTATAAAGATAACTCAAATTTAAGACTTCTAACTTCTAAATCTAAATGTTAGTCCTGGTCTTTTGTTTACATATTCTTGTCCTAAGTCTCATGTTAGGATTCTGTCTCTCACAAAAACTGCAAGTGCATGGGGATGGATGAAGAGACTGTGATAGGCTGTGGTTGCAGAGTGAGCCATTCAAGTCTTACCATATCAAACCTCTATTGTAATATCCCAGTCATTCTTCTCTTCTGTATTAAACCCTGCAGTGGTTTAAGTGGCCTTAAACTTAGTTCACTCAAATAAGCTAAAGGGATGTTCTGTGCTTACTGCCTCCTGAGATAGAATCCTCCCTCTTGAAAGAAGTTATAGAAAGGGTAAGCAAATTTCTTTCCATCTGGTTTACTTAAAGAATGATATTAACAAATGCTAGGAGAAAAAATAAAGCAATAGATGAAAGTCTCTAACTCACTTTAAAGTATGTTGGCAACATATTTGAAGCAGTTAGATCTGAATCTCATAGAGCCTTAATATAGTGTGCAAAGGGTTGAGAATCATTGGGGTTTTTTTGGCTTTAATATTATTATCTGAAAAAGAATATTATAGTATTATGACCAGCACCTTTGTAAGAGTATGTTCATTTAAAAAATAAAAATTCCTGGCACACAAAAAATACATAATGGATTGTGGCTAAATTCATTTATTGTTGTTCAAAAATAAGCAAAAGTAGTGTGCTGTAGTTAATTTTAATTGTCAAACTGACACAACCTAAAAGTGATCTCAATCGAGAAATTGCCCAGATCATAATGGCCTATGAGTATATCTGTGAGGTACTTTTCTGATTGCAAATTGATGTACCAGGGCTTAGCCCACTGTGGCTGTCACCATTCCCTGACAGGTAATCTAGGATTGTATAATGAAGCTAAATAATTAAGCATAAGTTTGGATAAGTCAGCCACCAAGAAGCATTCCTGCATAGCTTTTACTTTAAGTTTCTGTCTGAGTTTCTGCTCTGAGTTCCTCAAAAATGGATTGTAACTTACAAGTTTAAATAAACCTTTTCCTTCCCTACAAGTGCTTCTGATCAATGTTTTTATAGCACCAGAAAGAAAACTAAAGCGAAGTGGTCATCAAGGATATCCGGTATGTAAATATTAGGTCAGTGAAGAGGAGGTTCAGCATAGACTTCCTTCACTAATTCTAAGAACAATTATTTAGCAGTTAGCAGCTTTCACCTTCTTTCCAATATTTCATCAAGGTTGCAGTGGAAATCAGAGTGAGATAAGACAGAGAATTCAAGGCTGAACTCATTGTCCTGAGGCAAGTGAGTCATCATTACATCATTTAACTCTGGATGGTTGAGAATTTATAGGTCAGTGCTGTGTCTCCCTAGTGATTGAACTGGCTACTGGAGAGGAAATCTGCTCAATTCTGATGAGTTTATATGGAACTAGATGCTGTTGGAATCATTTAGATGGCTGTGCATAGAAATAGGTATTTGGTTGTATTTGAATAACACTTTTCTGTATGGTTTTTCTAGCAGGCAGTCTGATTTTTTAAAAAAAAATTTAAATTATTTTAGATGTATTTATTTGATTTATGAGTGTTTTGCTCATATTATGTCATTGTACCATGGCTGTGCCTGGTATCCATTGTATCATAAGGGGTCATTCAATACCTTGGAACTGGAGTAATGAACAGTTTCCATATGAGTGATTGGAACTGTATATGTGTCTTCTACAAAAACGAGTGCTCTTAACCACTACATTATATCTCCATCCCCAGAAGTGAGACATCTTGCATGACAGTGTAGAACATTTTAAAATGGAGTGGTCCAGGATAAAGTCTGTGAACACCATCATTACTGTCAAGATGCTTGATCGAATTGGATCTGGAATTTGTCAAGAATCTAGAAATACAATTCCTTTTGCTTCACACTATTGGTTACGTTGAAACCAGCTGTGGTTTAATGATGGAGGAAGGTCATTGGTTAAATAAACTGCCTTGGCCCTGATAGGTAGGAACATAGGTGGGTGGAGTAAACAGAACAAAATGCTGGAAGAGGAAGTGAGGTCAGACTTCACGCAGCTCCTCTCAGAGCAAGACACACGCGATGAAGTTCCGGCCCAGGATGGACGTAGGCTAGAATCTTCCCAGTAAGTGCACCTAGCGGTGCTACACAGATGATAAGAAGTGGGCTAAATTAATATGTGAGAATTAGCCTAGAAGAGGCTAGATAGAAATGGGCCAAGCAGTGCTTAAATGAATAAAGTTTGTGTGTTGTTATTTCGGGCATGAGCTAGCAGGCGGCCGGGGTGTTGGGGACGCAGCCCCGCCGCTCTTATTTCAACAGTTTAATATTGGGGATCAAGGTATAAAGGTAGAGTGTGTTTTTACACAGTTTTTTTAATGACGTTTCTATTTTCCAAGGTAAGTTCTCTCTATGTAATCCTAGGTAGTTTTTAAATTAGAAAAGAAAGGAATTAAAAATATTCTGTGTGAAAACTCTTTTGTTTTATTTAATTCAGAGTGTTTATTATTATTACTATTATTATTATTTCTGTTTTGCCTGTGTTAGTGATTGGAAGTGTAGGACCCAAAACATTCTAAGCAAACACTCTGCTCCTGACTCACATGTCTAGACCTTGATTTTTCTGAAACAAAGTCTTAGCAGTTCACATTGCATTTGAACAGACAATGCTCTTGCATCTGAAGTGCTAAGACTGTAAGTACAGTCCAATCCTTGTCTAAATCACAGGTTTGTGGTGTTAGGATCCTTTGAAGAAGCTCTGAGATATGGATTCATACACATATAAATTATTGAGGATGGATTATCAGGGGATAGAAAAGGAACTAGAGGGTCAAAATAGGGAACATGGGAAGGGCCCTGGTCACAGGAGGCCAGCCTCTTCTGCAGAATAACTAACTGCTTAGTCTTTCAGCACTGCTCAGATAGCTGTGTTTTTCAGTCATCCATATATCTATTGCTCTGCTTTCAATAGAAGTAAAGTCTTAGGCTCTCCAAATCAAATGGGGAAAAGAGTGATGTGTTAGAAACAAACCACTTTAAAGCAGGACCATGTACTACATATCAAAGATAGGATACCAGAGACAAGATGCAGCACTGACCTTTTTTTCTCTATGGAAATATCATGGCAACTGCTGTTCCTTCAGAAATTGCCCACATATAGCCCTAAAATACCTACAGTACAAACTATAAAGCAGGAGTGTGGTACCACATTCTCATCCCCTTGAGATGACTCACACTTGTCAGACGACTGATGTCTATAATAACATTTTCTTGTAATGCTGCTCTTTTATTCATCACAGAGTACTACAACAAAGTACAAAATCTGGTGATAAAACAATATTTGTAAATATTCTTAAGAATAAGAAGTCTGTCATCAAAGTGTTGGCAAGAAATACTTTGTTTAAACCTCTTCTTAGCTTGGCAGTGCTGCCATCTTGCTAAGTGTTCATAAGAACAGCAAAGACAGTTTTCTGGTATCTCCTATTGTAATAGCACTGATAATAATAGATGGAGCCTCACTTGTAATTTAACCTTATTCCTTTTTTTTTTAACCTTAGTCATTCCCTCAGAGGTCTGCTAAGTTTAAATATAAAAACGCTTCAGCGTGTATCCCCAGAGGCATTGGGGTCTAACCCCAACATAAACTATCTCACGGGACTGGCATGGAGGAAGGGGAATAATTAAGACACAGTTCACACAACAACATAGGAAGGCAGTCTCAGGAATCATTGAAATCCTGAAGATCACATTTATTCTCCAAACAGTTTTTATCTCCCAAAGTAAACTGAGGGGAAAGTTCATTAGCATCTTGTTTCCCGGGTAGTAGAACTAAAATCACATCTACAACTCTGCCACTAGCTTGGATTAACACCTCTTCCCAGGTGGTCCCCATAAGTATAAAGAAGGGAGCAGAACAACATCAGCATATCCTGATCTCAGGAGACAGCCAGACTGTAAGTGCTTTTAGCATCTCAGCTGCTATTGTGGCTTGAGAGCCTGGCTACCAAAACAATGCAGAAATATGTGGCCTGTATAATATTGCCCCACAATTCACTCTCTCAATAATTTTAAAATAAAAACCTGTGCTTCTGCAACAGGGCAGATGATCATGTCTGCCTTGGGCAAAGACGTCTTCCTTTACCTGAGATTACCCGTCATTGAAAGTCAGGCATATTTGTAACTTCTTGTCTTCGGTTTTTGGAAGTGAGATACTTCAAAGCCGTCATGGACTGATGATCATTGTGAAGAAAAGAGTTTAGGGGGGAGAGATACTTTTGGACTCTATGTCTTGGAGCAATACTTTCTTGTCAAAATAAATTATAATGGCTTATGAATAATCATGCTCCCAAAGGCTATAGTCTCCTATTTAAAGAGAATCACCTGAGTTGAAAATGTTTCTTTAGCTAGTTTGGAGCACCCCTTAAATCTTTTACATTATATCAAAATCTAAAATTCTTAACATATGCATTAACTTCCAATATTTACAGGGTGTATCAAACTTTTCTCAGCAATTACAAACATCATTAGGTCAATACCAACTTTTCTCAACAATACCAGTATCAATAGGTCAGTACCATAACTTTTAGTGTTATTGGTCAATACCAACTTTTCTCAACACCTTATGTGTAGTTACAAATATCATCAGGTCAGTACCATGGTTCTCAGCATTATTGGTCAATACCAACTTTTCTTATCATCTTATATGCAGTTAAAAATATCAAGTCAATACTGGTAAAACTAAAATAATGGCATTGCTGTCATCAAAAACCAGTTCCAGTATCTGAGCAGCCATTAAACTTTTAGGCTGCCCACTTTTTTAACTGAAGAGGGATTTTAGTAATTTTTATTTTGAGTCTTTCTTTCCCTGAGGGGAAAGCTTAGATTTTAGTTGTCAGGTCCAATATTTTAATCAAAATAAGTTCTGTGTCCCAGAGACTAAAACAGTCAAACATTTAGTTTGCATTTCAGCTCCAAAGCAAACAGGATTTAACCTGCAGAAAGTTGTTATCATCCTAATCAGGTCACCTCAGCAGGGCCTCTTTGGCTGTGTCTGGAATCTCTGGAGGCAGAATGGAACCCTTTGGTGCAGAATGGCAACAGTGACAGCTACAGGGGCAGTGGGTCCTGAATCAGGCATTCATTTCTGTGGAGGCAGGAAAGCTGGACCACAGGTTTCTCTTTTATCTCATTTTATTTTGTCTCTCCTGCTAGGACATTATGAGTTATGATGTCATCAGGTTTTTTTTTTTCTGAATACATCAACCCAGTCACTCTGGGAACCATCTCTCTTGATCTTTATCTTGGGAAAAACACAGACATACCCTTGACCCCATATTAATATAGAGTCTGGCCTTCTCCATATTTTAGTGCAAGGGTCTTTCCACCTTGCTTTAGCAAAGGTAGTCTTTGTACTATTATTGTTGTTCCTTTGGAAACTACAACTCCCAGACTCCTGCTAGATTACGGACACCTGTGTGCACACCTGCACGCAGGTATGGGACATTCTTCCCAGACACCCTTGCGCTTCCCGTTAAAAAGCAAGCCTCCACAAGGCCCGGCCTCTTTCTCCATTTTCCTCGTGTGTCTTGCACACTCCACCTTCCGTGTTACCCTCCCCCATTAAAGCGCACCCATGTGGAGCTGCGTGTGCATCTCTGTCTGTCTTGCATTCGTCTCCATACACACACCCGCTTTAAAAGAATAATATTTGGTGCCGAACGACTCGGGGACTTCCCCGTCCCAGGCCCTCCACCTGAGGCCTGGCCTCCGGGCTTTTGGCGCGCCTCCTGGAGTTCCGGACCTCCTTCCCAGGCACGAAGTCGAAACCGCGACCTGCCTGCGACCACCTTCATCTTCGGCCATCTCCAACCGACACCAACCAATTCGTGAGTTTACCCCTCTGGCTCCTCTCTCCCATCATGCATAGAGAATGCCTGGCTAGCTTTCTCTGGCGCATTCTGGGTTGAGTTGCCTACCCCCCTTCCTCTCCCTGCCTCCCATCCTTGGTTAACCGTAGTTCCTCCTGCAGTTGGGGATTTGGTGTCCCCAACTTCTCTTCTCGCTGAGAATTTGGCGTTCCCAGTCTCTTCTGCTTTCTTTCCTCCATTCTGCTCTCTCTTTCTTCCATGTGCAGGCTTGTCACAGGACTAGCACCTTCTCGGCTGAACAGTCATCCCCAAAAGGCTTAATCTTCTCCTCCTAGCTGGGGTCTCCTTGTTGGTAGCTAGATTCGAGCCGATTCTGCCTATAGCGTGGCCTCCTGGGTTCGGGGACGCCTGCACTTAAGGACCACCACGCTCGAAGCACCTTCGTGTGCCTGCTGCAGGCACATTTACCAGTTAACCATGGGAACCAAAAACTCAAAGCCTATCCCCCCCAAATTCCCCACTCGGTCAACTCCTGGAATCTCTAAAGCCATATGCTTTGATTAGCAATGTCTGCCCCTCAGGCACCTTCGGCTCTGCAGGGACCTTCCACTCCAGTCATGACAATGGATCCAGCAGACGAGCCTCTGCCCCCATCCCCCCCTCCCGCTCTGTCCGGTCGTGCAAAACCTTAACCGCTCCTCTTCCTTCAACAGGTTCCAGACACCAGAAGGGCTCACCTAAATCTTTCCCCCGTGATGCCTCTAATCGTTCCACCCTCAGGTCTCTCTCCTGTTCCCCACCGCGCAAACATTTCTTGAGATCCAGGTCACTTTCCCCAAAAAGTTCCCGTTCCCGGCCGAAGTTCTGGTTCCCCATCCAGTTTTTCTGGTTCACCTCCACATTTTTCCCATACCAGGCGGCACAAACAATTAACAGTTTCTTTCCATCACAGACAGCCAGAAGCGTCGTCGGATTCCTCTCTGTCCTTCATCTTTGCTTTCACCAGGACCGATCCTGATACTAATTTCTCTACACAGCTAACCTGGACCGTCCTCCCTCAGGGATTCCAGGACAGCCCACACCTTTTTGGCCAGGCTCTGGCCTCTGATCTGCTCTCACTGTCTCTCCTTAAATCAAAACTGATACTTTATGTCGATGACATCCTGCTGTGTAGCCTATCTTTGGAGACCAGCCGGACTGATACTGCTGCATTATTAAATTTCTTGTCCAAAAAGGGCTACAGAGTCTCACCTTCTAAGGCCCAATTGTCCACTACTCAGGTAACGTATTTGGGATTAACCATAACTCCAACAGAAAAGGCTATCACCCTGGACAGAAAAAGACTAATTCAATCTCTTGTAGTTCATTCCACCAAAGAAGAGGTTTTTGCCATTCTTGGAAGTGGCTGGTATCCTGCGTTCATGGATATCTTCCTTCTCCCTCCTTGCCTGCCCTCTATATAAAGCAGCTCTTGGCTCTCTGCATGAGCCCCATCTCCATCCCATCACCAAGCCATTCCGGAGACTTCAACAGGCTCTCACCCAAGCCCCAGCTCTCCATCTTCCAGATTTAACCCTCCCCTTTTCTCTTTACATAGCAGAAAAGGAGGGCTATGCTCTTTGAGTCCTAGGTCATCAACTGGGACCCTCCTTTGCACCTGTAGCTTATCTGTCAAAGAAGATGGACCTCACCATCCAGGGCTGGGCACCTGGCATACGTGCTTTGGCAATTGCTGAACTTCTTATTTGTGAGTCAAAAAAACTAACCTTCGGAGCACCCGCTATGGTGTTCTCCCATCATAACTTGTCCAACCTCTTAACCTACAAAAGTCTACAGATCCTGCCCCCTTCTCGAGTTCTTTCCCTTCAGGTGGCGCTGGTGGAAGATACGAGCCTCACATTTCAAAATTGTGCACCCATTAATATCTCAAATCTTCTACCTCAACCTAATGCTAATGATCCCCCATCCCACTCCTTCATTGAGGTCCTAGAGGACCTACTGCCTCACCCCTCATATATACAGGAGGGCAGTCTGTCCCAGGCTACTCGTACCTGGTACACGGACGGTAGCTCCTTTCTATGTGACGGGGCTCGCAGAGCAGGTTATGCCATAGTATCAGACACAGAGATAATTGAGGCAAAGGCACTCCCCGCCCATACTACTAACCAACAGGCTGAGCTGATAGCTCTCACCCGAGCCTTTCAGTTAGCCGCAGGACAGTCTTTAAATGTCTACACAGATTCTAAATATGCGTTTCATATCCTGTTGTCTCACGAGGCTATCTGGAAGGAGCGCAGGCTTCTCACAGTGAAGGGAGGATCTATTACCAACTCAGAGCATATTATGGACTTACTTAAAGCTTCCCATCTCCCTAAAGCTACAGAAATTATTCACTGTCAGTCTCATTAATCTGACACTTCTATTGTCTCCAAGGGAAACAACTGAGCCGACAGAGCAGCTAAGATGGCAGCACTCCAGAATACAGGCCTGCCTCAACTACCTCAGGGAGTACTTACAGTACAGCTCCCAGCCTCACAGACACCTCCCAACACCCAACAGATCCTGTCCTAACTACACCAGCCTTTTCATCCCAATGAAAAAGCCCTACTTCATTTTGTAAAAACACATATCAAACCCACACCTGAGGACATCAGGTTCCTAAGAGCCACCACTGCCTCCTGTCAGATCTACCAAAAGTCAGATCTCAGGACCAAATATCGCAGTTTCCCTTTTCCTACCCACCAAGCCAGGGGCTCCCTTTCGGGAACTGACTGGCAGCTGGATTTCACTCATATGCCTACAGTCAGGAAAATTAAATATCTCTTGGTTTTTGTGGACACAATTTCTGGATGGGTTGAAGCCTTCCCCACCTCTAACAAGAGATCCCAGACAGTCTCTGATGTTCTTCTCTGAGAGATTATTCCCCAGTTTGGTCTCCCAACCTCTCTTCAGTCAGATAACGGCCCAGAGTTTACTTCAAAGATTTCTCAAAATTTCTCAAAAGCATTTTGGATCCCCTGGAATTTCCACATACCATATCACCCTCAGTCTTCAGGTAAGGTAGAATGGACTAACCTTTCTTTAAAGGAAGCTCTCATTAAGATGTCACAGGAACTCCACCTCGATTGGGTAAGACTTCTGCCCCTCATTCTTCTCAGGCTTCGGGCTCTCCCAACGGGCCCCTTTTCATTTCACCTTTCGAACTCATGTATGGGCAGCCGGTTTTGACCCCTGGACTCTCATCAGGAACCTGTCCCCTCCCCGATCACTTGCTCACTCCCCTCCTTTTCCACTTACGTTCACTTCTGTGGGAATTCGCTGATCACTCTCTACCTCAGCCTTGTACTAATGCATGTCCACCACCAATTAACATAGGGGACAAGGTACTTCTCTCACCCCCAGGTCAACACCTCCCACCCCTTTCAGCCAAGTGGCAGGGCCCTTTCAGAGTAATTCTTCTAACCCACACAGCTGCCAAGCTTGAAGGAATCCCTCATTGGATTCACCTGTCACATCTTAAACCATTTATCTCCACAGCTCAAGATAATCCTTCATATATGTTAACCCAGACAGGGCCTTGCTCCCTTAAGTTCCAAAGGAAACCAGGCTCAGCCCCCTCTACTCCAGGCTAAAGAAAGCAGTGGCCCCATTTGCCACAATCTATTTCTAATCCATTTCCTTTAAGATACTTTCTTTAAGTTCCAGGACGCCAGCCCGCCCCACCTAAGCAGATAAGACACAAGCAAATCGTTAACGGAATAAGTATCATTTAACTTTTAATCTTCCAGACCTGCTCTCCCCTTCAATTTTTCTCTCTACTAATGCTGCTTTTGACTTCCAGCATCTTAACGATGACCCAGCTACTCAGGAAAAGCCAGACAAATGTGACTTCTTCAATCAACCACCTCAGGACAGAACCAACAGGACATCGCCAAGATTATCGGACAATCAATCATCTCGGAATGCCAGCGGACAGAACAGAACCAACAGGACATCGCCAAGATCATCCCCTCAATGCCCAAAGCCAGCAGGAAGCAGTCATGAGAGACTGGGCTACTCCTCTATTCCCTACCCTTTAAGACCCTCCCCCAATTTTTTTTAATAAAACCAAAAGGGTAAAATGTTGTTCCTTTGGAAACTACAACTCACAGACTCCTCCTGGGTTATGGACACCTGTGCGCACACCTGTGTTCAGGTATGGGATAGTCTTCCCAGACACCCTTGCGCTTCCCGTTAAAAGGCAAGCCTCCATGAGACCCGGCCTTTTTCTCCATTTTCCTCGTGTGTCTCGCACACCCCACTTCCGTGTTACCCTCCCCCATTAAAGCGCACCCACGTGGAGCTGTGTGTGCGTGTCTGTCTGTCTTGCGTTCATCTCCATACACACACCCTCTTTAAAAGAATAATGATTATGCCATAATAATATGACATATGAGAGCTGTTGATCACTCATGGGCATCCATATTTAGAAAATTTAGCATAAACAGTGTATGATTTAAGGCATTATGTGACATCTAAGGATACAATTTCTTTTGCTTTTATCTTTTGAAGTTGTGCATTAAGGAGCTATGTGCATGCTCTACAATTTCGTGCCTTTGAGGATTATAATAAATACTGATCTTATGTACAATATTTTATTGGGCACAAAATCCTTGAGATGTTTTGTTAACATATTCAGACCCATTGTCTGTCTTTATTACTTTTATGATTTTTATACATGAGAAGCATTTTAAGTAATAAATTATTACATGCTTAGCGGCTTTCCCAGTTTGTGTAGTGGCCTTCATGAACCCTGAATATGTATTTTTGTCACATTTATATATACAAATTTTTAAAATTTAGTAACCCAAGTAACATCCATTTGTCACCTATGATTAGAAAGCATTCATCAGGAAATTACTCCTAAAATGAGGTACAGGTAAATACTGTGTGCTTCTCTCACATTATGTAACAATTTGGCAAGCAGCTTTCATGGTCAATTTAAATTACTTTTTAAAACTTAAACTATTTTGATGATGTAAAGCATGCAACTGCTGAGAATGTTCAATCTGAGATAGAGCAATTATTTTTGTAAGTTTGGCAGGTAAAGCATTACCTTCAGCTAATGGACCAGAAAGATTTGAATGCACTCTGATATGTGCCACAAAAGATGGTAATGTTTTGTTATATGGAATTTGTTGGAACAAAATCTTAACTTGTTTACTGCTAATCCCTATATAATGGAAAGTTTTTAGTATTTGAAGAGAGTTTATAAATATATCAACTGTCAGTATATAGATTAAAAGCTTCATTTGTAAAATTCTGAAACATTAAAGCCACAGCTCACAGCCCAACTATTTGAACTGAAGCTGGTTTTGTCTGTACAGCATGTCCTTTACCATTAACCACATATGCAGCCCTCCCAGTAGAGGAGCCATCAGTAAAAATTAACAAAGTATCCTTTATGGGATCTTTTGCCACCATTTTAAAAAAAATGAATGAATGCAGTTGTGTAAACTGCAGTAACTGCTCAGCTGGGAAAAGATTATTACCTGACCTTGAACTTGAACAAATGTAATTACACAAGAATCACTCTTTTGGAGTAAGCATTTAATTTGCTGCTTAATGTAAGGAATATTGATTATAGCCAGTTCCTTGCCAAAATATTTCCTGGATTTTATCCTGCTCTTTTGTGCTATACATGCTACTGCTTTAAAATAAAGATTTAATACCTTAACTGGTGATACAGGAAAGTGCAGCCATAAAAGTGGCCTGTTTTGCCATAAAATTGCTGGCTCCACGTGGTGTTGCCCTCCCCCAAAACCCCTCCCCCCCCCCTTTAAAAATTTAAAATTAAAAAAAAAAAGGGGGCGGGGGGAGAAAAGAGGGAAAAAAAAAAAACAAGGGGGGGTAGGATCTAGTTTTGTAGGTAAAATACATGCCTGCCATGTTTAGCTGTAATCAATATAATGCACCTGCTGTTTTTGTATATCCTGCTGTTTTTGTATATCTGTTGAGAGTATCTGCCTGGCAGCTTCTGAAAGCTGTCTGCTGGAATTTGAATCACTGTCTCCTTTAAGGACTTCACTTAGAGGCCCAAGGTCTCCTGTAGAAAACCTTAGATAAGGCCTCAGCCATTGGATATTTTTTAACAACCTTTGAAAGTCATTCCTAATTTCTATTTTTTGAGGCTTAATTTCTTTGTGGTATAACATATAACCTAAATTTTGCAAAGTTGGGTGCCTCTGTACTTTCGCAGGAGCAATAATTAGCCCTATATCGCTTAGGCTCTGTTATAGTAACACATGTCTCTAGTAAAATCTCATCTCTATGAGCAAACAGGTTTTTATGAGTAAAAAGAGTTTAAAACTAAGCTCTCTCAGGTTTTTAAGTGGATTTAGTCTATCACATTGGCACAAATTGTTGGAGGGAGGGAGGCTTGTTTGTTCCAGGTCTGCCTGGCTAGGTTATACCCAAATTAACCACACATAAATGTATTAATTAAATCACTGCTTGGCCCATTAGCTCTAGCCTCTTATTGGCTAACTCTAGCATATTGATTTAATCCATTTTTATTAACCTGTTTATTGCCACATGGCGGTGTCTTACTGGGAAAGATACAGCATGTCTGTCTCTGGTGGCTCCATGGCAGCTCTCTCCTACTCCACCTTTCTTCCTCCCAGCATTCAGTTCTGTCTTCCCCACCTACCTAAGTTCTGCTCTATCAACTAGGCCAAGGTAGTTTCTTTATTCATTAACCAATTTAAACAACACACAAGCAGAAAGAACTCTTACACCATTTCTGAATCATGGACATGCTATGTAGTGCAAGACATTCTCAATTTTAAGATTTTCCTTCCTTAGCTTTCTAATGTGCGATTCTATATGCTGTGTATATGTTTTATTACTATTGGTTAAAAAAAGAAGCTATTTTGACCAATGGTATGGCAGAATATATCAAGGCATGATACCCAAGCAAAGATAGAGGAGTAAAGATGGCAGAGTCAGGCAGGTATCATGAAGCTACTGAAGGAGAAAGAAGCAAGAATCTTACCTGGTAAGCCACAGCCTCGTGACAAAACACAGATTGATAGAAATGGGTTAATTTAAGACATAAGAATCAGGTGGGAATGGGGCTGGAGAGATGGCTCAGAGGTTAAGAGCATTGCCTGCTCTTCCAAAGGTCCTGAGTTCAATTCCCAGCAACCACATGGTGGCTCACAACCATCTCTAATGGGGTCTGGTGCCCTCCTCTGGCCTGCAGGCATACAGACAGAATATTGTACACATAATAAACAAGTAAATAAATAAATATTTAAAAAAAGAGGGGGCTGGAGAGATGGCTCAGAGGTTGAGAGCATTGCCTGCTCTTCCAAAGGTCCTGAGTTCAATTCCCAGTGACCGCATGGTGGCTCACAACCATCTGTGATGGGGTCTGGTGCCCTCTGCTGGCCTGCAGGCATACACACAGACAGAATATTGTATACATAATAAATAAATAAATAAATAAAGTTCTTCTAGAACTTAAAAAAAAAAGAATCAGGTGGGAATATGCCTAATTCTTTGGCCAAGTAGTGTTGTAATGAATATAGTTTCTGTGTGATTATTCTGATCTGGGAATCTGGGAAACAAAGGTGCAGTTTCCTTTTACAAAATGGTACCCCCCAAATAAAGCAGCAATAGCAAATGCTGTTCAAGTGGTTGGGGCTAACCTGCATGGCCAGCTACTACCTTGATATAGGTGCTTGCCCACAGGGGGTCAGAAGAAATATAGCTGAGAGCATGCCCATTGCTCAGCACTCCTTGCCTGGGCTACTGGCTGGATCATTTCTGCTAGGCATGTACAAGCAGAAGAGCATGGCATATTTCTGCTGTCATACACAGAGACATTTTGAGGTCATGCAGGTGCTGCATGACAGATTTAGCTTTTACTCAGACAAAAAGATTTATGTGTTGAATGGTGCTTCCCAGAGTTGAGGTGATGAGCACAGCTCCCATTCAGCAGTCCCAGAATTTACTTTGGCAGTTGTAGGGAGAGCCCGCCTTTGGGGGCGGGACAGACTCGGGAAAATGTTTACGGATAAATTCAGGCGCGCAGACGCGGCTGCGCTTCCTGTTTCCTGTTTCGGTGCATCGCTGGAACTTTGGTTGCGTGAGTGTGCTATTTTCATTAAAGTTGTGTTAACTTATACCCATCTGTCTGTATTAATCCTCCCACATCATTTTGGCGAACCAACGTGGGGCTTGCCCCCACCCCGCAACTCACAGCAGGTCCGGGGAAGTCCCGGTGGCCGCAGTGCACATCCCCCAAGCCGGCGGCCTGGGCAGTGCTGAGACCGCCTTTGCTCGCCTCTCCCGCGAGCGCGAGCGGGCGGCGCTGAGGCCGCTTCTGCTAGCTTCTCCCCGCGGGCTCCTTGACCTCGGCGTCTGGCGCCGGCGGCCGCGGTTCGCTAGAGAAGCCGCCAGCACCCTCCCCCGAGCGTGGGCTCCCGCCGCTACTGCTCTGGGGCTTTCATTGTGCTTCCGGTGCGCTTGCCTGAGCAAACCGCCACAGCGGTGGACTTGGACTGATTCAAAATAACCTCCTCACACAAATTATAAATCCTCAGGCGGAACGATAAATTTCGGTTTTGAGTTGTTTCAGATCGGCTCTCCACGTGGACTCAAGTGGACTCTTCTGCCACCTCTGGCAGAAACCAGTCATTGCAGGTAAAAAATTTTTTTTCCTTATTAAAAAAAAATGTCAGAGAACGTAACTCTAGAGTATTTTAACAGTTTCTTTGAGTGTGCCATGTGGGAGATCTTACAAGAGGTGTCTAGCACCCCACATCTATGCATTCTTCTGGGATTGGTAATTTTCCTTGGCACTAAATGGTTTGACAGCAAGGATATGATAGAGTCTTTAAGAGAAGAATCCAGGATACTTAGGACAGAGGTAAAACAACTGAAAATTATTGGAGACGAATCCAGGATTCTTAAAACAGAGGTAGAGCGGCTAAAATCTATTAAACATGACTATCATATTCTCAAGAATCAGATTGACGTTATACAGGAAGATAACAGATCCTTGTCTAACAAGACTCTGCTAACTGAGCAAAATTTAGAAAAGATTCAGGTTGATATTAAGGAAAAATTCGTTAATATGGAAAAGGAAAGGGCTGAGTTGGACTGTAAACTTCAATCCCTTTCTGTAGGAACTGAAACATTATTGGCTGATATTAAGGAGAAATTCATTAATATGGAAGAAGGAACAGCTGAATTAAATCGTAAATTTCAAAAGTCACTTTCTGAAGGGATTGAAACATTAACTGAGAGAATCAGAACGGTTGAATGTGACAATCGAATCTTGTCTAAAGCTAATGATAGATTGATGGAAAGATTGTCAATACAAGAAGGCACGGTTTATGCCATGAAAATTATGTCCAAAGATGAGAACTTATCTCTACTGGACAAACTTCATACTTTCAAACCTCAATGAAGTCTTTGGAACGTAATTTTGGACAGGAGATACAGACATTGCAGAAGGCAATGGTGAATAGAATTGAAAAGATTGAGGAATTTCTGAATTCTGATGAAGAAGAACACACGGTAGAAAGGCAAATTTTAACTACACCTGTGGGTAAATCCCTCCGGGACAATTTCCACAAAGCTCTACCTACAGCTTTATCTGCCTTTCCAGTAATAACAACAGAGAAGGTGATTGGTTCCAAAACCCTAAGGTCATCAAGGAAGATACATGGGAGCCTGTTCGTATGAATGATCTCAAAGAAATTAAACAGGCTGTCATGTCTTTTGGGATGCATTCCTCTTTGTTAAAGAGATGCTAAAATCTTGGGCCACGTTAAACAGGGCAACCCCTTCGGATTGGCTACAACTGACTGCTGCAGTCCTTGAGAGTGGGCCTGAATTAAGATGGAAATGCTTATTCAGGGAAGAGGCTAGACGTTTAGAACAGCAAGAAAAGACAAAGGGAAATGACGTTTCCATAGATAAAATTCTAGGTGAAGGACTCTTTTCTGACCCTCAAGAACAGGCTAATTTGGATGAAGACACACTCTTCTTGTGCACTACAGCAGCCTTAAGAGCTTGGAATAGGGTACAAGATCCAGGACAGAAAACAGAATCATTTCTCACCATTAAACAAGGTCAGAGAGAACCCTTTAGTGATTTTTTACAAAGACTTACTGACGCTGTGCAAATAGGGATACCTGACCCGGATACAAGGCGCATAATGATTGAGACCTTGGCTTATGAAAATGCAAATGTAACATGCAAAAGGATTGTGGCGCCTTTAAAGCGCAGATCAGCGCCCTTGGAAGAATGGGTCTTACATACAATGGATGTTGATACATTTGATTATGGCACTGAGGCATGGGTAGAAGAAGCAATTTCCAATGGTAAAAGAAGATACCAGAATACCAAATGTTTTAAATGTGGCAAAATGGGTCATATGCGAGAAATTGTAAACAACGGACATTCGAAATAATAATAATGCTTCTCTAGAAGCAATAGAAATAGGAGGACTCAGCCTTCAGGTTTATGTAGAAGATGTGGAAAGGGCAGACACTGGACAAATGAATGCAGATCTACAAGGGATAGACAAGGCAACCTAATACAGACGGGAAACGGGAGAGGGGGGGCCTCACAGGCCCCCATGGCACACATGGTTCAGTCATTTCCAGTTTCAGCGGAGAACGTGCCGCGTCAGGACAATTAGGAAACACCATGTCTACGGTTACAAATAATAATGATCAGAATGTAAATGTACATTTGCCATATTGAAAGGCCAAGAGAGTTGGAGCCAGCAACCAAGTCTGCTGCGACCATACTGCTTACCATTTCAAGAAATGCTCCTGGTCAAAAAAGGTTTCAAATACACAATAGGACAGATTTACACAAAAGTGACCTCTAAAAGAGATACAGTGTGTTTAAAATATATACATAGGCTTGGGAGAGAGAAGAAAAGGAGTATAGACAGCTATAAAAATAAATAGTTGTAAAACATAAAAAATCTATAAAGAAACAGCAAAAATAATAATATAAAACAAATAAGCCATGTAAAAATGGAAAATACACAGAGAGTCTGGATTGAATTTTTTGACAGGAGAAAGACACTTGACTCTGGGGGTTGCTACATTAATCCAAAATAAAGGTATCTTGACTTCAAGATTTAAGATCTAAGTGTATGTTGCTTTGGAAAAGAAGTTTTGCTTATTTCCACAGAGAATGAGAACCTGTGGATTCTTTCCAGGCTAATTTGGTTTGATAGGATAAGACCACCCCAAAAGGTTTTTAGTATTCTTTACATGCTTGTGTTAGAAAAGCCATTAACATAGGGGAAAAATGCAATGATTTCAATTGTTTCCCATAATAGAGCAAAGAGATGTGCAAGAAAATCTGCTTAGAATACATACTCCTATATCATTTAAGTTACTCAAAGAATTAAAAACTGCTTGAACTCAGTATGGTCCCACAGCTCCTTTTATACAGATGCTGTTAGAAAATATAGGTGTAGAAGCTCTGTCACCAGCAGATAAGAAGCAGATAGCCAATGCTTGCCTGTCAGAAGGAGACTATCTATTGTGGAAAACTAAATTTGCCAAACAATGTCAGGCCACAGCTGAGAGAAACAGAGCTCAATAGATTCCTATTTTGTATAAAATTCATGAAAGTGAAGGACCTTATATAGTGAGAGATCAGCAGTTATAATTTGATATAGCAGCATATTTCCAAATTAATACAATAGCCAAGAAGGCCTGGAGTAAACTTCCATCATCAAAAGGACAGACTAAAAATTTATCTAGTATAAGACAGGGGCCAGATGAATTTTTTTCAGGATTTGTTTCCAGACTAACATAGGCATCTAATAGATGGAGACATAGAAGCAGGGAAGTTAATAATTAAACAGTTAGCCTTTGAGAATGCTAATGTTGTATATGTAAGGCAGCTATAAGACCTTTTGATAAGCAGAGTAACTTTGCAGATTATATCTGAATTTGCTCCAATATCAGCCAGTTGTATACACAGAGAATGGCCATAGTTGTTGCCTTGCAGGGAAAGACAATTAATGACCTACTATCCCAGCAGAGAAACATAGGCCCAGGGAAGAATGCAAACTACAGAAATACCCGCAGGCTGTTTTGGATGTGGTCTTATGGGGCATCAGGTCAGATGATGTCCTGATAGAAGAGTAAGCCTGAGGAAAGAAGAGAGCCAGGATTATGTAGGAGATATGGGAGAAAAAAGCATTGAGCTAGTGAGTGCAGATCAAAAAGAGGTGATCTAGGAAATCCCCTTTCAGGAAACAGATCCAGAGGCCAGTTTCGGGCCCTGAGACAAAATTATAGGGTGATCCAGCAATCTGTTTCCTCACAGGAAATCTATACAGGACCTTTTCAGAGCAACCCTAGGAAGCATAGGGCTTGACCTCAGCTCTTCCGTATACAAGGTTCTGACATCCGAAGTGGGGATACAAGCTCTCCCCACAGGGTCTATGGGCCATTACCAGAAGGTACTGTAGGAATTATTGTTAGGGAGAAGTAGCACAGCTATGCAAGGGATTATTGTCACTCCTGGAGTCATTGATGCTGATTTTGAGGGAGATATCAAGGTGATGACTCACTCACCAGGTGGAGTTGTCTGTGCTAACGGCAGGTCAGAGGCTTTCACAATTAATTTTACTTCCTACTGTGCAAACCAATAATCAAAGCAAAAAAATAAAAGAGAGGAAAGGACAAATTTGATTCATCTGATGCATATTGGGTACAAGCCATTGGGTCCTCAGAGACCAGAACTGACCTTGTTTATATATGGAAAAAGATTTGCTGGTTTTATAGATACTGGGATGGATATTTCAGTTATAATGGCCAACCAATGGCCTTCTAAGTAGTCAAAAATAGAGACAATTACACAACAACAAGGAATTGGTCAGACTATAAATCCTAAACAGAGTAGTAATAAACTAAATTGGAAAGATGGAGAAGGCCATGAAGAAACTTTCTGGCCATATATTATTTCCTATTTACCCATGAACTTATGGGGCTAAGAGATTATGCCCAAAATGGGGATATATTGATATTCCCAACACAGCTGTTACTAATCAAATAATTCAACAAGGATTATTACCTAATCAAGGTCTAGGCAATAATATTAAGGAAAATATTGATCCTATCATACCAGATGATAGACCTCCTAGGGCAGGATTAGGATATTTTTAAGGGAGGTCACTGAAAAACCTGCACTCCATACAGACTCAATAGTATGAAAAGTAATGAGCCTGTATGGGTAAATCAGTGGCCTCTAACACAAGAAAAAGTATGAGCTGGCCTAGTTGATAGAGCAGACCTTAGGTAGGTGGGGAAGACAGAATTGTATGCTAGGAGAAAGAAAGCTGGAATAGAAGAGAGCTACCATAGAGCTGCCAGAGTCAAAGATGCTGAATCTTTCCCAGTAAGGCACTGCCATGTAGCAATAAATAGATTAATAGAAATGGATTAAATCGATATGTAAGAGTTAGCCAATAAGAGGCTAGAGCTAATGGGCCAAACAGTGATTTAATTAACACATTTCTGTGTGGTTATTTTGGGTGTAACCTAGTGGGGTGGGCCATGAACAACAAGCATCCCTCCCTCTAACACAGAAAGTCAAACACAAATCAAAGCATGTTATAGCATGTAGTCATGTAATATTACCCAAACATTTACTGAGATATACTATGTGAGAAAATTGAAGGTCAGCTATATGATGTCAATGATCATCAGCATATATGTAGCTGATTTGGACTCAGAAACCCAGAATTCATTTAAGTTCTATGTTAATTGATGGCTAAGAAACAAAGAAAAAATCAAATAGTAGCTTTGATTCTTATAGTTTGCTTACACTACCATGGAGAGACAATGAGGTACAATGTTATGCACAGTTAATGTGAAGTATCAGTTATTTCTAAGACTATATGGCTTATCATTTATTCTTCCTTTTCTATAGAAGATGCCTTGACATGTTTTCCCTTCCATTCTTCTTCTCCCCCCCTCTCTCTAACAAACTTCCCAACTGCATCATTAAGTCCAGGGGCAGACTTTGCTGTTGTGCAGAAATGATATTGAGTGAAAAAATGAGTATGATTTTAGGAAGATGGAACTGACCTGGGAAGAAGAGTCAAGTCTCAGAGATCAGTAGTGATACAGAGTTTAGAATTTATGGACACCAAAAGACCAGACATATAGCTAAGACAAGAAAAGTCAGGAACTCGGGAAATGGGAGACAATAATGTACCAGTCCTTAACAAGAGGCTTAGCATTGGGCCTATTATCCTCATAATCAAAATGGTACCTAAGGGAATATTAATGAGAAAGCCTATAGGGTGAAATGTCTGAGAATCAGACTTTGGTTCATAACTTCTACATTTTTAAGTCCTCTGGGACATGTTTATTTGTTCAACATCTTTTGGTTTGGTTTCATCTGGTTTAGTTTGGTTTGGTTCATTTGGAAAATTTCAAACTTTATAGTCCACGTATAGCAGATACTGTTTAAAAATGAATTCTGAGATACTTATTGACTCCATTGTTTAACAGTTCTTTGTTCAGCTACTGAGGTTCCCACTGAAGAGATCTTAATGTCTTGGTCATATGTGCTTGTTGCATGAGTGGGATAAAAAGGCAGAAGTGATAATGAAGAAGGGCACAATATTAGCAGGACATACTGGAAACTATCACTAGTAGAAAAATATGCAGCCTCATTCCTTCTGAGCACTCCCTGGACCCTGCTTTAGTATCCTTGTAACTGTAAAGTTGGTGCCCTCTTCTGGCCTGCAGGCATAGACACAGACAGAATATTGCATGCATAATAAATAAATATTAAAAAAAAGTTTTTGAGTGGAAGGATGTGGTTAGTCAGTTCTCTTTTTCTCAAAATATGTAAAGTTCTTAAAAAATCACTTCTGTCATTTTTCAAACATGTTCTCTGACATGATCTTAGTTATTTAATAGGATTAATTTTCTGGTATATTGATAATTTTAAACTTGTTAAATTTTATTCTTCAGGGTTGAGTTCTCCCCATTCTCCTTTCCCTACTTCACATAGACTAACCAGCAAATTAACTAACCAACCATACCAACCTTCCAAGTTTTGCTTTTACTAAAAGTAGATTCTGTGGATTAGAATTATCACTCAGCAATGCTGTGAACTCTGGAAATGCTGCACCTTCTCATATATATTGACCGTATTCCACCATCTTCTGACAAAATAAGACATTACAATCCAATTCTTAAGTAGTGGATCTCTTTTCATTAGCAGGTTGATATAACTAGAATGAAAAAAGACAGATTATTTTATAATAACCATATTATTATGAGTGTTAAAAATCATGCTTATATTTTCTAACAGGATAATAAAACTTTCTTCTGAATCTGAATCCTAATTCATCCTTTACCACTGTCTATTATGCACTTAGGTTTTCCTTTTTTTATTATGTGCTTTGAGAGCACTTGCCTTATTTTTACTCTTTCACCCTTTACCACATCTTCCAACCTGTGTGTTATATTGTATTATGATCTTTGTCTTTCTTTCAAAATGTCTATCAACAATTCCTCTTTTCTATGATGAGTATCAGGTACTGATACTTATATTTGGGAACTTCCCTGTATGTGTGTGTGATATAATACCAAGAACAGAGATCATGATCTCGCAAAATCTAGTCATCTTCTCATCTATGCATCTTAAGCACAAGTGAAGGAATGGTGGATCTATGCGGCCATAGTGGTAACTCATGGTTAGGAACTGTTCCTGTTACTGTGGAACAGGAAAGCAACAGGCTGGACTTCAGAAGCCCACAATTGTAGACCATACATCCTAAAGGGTCAAAAGCCTCCAAAATTAGCACCTAGAGCTGGGGATTAGATATTCAAAACATTAACCTATGTGGAACATATCAGATTCACATCCTAACAGAAATTATTTCACATTCAAATTATTATATATGAATTGAGTAAAATATTTACTAGCTTACCTTAAAACTGGCTTCATAAATCATTGTCATCCTTGTTCTATTTTCCCTGACATAGGTTTTAGAAAATACCTTTCAATATTTCATAAACTGGTGCTTTTAGTATTAATTAATAAATTTCTTTGAAAAAATATTGCACACAATTGTTACAGGGATGCAAAGTTCCCATAATCCTTATTATATTAATTCAAGAATGTATTTATGTATTTCTCAGAAAAAAATTACTTAAATGATCAGATATACCAGTCTTTATATGGTTGGTTGTTTTACTATACTAAATGTTTAAGAGATCTTGCATAGAATATGAATTCAAGAAACAATAAAAGAAAGGAGCTCTTAGAAGGTAAGATTAGCATATAAAATAAATATTTTTTAAAATTAAAATTGTCAGTATCACTGTGTTGAAGCTAAATTTCCTGTTTGATTTTCAATTTTTCTAGTAATTCATTTAAAGAAGTAAGCATAAACATTCATTGAAATCTTCAGAGAATGAAAGGAAATTAGTTTTAATTACTTGCTATAGTTTTCATACCTTGCAAGCACATTCCAATGTAGTTTCTTTTTTTTATTCTTGATCATCTTTTTTTATTTATTAGATTTTTTAAAAATACCAATCAAAGTTCCCACTTCCTTCCCTCCTCCCATTCCTTCCACACACCCTCCCACCCCACCCCTCTCCAACCCTCAGAGACGGTAAGGCACATTGTTTTGTGGAAGGTCCAATGCCCTTCCTACTGTATCTAGGCTGAGCAAGGTATACACCCAAAGAGAATAGGTTTCCAAAAAGCCAGTACATGCAGTAGGAACAAATCCTGGTGCCACTGCCAGTGGCACCCCAGCCTGTCCTACTCATGCAACTGTCAACCACATTCAGAAGGACTAATTTGGTTCTCTTTGCTCCTTCCCAGTCCAGCTGGAGTTGGTGAGCTCCCAATAGCTCAGGTAGACTATTTCAGGGGCTGAATCCTTCATGATCTTGACCTCTTTGCTCATATTAAGAAAGAAATTGAGGAACATACCAGAAAATAGAAAGATCTCCCATGCTCTTGGATAGGTAGTATCAACATAGTAAAAATGAAAATCCTACTAAAGCAGTCTATGGACTCAGTACAATCCCCGTCAAAATCCCAACATAATTCTTCACAGGCCTTAAAAGAACAATAACCAACTACATACATATGGAAAAACAAAAAACTAAGGATAGCCAAAACAAATCCTATACAATAAAGGACTTCTGGAGGCATCACCATCCCTGACATCAAGCTCTATTACAGAGCTTCAGCTTGGTAGAGGTTGACTAATGGAATCGAACTGAATACCTAGACATTAATCCACACTTTATAAATACCTCATTTTTGACAAAAAGTTAAACAATGGGGAAAAAGCATCTGCAACAAATGGTGTTGGCATAACTGGATGCCAACATGTAGAAGAATGAAAATAGATCCATATCTATTCCCATGCACAGAACTCAAGTCCAAGTGGATTAAAGACCTCAATATAAATCTGACCACACTGAACCTGAATGAAGAGAAAGTGGGAATTAGTCTTCAATGCATAGGCACAGGAGACCAGTGTAATTTCTTGCTGTGACTTTTTTATTTTTATTTTTTTATTTTTTATTTATTAAAGATTTCTGTCTCTTCCCCACCGCCGCTCCCCTTCCCTCCCCCTCCCCCAATCATATGCCCCTCCCTCGTCAGCCCAAAGAGCAATCAGGATTCCCTGCCCTGTGGGAAGTCCAAGGACCACCCACCTCCATCCAGGTCTAGTGAGGTGAGCATCCAAACTGCCTAGGCTCCCACAAAGCCAATAGGTGCAGTAGGATCAAAAACCCATTGCCATTGTTCTTGAGGTCTCAGTAGTCCTCATTGTCCACTATGTTCAGCGAGGCTGGTTTTAACCCAGGCTTTTTCAGACCCAGGCCAGCTGGCCTTGGTAAGTTCCCGATAGAACATCCCCATTGTCTCAGTGTGTGGGTGCACCCCTCGCGGTCCTGAGTTCCTTGCTCGTGCTCTATCTCCTTCAGCTCCTGATTTGGACCTTGAGATTTCAGTCCGGTGCTCCAATGTGGGTCTCTGTCTCTGTCTCCTTTCATCGCCTGCTGAAGGTTAATATTCAGGAGGATGCCTATATGTTTTTCTTTGGGTTCTCCTTCTTATTTAGCTTCTCTAAGAACCCGAATCATATGCTCAATGTCCTTTATTTATGGCTAGAAACCAAATATGAGTGAGTACATCCCGTGTTCCTCTTTTTGGGTCTGGCTTACCTCACTCAGGATAGTGGTTTCTATTTCCATCCATTTGCCTGCAAACTTCAAGAAATCCTTGTTTTTTAATGCTGAGTAATACTCTAATATGTATATATTCCATACTTTCTTCATCCATTCTTCCATTGAAGGGCATCTAGGTTGTTTCCAGGTTCTGGCTATTACAAACAATGCTGCTATGAACATAGTAGAGCATATACTTTTGTTGTATGATAAGGCCTCTCTTGGGTATATTCCCAAGAGTGGTATTGCGGGGTCCATGGGTAGGTTGATCCCAAATTTCCTGAGAAACCCCCACACTGCTTTCCAGAGTGGTTGCACAAGTTTGCATTCCCACCAGCAATGGATGAGTGTACCCCTTACTCCACAACCTCTCCAGCAAAGGCTATCATTGGTGTTTTTGATTTTAGCAGTTCTGACAGGTGTAAGATGGTATGTTAACGTTGTCTTGATTTGCATTTCCCTGATCGCCAAGGAAGTTGAGCATGACTTTAGGTGTCTTTTGGCCATTTGAACTTCTTATGTTGAGAGATCTCTGTTCAGCTCAGTGCCCCAATTTATAATTGGGTTATTAGCCTTTTACGGTCTAGTTTCTTGAGTTCTTTATATATTTTGGAGATCAGACCTTTGTCAGTTGTGGGGTTGGTGAAGATTTTCTCCCAGTCAGTGGGTTGCCTTTGTGTCTTAGTGACAGTGTCCTTTGCTTTACAGAAACTTCTCAGTCTCAGGAGGTCCCATTTATTGAATGTTACCCTTATTGTCTGTGCTGCTGGGGTTATACATAGGAAGTGGTCTCCTGTGTCCACGTGTTGTAGAGTATTTCCCACTTTCTCTTCTATCAGGTTCAGTGTGTTCAGACTGATATTGAGGTCTTTAATCCACCTGAACTTGAGTTTTGTGCATGGTGATAGATATGGATCTATTTTCATTCTTCTACAGATTGACATCCAGTTTTGCCAGCACAATGTGTTGAAGATGCTCTCTTTTTTCCATTGTATACTTTTAGCTCCTTTATCGAAAATCAGGTGCTCATAGGTTTGTGGGTTAAAGCCCGGGTCTTCTATTCGATTCCATTGGTCAACTTCACTGTTTTTATGCCAATACCAAGCAGTTTTCAATACTGTAGCTCTGTAATGGAGTTTGAAGTCAGGGATGGTAATGCCTCCAGACGTTCCTTTATTGTGTAAGATTGTTTTGGCTATCCTGGGTTTTTGTTTTTCCATGTAAAGTTGATTACTGTCTTCTCCATATCTGTGAAGAATTTTGATGGGGATTGCAGTGAATCTATAGATTGCTTTTGGGAGAATTGCCATTTTTACTATGTTGATCCTCCCAATCCAAGAGCAAGGGAGATCCTTCCATTTTCTGGTGTTCTCTTCTATTTCTTTCTTCAAAGACTTAAAGTTCTTGTCAAATAGATCTTTAACTTCCTTGGTCAGGGTTACCCCAAGATATTTTATGCTGTTTGTGGCTATCGTGAAAGGTGATGCTTCTCTTATTTCCCTCTCTGTTTTTTTATCCTTAGTGTATAGGAAGGCAACTGATTTTTCGGAGTTGATCTTGTATCCTGCCACATTACTAAAGGTGTTAATCAGCTGTAGGAGTTTGTTGGTAGAGTTTTTGGGGTCGCTTATGTATACTATCATATCATCTGCAAATAACGAAAGCTTAACTTCTTCCTTTTCAATACGAATCCCCTTGATCCCCTTATGTTGTCTTATTGCTATTGCTAGAATTTCAAGCACTATATTGAAGAGGTATGGAGAGAGTGGACATCCTTGTCTTGTTCCTGATTTTAGTGGGATGGCTTTGAGTTTTTCTCCGTTTAATTTAATGTTAGCTGTCAGCTTGTTGTAAATAGCTTTTATTATATTTAGGTATGACCCTTCTATCCCTAGTCTCTCCAATACCTTTATCATAAAGGGGTGTTGAATTTTGTCAAATGCTTTTTCAGCATATAATGAAATGATCATATGGTTTTTTTCTTTCAGTTTTTTATGTTATATGGTGGATTACATTGATAGATTTGCATATGTTGAACCAGCCCTTCATCTCTGGGATGAAGCCTACTTGATCATATGGATAATTTTTCTAATGATTTCTTGAATTCGGTTTGCCAGTATATTATTGAGAATTTTTGCGTCAATATTCATGAGTGAGATAAGCCTGTAATTCTCCTTCTTGGTTGGGTCTTTGTGTGCTTTTTGTATCAGGGTAACTGTAGCTTCATAAAAGGAATTTGGCAATGACTCTTCTGTTTCTATATTGTGAAATACATTAAGGAGTATAGGTATTAGCTCTTCTTGGAAGTTCTTGTAGAATTCTGCATTGAAACTATCTGGTCTTGGGCTTTTTTTGGAGGGGAGATTTTTGATAAAAGCTTCTAGTTCTTCGCGACTAACAGGTCTATTTAGATCGTTCACCTGGTCTTGGTTTAGGTTTGGTATATGGTACTTATCTAAAAAAATGTTCATTTCTTTTGCACTTTCCAGTTTTGTGGCATACAGGCTTTTGTAGTAAGATCTAATAATTCTCTGAATTTCCTCTGTGTCTGTGGTTATGTCCCCCTTTTCATTTCTGACCTTATTTATTTGCGTGTTCTCTCTCTGTTGTTTAATTAGTTTGGATAGGGGTTTGTCGATCTTGTTGATTTTCTCCAAGAACCAACTTTTTGTTTCATTGATTTTTTGGACTGTTTTCTGTGTTTCTATTTTGTTGACTTCCGCCCTCAGTTTGATTATTTCCAGTCTTCTACTCCTCTTGGGCATGTCTGCTTCTTTTTTTTTCTAAATCTTTCAAGTGTTCTGTTAAGTCCCGGATGTATGGTTTCTCTGTTTTCTTTAAGTGTGCATTTAGTGCTATGAACTTTCCTCTTAGCACTGCTTTCATCGTGTCCCATAGGTTTGATTATGTTGTCTCTTTATTTTCATTAAATTCAAGGAAGACTTTAATTTCTTTTTTAATTTCTTCCTTGACCCAGGTGTGGTTCAGTAGTTGACTGTTCAGTTTCTATGTGTTTGTCGGCTTTCTGGGGGTAGTATTGTTGTTGCCTTCTACCTTTAATCCGTGGTGATCTGATAAGACACAGGTGGACACTGATATTTTTTTGTATCTGTGGAGGTTTCCTTTGTTTCTGAGTATGTGGTCAATTTTCGAGAAGGTTCCATGAGCTGCAGAGAAGAAGGTATATTATTTCCTATTTGGGTGGAGTGATCTATAGATGTCTGTTAAGTCCAATTGCTTCATTACCTCCAATAATTCTCTTAATTCTCTATTAGGTTTCTGTCTGATTGACCTGTCCTTTGGAGAGAGAGGTGTATTGAAGTCTCCTACTACTAGTGTGTGTGGTTTAATGTCTGCCTTCAGTTCTAGTAATATTTCTTTTAGATAAGTGGGTGCTTTTGTATAGGGGCATAGATATTCAGGACTGATACGTCATCCTGATGACTTGTTCCTGTTATAAGTATAAAGTGTCCATCTCGATCTCTTCTGATTGATTTTAGTTTGAAGTCAGTTTTGTTAGAAATTAATATGGCCACACCTGCTTTTTTCTTAGGACCATTTGCTTGAAAGACCTTTTCCCAACCCTTTACTCTGAGTAGATGCCTGTCTTTGTGGTTGAGATGTGTTTCTTGCAAAGAGAAGAATGTTGGATCCTATTTTCGTATCCAATCTCTTAGCCTGTGCCTTTTTATAGGTGAATTGAGATCATTAATATTAAGTGATATTAATGACCAGTGGTTGTTTACTCCAGTTATTCTTATTGTTTTTGCTAGTAGAGTTTGTGTTTCTCCCTTCTTTGAGTTGTGCTGGTGAAGGGTCTCTAGATGCCTGAGTTATTGTAGGCAGTGTTGGCCATGTTGGATTCCTTGGGTTGTGATTTTCCTTCTATTACCTTCTGTAGGGCTGGATTTGTGGCTATGTATTGCTTAAATTTGTTCTTATCCTGGAATGTCTTGTTTTCTACATTGATAGTGAACAATAGTTTGGCTGGGTATAGTAGTTTGGGTTTGCATCCATGGTCTCTTAGCTTCTGCAGTACCTCTATCCAGGACCTCCTGGCTTTCATGGTTTCCATAGAGAAGTCAGGTGTAAGTCTGATCGGTTTACCTTTATAAGTTACTTGGCCTTTTTCCTTTGCAACTCTTAATATTCTTTCTTTAACCTGTATATTCTGTGTTTTGATTATTCTATGGTGAGGGGATGTTTTTCTTTGATCCAATCTGTTTGGTGTTCTGTATGCTTTTTGAATATTCAAAGGAATATCTTTCTTTATGTTGGGAAAGTTTTCTTCCATAATTTTGTTAAAAATATTTTCTGGGCCTTTGAGCTGTGACTCTTCTCCTTCTTCTATTCCTATTATTCCTATGTTTGGTCTTTATATTGTGTCCCATATTTCCTGCATGTTTTGTGATGAGAATTTGTTGGCTTTGCTGTTTTCTTTGATCAGTCCGTTTATTTTCTCTATGGTGTCCTCAGAATCTGAGATTCTTTCTTCTATTTCTTGTATTCTATTGATTATGCTTGTTTCTGTAGGCTTGTTGACCTGGATTTTCCATATCCAGCTGGTGCTCAGTTTGTGTTTTCTTCCTTGCTTCCCTTTCAGTTTTCAATTCTTGAACTGTTTCCATTACCTGTTTGATCGTTTTTTCTTGGTTTCCCAGGGTATCATGTACGTATTTACTCATTTCTTCAAACTTTTGGTTATACTTCTCATCCATTTCTATAAGGGCATTTTTACATGTTGTTTAATGGACTCTATTGATTTCATAAAGTCAATTATTTCCACTTCTTCCATATTAGGGTGTTCAAGTCCATCTGTTTTAAGATCATTGTGTTCTGGTGTTTTCGTGTTGTTTTTCAGATTATTTGGTGAATTCTTGCCTTGGCTCCTGCCCATCTCCTCCTATCGAAGCTATCTAATGAGTCTTTTAAAACTGGATCAGGTTTCCCTGTTGGCCAGGGGCTCCTCTTACAAAATGCTGTCAATCTGTTTCCTGGCTCCTGCCAGGGGCCAAGTCCCCTCTCGTCCCTCAGAAGGGTCTTCAGGAACAGGACCCAGCTCCTTCCTTGCTAGGGATCTCACCAACCAAAGGCCTACCTCTTTGCTGTAATTGTGGTGGGGCGATCTGCTCTCGGTGTTGTGGGCCTGTCCCCACTGTCTGCCGCCACCTGTGCCGGTCTGCCGCTGCCTGTGCCAGTGCTCTGCTGCCCCCTGCTGTGACATTTTGTTTGTAGCTCACAGTGGTAATTCTAGACTGTATTTGGAACTAGTACCTCAGGGAAGGTTGCCCACAGAGCCATCTGAGAACACACTGCTGTGGTTTAGTTGTCAGTAGGATTGGGACAGCAAGGGCATTGTATAAATTGAGCAGGTTTCTCTTCTACCCTTCATATAGAGGTAGAATGAGGGTTACCTTTGAAGGCTGACTGAATTTTAAGTCCAGAAATTAAAGTCTGCTGTATTGCTCAAAGCAGAAAATAAACAAGGTCACCCAAATGCAATAATAAATGCTTGGGTCACTATATTTGAAAAAATCCTAGTGTTTTTGCTGAAATAATTCCAATACAAAAATCTGTAATGATTTTAAACTTTATTAGCTTGTGTAGAATTAATACTCCAATTCTAGTAATAAGTTGAGGGCCATTTATAGAAACTGGCTTTGATTATTGAAGAAAAGAAGGTCACTAGCCCTTCTTTCAGTATGTGTCAGGGGGTGGGCTCATTTATCTATTAAAAGTAAACTTGGTCCAGAGAAAAGCTGACCTCACTTGTTTCATATGATACTGCAAATGTTTCACCTGGCTGTTGAAGCCTTGTCTATACACCTCTTCTGCCTTCTCTGACATCAATAGCTACAGCTTATATAAAATAGACAGGGCCTCCAGCAGGGAGTTCCTGAGGTCATTTCATGTTTTTAGCATGTTACAAGGGATTAACTCATGTTTCACCTGGGTAGTCCTCTGGATGCAGAGGACATTCTCCCTGTTCTTATAAACCTTCTAAAGTTAGATTTGTGACACTGTGATGTGGGAGTGTCGTATATCAATCTGTTGATTTCATAGGTTAATTAATAAAGAAACTGCTTGGCCTGATAGGTTAGAACATAGGTGGGTGGAGAAAACAGAACAGAATGCTGGGAAGAAGGGAAGTTAGGCAGACACCCTGCCTCTCTTCTCTGGGGCAGACACAATGAAGCTCCAGCCCAAGATGGACATACGCTAGAATCTTCCTGGTAAGCCACCACCTCATGGTGCTACACAGATTATTAGATATGGATTAGTCAAGATGTGAGAGTTAGCCAAGAAGAGGCTAGATATAATGGGCTAAGCAGTGTTTAAAAGAATACAATTTGTGTGTTGTTATTTTGGGGCATAAGCTAGCCAGGCAGCTGGTAGCCAAGCGGCAGGAATGCTGCCTGCAGCTCCTTCTACAACACTGTCTGTGTGGTCCTATTACCTGTTTGTGTACCTGCTCTGGCCACACTTTAGGAGAGCCCTGTTTCAATGATATCAGAGCTTGTTTCAGGTTTAAAGTGGATGGAGAAAGATAGTGCTTGGCACCTTCCATTTTTTTGTGGCTTCAGTTGCTCTCAACATTCTCTGCCACAGTGATCACACTTGGGATTAACAAAAAAGTGAGCAGAGTACTCATGGGATGCAAGAGGGTGTTCCACGTCCCTCTAGGAGACACCTACACTCATAAGGCAGAAGAGAAAGGTTTAGGACAAGACTCCATCTTGGCACACACTATAAAGCAGCAACTAGGAGGCTCAACTTCCTAGGGAGCATCAAACTGAGAGGCATTCTCTCTCCAGAGCAGAGAAGACACCAGGTTTAACTGCCTGGTACTTGGAGTATGACTTTAGACTTTCACTAATCCAGGCCTGCTGAGACAGGCGGCTCAAGACTCACTCATTTCTGAGGGGTATCTCCTTTCCATGGTCTTCCAAGACATAACTCCTTCCCAGACATTATTAGCTAGGGACCATGTTAATTGCTGTCCACAAGCAAAGTCAGGAAGATGGAGCTGTGACTGTACAAAAGTTGGCCATGCAAAGTGACCTCCTTTTCAGCAAGAAGTGTACTGACCCAGTAGGAGTCATTGTTCACAATATTAGTACTATTAATATTGATTTTAATGAATCAAATATTGATAAAGTTTTATTATTAAATTATAATCTAAGACTATTTTTAAATTCTTTCTAAATGTTGAATAAAAAATTATTTAAAAATATTTTTTCACTGGATGTGGAAGCTGAAACAGAATTATCATGAGCTTGGGACCAGTGTTGATTGCTTAGTGAGACCTTGTTGCAAAACAACCAAAGTATTTTTCTCCTTCTGAAATGTCTAGTTATTCATGGCCTTTCTAAAGTATATGGCAATATAATGTATATACATGTAATTTTAAGGTCAATGAATGTACATATTTACGTATAAGGTACCAAACAAGGAAGTTCCAAGACCATCCACAAAGTTATCTGGCATACTCAACTGAAAATTATCTCTATGATTATTTAAAGACAGAAAGAAAATGTGTATATCTGTTATGAAATGCTTTATTATTAATATTGTTTATCTTTTTGCATGTTAGAAATAAACAAAAAAATTATAATAAGAACATTGTACTATGACTTATGGATAAGTTATACAAAGCAATTATTACTACTTTTTGGGACAAAATCCTATGTAGCCTAAGCAGACCTCAAAGTCACAATGTAGCCAAGGATGACCTTGAACTCCAGACCTTTTTCCTGTCTCACTTCTCTTATGACTGGATTATGGTTTTGGGAAATAATCTGGTTTTAAGAGGGGCTGGTGGTCAGTCATAAGACTTTGCATATGTTAGGCAAGAACTCTAGAAACTGAGTACAGCTCCCTAAGTTGCTATTTAATGAGGTATTCTTGGTGTTTCTGTAATGTTCCTTCTACCAGCATCAGAGCTCAGTATGAGCTGTAGGAACACTTACAGTTCAAAGATGAGTACCCTTTATGCTCAGGACTGAAGGGAACAAGTAATGATGGTTTGTGACCTTTGATCTGAAGCATGTGCAGGAACAGAGTGTCATTTGCCCAAAGTTCCTAATGGTAAGAAATATTGTTTACAAAAGAAAAAAAGTAGGATGATAGTGTTGATTTTGCCTCCATAGTGTCTCTTCACACTCTACACTCTCAGAAAAACTCTATGGATCTGTTCTTACAATTTGAACACACTTTTAGGTCCTGGACCTTTATTCAGTTTTGTTAGTTGTGGCTATCTAGTATATACTTTCTTATCGAGATATAGAAAATGTAAAATTTGCCTAGTCATTGAAAACTTCCCACACGGAATGAAAAGCCAACTTCTTAATCTTTGGATATCGAAGACAGTTCATCTTACAACTAACAAACCATTTCTCATCTTTTAATGAATTAAAAACAAAACAAAAACAAGGAAAAGTCAAATAACGTGGGCCTTAGCATAGAAAAACATGGCTGCTCACCCCTAGTCATTTGGAAATATGTGCTCTGTGATACTGGCAGAGACAGAAATACTAACACTGAAGTCACACATGACCCCTTATAAACTAGTTCCCTTAAATTCCATTGTACTGCTGGTCATCAGACACTAGATGGAGCCCTAAGACTTGTATATGTTATTGTTTGGGCAAACCAGGGAGCTACTAGTTAAAACTAAAGCTCCAGGTTAGAAAATGCATTACAACAATGATACAATAAAGTTATCAGATTTTATATTTATAGAATCATATGTCTTTCCAAATTCAAGTGTGTCACATAAATTTTGTGTGATTTTAAAATATATGTTTTCATTTAAAAAATATTTATCAGATAACATGTAGCTCCAGTTTTCTTGTTTTCAGGCCCAGCTCTTTCCAATAGTTGTTGTCTTCATTGTAAGATATTATACTAGTGAGGCTAGTATTTCTCTAGTCATGGCACTGTCTCCAACAACCTGCTTTCCATAGGCTTTGAAGAGCTGAAAATGCTGGAGAGGAAACAGAAAAATAGAACTATAGTCTGTAATCCCACTTGAACAAGGGAGTAGTGATTTAAGTCCCTGTGTACAGAGTCTGAGTTGACAACTTTCAAACATAAACATCAGCAGTTTTCAAAGGAAAATTGAGTACTAGGATTCCTTCTGTCAGAGAAAATCAGTGTCAAAGAAGTTGAAATTTTGAAGAGACTGCATTGTTAATAAATGGCAGAATGGCGGAGTTTGCATCAGGTTGTTGGACTAAACACATACCTCAATGTAAATTTTAACATTCAATTCTTTGTTTGTTCTTCAAATCTCTTTTCTGTCTCCCTTCACTCAACAGCTGACTCTATGACGCTAATGTGAGCGAAGGGAAGAATTCTTCCCCAATTTTCCAAACATTATGCTTTTTATTTTTTTATCACTCCATGTTTTACCATGGATAATTTCCCCCAATCTGATTTTGCAGCTTCTTTCAGCAAGGGTGTCCAGGCTGTTGTTTAATTTCCCCCATACTCCCAAGAGTTGGAGTTAAATCCAGATCCTTATTCCTTTGTTGTTCAATCTTCAAACCAACCCTTTGTTCTTATGTTTCCAGTCCTGCTTAATTTGTTTGTCTGTTCTTTTTCACTAACTCTCATCAAAAGGATCCCAAGTGAAAGGAGCTTAGTACAAAAATTAAATAAGGATGGAGTTTATGGAGTGTGACAACCTGGCTTACAATGCCATTGGTTCACTGGCTATGTGTAGGTAGGTCACTTCACTCTCCTGTGTCTCATTTTTCTCAACTATTACTAGAAAGTAACACCTACTCACAGGGTCATAGTCAACATATAAAGTCACATGGAACAATCAGCATAGTACTTTGTATATGATCATGCTTAATAAATATATCATCATCATCATCATTGTGTTATCCTTTATTCCCAAATGCTCCATGATCCTAAGTTTAGAAATTAATTAGTGGTTTCTTCTCCATGCCTGTTCCACCCCTTAAGTAGTTTGTAACTTAATTATGAAGTTATCCTAGTGACAATTAATTTCCATGGCTATCATGCAAGCACACTGGCTATGAACATGGACCACAGAGTGTGTTTACACTTATCTTTGTAGGTCTGGACCAGTACCAATGATCATTTCTGATTGAGAAGGGCCTATCATGTACAGTGTTCCATCTAACACATTCAAACAGGTAGAGATTTGATGTTCTGAATTCATTTCCTAAAGTCTTCCCATACTGTCCTGAGGCTTAAGGGAAGAAGGGTTTATTTCTAGAGTTGGCTCAGGAACTGTATATGGATGGCCTTTCAAGCTCTTGTATTCCAACAGAAACATCTCTTGGTGTTGTGTCCCATTTGCTGCTGTATGGACCATCATACTTTAAATTCCAGCCCTGAGGCCTCAGCTCAGATCAGACTCACATTTACTTAGCCTTTCTGGATTGGTTTCTTTTTCTGGCACCTATAACTCTGTTTTTCTAGATTGTACTCATGCCTTCCCTAAAATTGTTCTGTTTGGAGAAAAGTGGTTTTATTTTTTCTCTCCTAGTGGCCCAGTTAGTCATATGGACTTGAAATCAGTGTGGGAAAATTTTTTCATTAGAAAAGATAAAACAGAAGGGTAAAGCAGACAGTGCTGTGCTTAGGTAGTATGAGCTGGTGTGTCTTGTGGTCTCTTGATTCAAACAGAAGGGTAAAGCAGACAGTGCTGTGCTTAGGTAGTATGAGCTGGTATGTCTCTTGTCTCTCGATTCAAACAGAAATGTAAAGTAGACAGTGCTGTGCTTAGGTAGTATGAGTTGGTATGTCTTGTGTCTCTCGATTCAAACAGAAGGGTAAAGCAGACAGTGCTGTGCTTAGATAGTATGAGCTGGTATGTCTGGTGTCTCTCGATTCAAACAGAAATGTAAAGCAGACAGTGCTGTGCTTAGGTTGTATGAGCTGGTATGTCTTGTGTCTCTCGATTCAAACAGAAGGGTAAAGCAGACAGTGCTGTGCTTAGGTAGTATGAGCTGGTATGTCTTGTGTCTCTCGATTCAAACAGAAAGGTAAAGCAGACAGTGCTGTGCTTAGGTAGTATGAGCTGGTGTGTCTTGTGTCTCTCGATTCAGGCTCATCACATCCTAAGAAGCAATCACCAAGGCCTAACAAGCCTCACTCCAACATCACTTTTTAATTCACCCACAAAGTTCATTGTTTTTCGTTTTCATGGACCTTGTAAAATTGCATGAATTTCTTGTTGTCTTGCTCCTTTAATATAAACCACCCTGGCAGGTCTGTTAGTCTAGGGTTGTAACCCGCCTGGCAGGTCAGTTATTCCAGGGTCCCGAAGAGGTGCTATCTGAAAAAGACATGGGCAAGAGAGAGGAAGGAGGCCAAGCAAGATGTTGTCAAAGCCTCCGTTTATTAGTGTCATGGTTGCGGCTTATATAGCCCCTGGATGAGGAATTTGGGTTGGAATGGGGGGGCAGGGGCATGACCAGAGCAGGAAGGGATCTTGCAGCAATAGTCGAGCTGGTCACGAGTTTGTGGGTCAGGAGGTTACAATTGGTCAGGTCACGATTCCTCGGTCAGGAGGTCATGAGTTGACACACCTAGTTCTCTAGATAGTTGGAATGTGGGGCAGGTTCTGCTAACAGATAGCTCTCAAGATAGTTGGGTGTGGGGTGAGCTCTGCCAACAAACAGTTCTCAATACATTTGGGATGTGGGGCTCTCTGAAAACATCCCCAGGACAATGGTCCCTGCAACACTTTTGGGGGGAAATGGAGGACAATGGTCCCTGCAATACTTTTTTGGGGAAATGGCTCCTGACATATCCCCCTTCCTTTTATAAAGGCAGGCAGCTATCAAGTGGAGGGCACCAGGTCAGAGTCCAACCATGGTGTCAGATCTAAAGGAGAAGGGACTGGGACAAGGAGGGACCCTCCTCTCGAGTGGTGGAGCAATTTACCTCTCCTGGGAACAGAGGGGTGCCTTATGAGTAGCATAGTTATTATTTATTTTATTTTATTTTTGATTTTGGCCTTAATGATTGCCTGCACTGAGGGCCTCTGTCTTAGGTCAAGTGGAGACCAGGTCTTTTCCCCCTTACCCATCCTCGGGTTCCCAGGGCCCTGTCTAAGGTTGGGGGAGGTCCTGCCACAAGTTGCCTGTCCTTGGAGCTCCTCAAATAAAAGGTATCTAGCAAGACCTAAAGTAAGCAGGTCTTTGACCACAGGGTTTCCTGTCTTAGGCTATGTGGAGAGCTCTCCTCTCCTGGCATCATGCCAATTTGACCCGGCCTGTACGGCCTCTGTATGATGTGCTGTTCAGGGGAGGGTTCTACAATATTCCTGTCATTGGGCCTCTGCATGAATCATTAATGAAAAGACTATGAGGAGCTCCTCAAATAAAAAGATATTACGTATAGGTTGAGTAAAGATATAATTTGGGCACCAATAACTCCATCTCTGGACAAGAAGAAGGGGCACCTTCCAAACCCAGTATACACCTTTTTGTCTGGCCCATGTTGTTTCTCCTTCCTAAATGCCTACTCCAACATAAGATTATGAGTGCTGCCTGCCAAAACTTAGGGCAGTGTAGAGGGATCGAAATCTAAAATTCTTAATATATGCATTAAACCCAGACATTTTACAGTGTGTGTCAAACTTTTCCCAACATTTATAAGCAGTTACAAATATCATTAGGTCAATTGCAGTAAGAGTACAATGACATACATTATTGTTATTAAACACCACCAGTTCCAGTCTCTGAGCAACAGTCAGAACCCCAATCTTCCCCCTTCTTAAGTGAAGAGGGGTTAGTATTTTAATCAAAATGAGTTCCAGAAAGCTCAAGATAGATTGTTTTCTTGGCCAATCAAAGAACTTTTTGAGTTATAATTAATAAGTTAGAAATGCACTGTCTAGTCATAGGAATTTGCTAAGCATGAAGGGAAAATATAATTTTATTTGAAAAGTTATTAGGTTGATTGAACTGAGATAGGGAGAAAACACAAGTGTAAAAGTGAGCACACATTGACAGAGAAAGATAGAAATTTGGGGAAACACAGTTGCAATCAGCTTTTTCTTGGGATTACAGTTTACTGGTAAGTTTTTGTGGCAATAAAGAACTAAAAGACAGTTGCAATAAAACAACTAAAAGCAAGGACCATGATCATCTCTCACTGAAATTTGCAGAACAGAGAGAGTTAAGGGGAATTGCAGAGAGGTGAGGACATCACATTTGGAACTTGTCAGTTGACAGAAAGAAAGGCATTTCAGAAGAAAGAAATGTACATGGTTTGTCATGAAAACATTATAGGAAATCTGAAGATAAGCATTGAGTGTGACTGTGTTGAAGTAGTGGGCAATGAGGTAAAAGGAAAATGTAGGTTATGTAGCTTCAGTAGCTTCAGGTTATAGAGATCTCAGCTATGCTCCATGCAAAGAAATCTGTAAGCTATTCACAGTAAGCCATTGGAAAACAGTGTACAGTAACAGCTTGGTGCTTCACACACTTCCTGGAATGATGGATTTCTGATAGACCCTTTCATTCTGGCATTCTTACACGGGAAAATAGGGAGAAGTGTTTCATTTAATCCAAGTGTTAACTAAATTTCTTGCTTGAATCTTCAGAGAGTTTCAAATTCTGTAGCATGTCTGACACCAAACGGAATTCTAGGAATACATAATACCTTATTAATACTTTCTGTTGTTGTGACAGATAATATACAGAAACAATTTTAAGTAAAAACATCTCATGACTTTAGGGGGTTTTGTTCAAGACAGACTAGATTCATTGCTTCAGGTTAGGTCAGAAAGAACATCATGACAGCAGCAGTGTGTGACAGAAGCTACCACCTTTATGATAATTCCAAAGCATAAAGATGAAGACCAAGGCAGCAGGATGGGGGAAAGATCCCTCCCTCAAAAGCCATGTCTCCAGGGTACCAATTCCATCACCTAGGTTTCCCTGACCAATACTGAAGTCAAGGCATCAGATTAATCCATCCATGAAGAACATTCATGATCAGAGCATTTCCACAAAGGCCACCTCTCAACGCTTTTCAGAAAACACCTAGTCCAATGTAGTATTTCAAAGCAAACTGGTTTTTAATTATCTGTGTGTATTGTAGTTCTGAAAGTATGAGACTTGAGAGTCTCAGGTTCCTCTTCTATGTGATATTTAGAAGGATTCTATTATTCACTTCATCGAGTTTCATAAAGTTGAATGACTTGTGCAAACTCCTATTTGGAAGAATCCATACAAATTAGCTAACAAAAATCCAAAGTTGAAAATATATTTGCAACACACTAGTCTTTCATTCATGGATCCTGTATTAGTCAGTGATCAGTCTGAGAATGACTTCACTGGAAATTCACTGGCATTGGAAGTTAGTACTGTTTTATTGCACCTGTATTAAATAATAATTCTGACCATCTATAAATTCTAATAGCTATAGAGAAACAAGCACTCTGCCTGTCTGTTATTCCAAGACCTTAGCATTAATACAGCAATCTAAGCACTGGACATTTTACCTTACCTTTTCTTGTAATGATGTTGAGATTTGAAAATCATATATATAATTTTTTTTATTTTTGTGAAGTAAAAAGATAAGAGATATTTTGGAGTAAGCATTACTCTTGTCATGTTGAAAAATGAGAAAATAAATGAATGAACACATGTAAATTAATAGAAATTATCCACAACTCCTTATATTGTGCTGCTTTGAAATTTCAAAGAAATGTTGTAATTAGGTAAGTAATAAGAAGGGCAAGGACTAGAAAGGACAAAGTATAAGACCCATAAAAAATAATGGACAAAGATATTTTCACCACAGTTTCTGTCATTTAACCTGTCCTCTTTCTGAAGGGGGCGGAAGGAGAGAAGGAATGAAAGGGTAGAAGGGAAGGGGGAAATAGGCTAAATCACTTAGTACAGCCAAGTACAATGATGACCTTTAGGAGAAAAGTCCTTGGCATCTCAGTATTTTAAACATAGTAAAAAAAAATAAAATAAAAAATTCAAACCATTATTTTCATGAAAATATATGAAGAACACCCATTTGTCTTTTATTATGTAATAAAAAGTCATCATACAGCACACCCACTAATCTCAAGCATGAATACAGACATGTAGGAGGCTATTAGAGAAGAGGCCACATTCCTCCCCCCCAGGGGGCAGAATACCAGACATGTAAAAGTACAGGTAATGATTGAAAAATGGATGGATGTTGCTAACTTAGATAATCACTTCAAGTCTACTATGATGTCATTTGGGGCTTATAAAAACCAATTTGTTTCACCCTGTGATGGCTGTGTAATGAACGTGGTTGACTTGTGTTAACATTTCTTAAGATGTACTAAGGATTACATCATCCCCTTCTGCTGGAGGAGGGCTGCTTGTTTGTCCCAGCCACCCATGACTGAAATAATCACATAGAAACCATATTATTTAAATCATTGCTTGGCCCATTAGCTCTAGCTTCTTATTGGCTAACTCTTCCATCTTAGTTTAACCTAATCACAGAATACAGAGGGGACTCTCACATCACCCCTCTCTTCTATTAAGTAAATTTAATGAATATATATGGTTTTGTTTTAATCAAAATTCAAAACAAAACCAGAGTGACAATAAGCTGTACATGTGTATGCCTTAGATATTCCAAAATTTTCTCCACTTTCAAAGTTCTCAAAGACAAAAGCATCAAGTATCTTGGCATTCCACTCTCCCTTGTATTGTGGTTGATATTGTATCCTGTGTGAGCTACTTAGGTTGTATCAACATTGTGCAAGTTATAAGTAATGGACAACAGCTTATTATATACATTACTTTAAGTGATGAGCTTAGAAGCCCTGTTTGCTAATTTTCATTGTTGCTGTTGTTGTTGTTATAAACTGATTGGCCTAGTAGCTCAGACTTCTTATCAACTCTTATAACATATATTAGCCCATTATTCTTATCTATGTTAACCACGTGTCTCAGTACCTTATTTGGCAAGGCAGGCACATCTCTCTTCTTCTGTGGCTGGGTCATGACTACAGATTAGGACTTTCTTCTTAGAATTCTCCTCTTCTCATTAACCTGTCTATACTTCCTGTCTGGTTGTCCCACCTATACTTCCTGCCTTGCTACTGGCCAAACAGCATTTATTTAAAATATAATTGACAGAATATAGACCATTGTCCCATAGCACTTCCCTTTCTTTAAAAAAAACAAGAACTCTGAATCTAATATCCTTTGTTTAGCTTTTCTCCTGACCATTAGCCATAACAACATGTAACCAACATTCTAAACAAAGGAAAATATCCAAAGTTAATTTTTTGGGAACTTGGGTGTAGTTTGCCCAGCTACTATCTGCTGGTCGAGGGGAGCTGATAATCTTATGGGGACCTAAAGAAAACTTAGAATTATAATCAAGTCATGACTGGAATATTCTGTGAGGTTTGATCATCTCAGGCAACAGTCTTGAATCTGTTCTCAATGTAGAACTCAGACATCTGGGCCATCTGTTCCTAACAAAGATTTCTCAGGTGTTTTTCCTTGATCAAATCTGACTTTTCTTAATTTGGAATAAATCCATAGCCTCTCATTTTCTGAGGAAACAAAAGCAAAACCTTTTCTCCAAAGTAACATATCTTTTGACTTCAAAATATTTATCTTGGATTAATTCAGCAGCATTTATAAACAAATATCTTTTGGCAGCTGTTGCTCCTTCCTCAGCATTCAAACAATTCAAAGAGAACATAATAACATACAATATCCAGACTCTCTGTGTGTCTTTTTTATCTTTACATGGCTCTATTTTAACCTCTATTTTTAATTTTTGGCTTTTGAGACAGGGTTTCTCTGTGTATCTTTTTCCTGGAACTCACTCTGTAGACCAGGCTGTCCCTGAACTCACAGAGATCCACCTGCCTCTGCTTCCCAAGTTCTGAGATTAAAGGTATATGCCACCACACCTTGAACTCACAGAAGTTTGCCTGTCTCTGTCTCCTAGTGGTTTTAAGTCTAAAATCAAGATGCCAGCTCAGCCAAATGACCTTGACATCCCTCATCTCGGAATCTTTTTCTTCCTAGCCTCTCTCCACAGTTTCTGGTATCCCTTGATTCATAAAGGCAAACTTCAGTTTTCTTCTCCAAGTTATATGCCCTTCATGCATGTCTGGTTCTCCTTTTATAAAAATAACAATCATACTAGGTTGAGACCTAATCCTATTTAATTTAAATAATTATATATCCAATATTGCTATTTACAGATTAAGTCTCCTTCAAAGATGGGGATGCTAGGGTGTTAGCATATATACTCTGGGAACATCATGCACCTCACTTTATTTCTTCCATTTATGATCATTAATTGTAGAATTACAGGTGTTCATCAAGTATAGTTCATGATCAGATAGTGAATGGGGAGGCCATTTAACTGTTTAAGGCATCAAATCAATCCTCTGCTTCAGATTACTTGTCCTAACACAAATGGCCCTTAAATAAAAAATACTGTGAGTAAGTACTGTTTCACTTAAATGCATTTACTCGCTTCATATTCGTTTTCATCCTGAACCAGTTCTGACTTTTTCAGTGGAGTCTCTGCCGTGCATAGGTGATGTATCTACAAAGGGCACTAGGAAACAGCAACTAGCACTAGGAACATTACTTGGGGCAGATGATCAGATACACTTGCATGGAGGACCTACAATGCTTTGTTCATGGTTTGTGTTAGGAATATTTCTTAATGCGAGCTCCCTGCCAACACAAAAATTCCAATCAAGCTAAATCAAAACAAGCCAAATTAAAAAATATCCAGGTTTAATGGGAGATCTGCACTCTTGGGTGGCCCCAAAGGGGAACAGGGAGTCATAGGAACGCGACCCCTGGGAGGAAGAAAGGGAGACCACATGTTTCTCGTTCGGGAGATCACTTAAGTACCCTGGGCAGTGGTCCTGACCCCATCCCCAAAGAGGGGTCAAGACCTGGCCTGCTGGGATTTGGAGTCCAGACCATGCCCAGGGGCTAGGATAGATGGGAGGGGCAGGGGCCTAGGCTCCCAACTTGACAGTTTGGTTTTTCTTTTGCTTATTCAGTCATGGAGGAAAGAGTTTTCCAGGCACAGTGAAAATCCACAAAAAGTAAGTCAAATGTCAAAAGCTGAAAGCACTTATGTGTAGGAAAGCAGAACACACATTTGCCTTGTAGGTGAGCTAAGCATCTCCAAGCTCTGTGGATAATGTAGGAGGGGTATTCTAAAGTGTCATTTGCCAGAAAATGGCACTGTGAGAATGTTGAATTTGGGACCATGGCTTAATTCACCATTGCATGCAGCCTTTAGGGAATACTAATGTGACTCTCCTGCCTGGCCACATTGCTCCCAGAAACACGGTCATTAGTCCTGGCTCTGTAATTAGAAAACACATTTTGAGGGGTGAGGTATTTGCCCAAGGCCTTTCAGAGAAAACAAAAACGTTCCGTCTGGACTATCTGAGGACCATCTTAGCTTACTGCATCTGTTCTCTGCTGAAAGCTGACCTTGCCTAAGTTTGTGCTGCTCATATTTTCCTATATTCACAGCCATTCCTTGCCATCACTGTATTGCTTGGGTATAGTTTAATACCAGTTACTTAAGAGTCATCTAACAGTGTTGCATGACTGTTCCTGGGAAAACAACACATTTGTAGATGATGAGCTTTGCTGTCCACAACACCCACTCATCAATCTTTGCATCTTCTATGGTTATTCATGTAAAAATCTTCCAAGAAAATGCACACAGAGGACTTTTGAAAAACATTTGTGCAACAAAAAAATGAAGCTTTTTGGATTTTGTGGTGTTGACTTCAGCATTTTGGAAGGTAATTATATACTGAGTGATTGTTAGCACAGAACACAAGGCCCTCATGACCTCATCTTATTCAGTCAGCATTTATATTCAACTGCAAGCATCACATTCATATTCCCAACCCATTTTTGTCTTTCTGGCATTTGCCTGGTGAGTATATTTCATTGCTCATTTTAATCAGCTATCTTTTCTTTGACATGCAATTATTCCAATCATCTTTATATAGAAAACAAGAAGTCCCTCACAGGAATTCCTCACTGAGCAAAGAAAAACAGCTTATAGGAATTTCTGTGTGAGAGCTCTCGGGCCTGCCAGATGTTTTCATAGTGAAAATTGATAACTCTTTAGTCTTAGTTCATCTACTAGCAAAATATGGATGACAGTAATTTCTGGGACATTAGTGAATATTAAAGGAGTAATCATCGTTTATGTGGGAGTGTCATATGTCAATCTGTTGATTTCATTGGTTAAGCAATAAATAAACTGCTTGGCCCTGATTGGTTAGAACATAGGTGGGTGGAGTAAACAGAACAAAATGCTGGGAGGAAGAGGAAGTGAGCTCAGACTTCACGCAGCTCTTCTCAGAGCAGGACACACGCGATGAAGCTCTGACCCAGGATGGACGTAGGCTAGAATCTTCCCGGTAAGTGCACCTTGGGGTGCTTACACAGATGATTAGAAATGGGCTAAATTAATATGTGAGAATTAGCCTAGAAGAGGCTAGATAGAAATGGGCCAAGCAGTGTTTAAAAGGATACAGTGTCCATGTAATTATTTCGGGTAAAGCTAGCCATGTGGGCAGCTGGGGTGCTGGGGACACAGCCCCGCCGCTCCTATCACTACACATTGTGGCAGAGGAGAAACTTTTCCTCTTCTATTCTTTTATAACACAGGATCAATAAAGCATGGAGGGAGGATTTTTCCTGTATCAAGCCATATTCTAGTTGGCCACAGGTATAAACTCATTTCTGATGCTAACAAGAGATAGGGAAATACCTTAGGCTAAGGGTTCAATACCACATTACTACTCCCACTCCTAAATTTCAAGTAGAAGGTCTTCATATTACGTACAACTTTTGATGTATCAATTGAAAACTAGAAGTTCCTCTGAACTCCCAGTTGTGTTCATTTGGTGAAATAACTCTCAGACTCATGAATGTGATACCTATTTTTATAAGGGGTAGTACTTATTATAAAGGATACATCTCAGCCAAATGGATGAACTACAACCATGTCTGTCTATGCTGTAACAGACTTACTAGAAATATAGGTATGCAATGGGGGCAGAAGGAGGATCAGCTACTTTCATCTGGGGTTCAAAAGAGCTGTCTTTCAAATGGCATGGACATTCTGTGAAATTTACACTTGTTTATCGCTTTTGTTTAGACTCTCAAATAGCAGTCCCACCACATTTACCTGCCAATCAAAAAAACATCAGCAGGGGGGCTGGAGAGATGGCTCAGAGGTTAAGATCACTGGCTGCTCTTCCAGAGGTCTTGAGTTCAATTCCCAACAACCACATGGTGGCTCACAACCATTTGTACTGAGATCTGGTGCCCTGCTCTGGCATGTGGGCATACATCAAGGCAGAAAGTTGTATACATAATAAATAAATAAATCTTTAAAAAAAATCAGCAGTCTAGTTTAGATGCTCATCATCTGTGGCCTAGACAATAACAATTTTCTTTGCTATGGTTGCATAATGCAACAATGATCCATAACTGTTTGTCACATTTTATGAGCTCAAGGCTCAGGTATATCCAATATTCAATATCCAATGCAAGAACTCCCTAAATGCTAATGTGAAGTAATCCATTGATTAAGTAAAACAAAGGGAGTGTTTAATACAACCTCGTGGCTTTGTCACCTATCCATATCTCCAGCAACAACCAATGGTATTTTATTTCTGGCCTGTGCTATGAAGTTTCTTACCTCTGAGTCTTTGTCAAGCTGTCCCCCCACCAGCAGTGCAAGCTCCCCTTTTATCTGATTAACCTCCAAATCAAAATTATTCTCTGAAACAGATGATGCAGCATCTTTAGGAGACAGAACTCTCAGTGCTATGACAAGCCTTGGTAGTCCCTGTGTTTCTGCAGATTCCTAAGCTTATAGAAATGATGATATTTACCATGCCAGCATGTGTGTGTGTGTGTGTGTGTGTAGAATAATCAGGGGTTATAAAATTTTATATTTAATATTCATTTGGTTTGCATCTGATTTTTTCTTAGATATGCTAACTTCATTTCTCTTTTTGAGGCAGAGAAATTGAGATCAGAAAGCTGTTACAATTTACATAGGATGAGTTTCCACCAAAAGGCCCATATGTGGCCCTTTTGGCCAACAGCTTGTAGATCTTTTCATTGAAGGACAATTGAGTCAAGAAGGTTCTGACAGCCCTAAATGGAATATCATTATTAACTCTATAACCATGTAGGCTCAGAAAATATCATTGAAAAGGAAGCAGAAAAAATGTAAGACCAAAGAATTGGAAGAAGTGCTACAAAATGCTGTCTTCTGGGTATGACAGGGACATTGTAGTCATGAATTTGCAACAGTTGTGATTACTTACACAAAAGCTATATATATATATATATATATATATATATATATATATATATATATATATGTAGAAGATCAATCAAGCTAAAATTCAGACATAGGTGAAAGAAATATAGGTCCTACTTCATACCAAGGAACTTTGGATGTTGATGGTTTCCAGGAGAAAGAGAAGGAACCTTTGAATGTATTACAATCTTTGATTTTTAAGCTTTTCTATAAAACCACAGTACTGAAATTAATCTACCTTGGATATAAATTTACATGCCTACAAACTAAAGATTTTTGACCAAGAAACAAAATTGTAAAATGGAAAAGAAGCATATTTAACCTCCTTTTACTGTCCTGAAGCTGTAGTTTTCTGGGACTAGTTCTCTTTTTGCAAGCCTGTCTTGTGGCTTCTGCTCCTCATGGCAAGAGGTTAAGACACAGGCTCTCTGCCGGTCAGCCAGCCTGCTTGACAGGCATAGCTGTGCAGATCCGTACCCTTACTTCTCACATCTTGAGGGACTCTTTGAGACCACGAGTAAACAAAAATGCTTGCCCCATGGTAAAATTTTTTTTTACCTTGCGTCACTGTTGAATTCCCTCGAATCTGTCTCATGGTCGGGTTTACCATGGCGATTCTTGCTGGGCTGGTGCTTTGCCCACTGGCCGTGGTGGTCCAAGTGCGTGGACAGGCCTGTCCTGAGTGTGCAGCTATGTTCCTCTCACCTCCATGGTGTTCTCAGGCCTCACATTTGGGGGCCATCTATCCCGGCCAGCGGAATACGAAAGGGGGTCCATGAAGAACCTAGGGGAGAGGAATGAAGGGGCAGGAGACATGAAAAATGACAGCAAGGCAGATTTCTGATCAAGCCTTCTCGTTTATTATTTCCTTAGAAGCTGTTATATAGCACATGGGCAAAGGGGGGGAGGGAAAGGGTGTTGGGGGAAGGAAAGGTGTCAGGAAACTCAGCTCTGCTGGAATTCAGGTCTGGAGACATCCCTAGCTGATAAGTAAATACTGAGGGTCTGTGATTGTTGACTAACAAAGAAAATGCTCATAGGTTCCAGAGCCTGGTGCTGCAGGTCTCTGCAGAGATAAGATGCCAGGTTGATTTCCTAGATCCTGTAGAGGGGATAGAGGTAAATATTTTTCTTAATTTGTGAGCTTAAAAAGGCTGTAAACAAAATGCAGATCTCAAAACACAGGTCTTTGCTTCCGGCAATTTTATGTACTAGTTAAGTATTACTGTGTTATAACCCACTTCTAAACTCAGTGGCTTAAAACCATGTGTGTACATTTCTCTTATTTGTGTGGTCATGGTTTGGAGGACAACCTAGGTGGATAATTCTGGCTAAACACTTTTTCTCTGGACAGTGATTCACTGTGTGTATTCACTGTATTTTGTGTGTAAGCATCACACAAAAACACACTATCTCAGGCTAGAGAGATGGCTCAGAGGTTAAGAGCACTGACAGTTCTTCTAGAGGTCCTGAGTTCAATATCCAGTGACCCTTGGTGACTCACAACCATCTATAATAAGATCTGATGCCTTCTTCTGACATGCAGGAATATATGCAAACACACACTATATACATGATAAATAAATAAACCTTAAAAAACTCCCTATCTCCTCTTAAACTAATCCAAGTACAGTCTCCAATGCCTCCATGCACAAGAACTATTTTGTGACCATAAAAATAAGAAAGAATATTGAAGTCTGTGATCTATAACATTCATTCACTCAGCATGTATTTCTTAAGTTTTAGTTGTGTGTGAGGCAGTTTTCTAAGTACTTAGAACACAAGTGTGGGGAAAAGCCTTTTCTCTTTTTGAGAAAGAATGAGCAACAATAAACAAAATCTCATATTTTTTTAGTAGACATCACAATGTAATATCAATGAACTAGAACAGGAAAAAACAAAATAATTTTAATATTCATTATTACAGGATTACTAGAACAAAGAAAAACTATTTGATCTCATATCACTGTGGTACCTGCCAAAGGCTGGTGATGTATTACCTGACAGTCACATTGGAGGCCAAGATTCACATGGATTCAGCTAATAGAATCACCTTAAATGACAACTGATTATCAGACCAATATTGAAGAGCACTTACTCTGGGGTTAATAACCCAAGCCAATGATATGGAGAAGAATTCAACAAGATGTCTTCACAGTGATGCCACTTTAGCTTTTAAAGATACAAAGCTACATGTAGTGTGTAGCTGAGCTCTCAACAACAATGTGGATAGACAATCAGAAGTTAGTGTTTAGTGAAAATAGTTACAGTAAAAATAAATTATTAAAGAGAAAAAAGAGTAGCAGAATTGATCTTGCATAAATCTTCATATCTCTTATTCAAAATTTCCATTATAGACAAATGTATAATTTTCAAATGTGAGTATGATGTTGGTATCAGAATGATGCTCCATCTCCCCACCTCTCTCTCCTTTCCTCCTCTCTCTTCCTCTTTTTGTCTCTCTCTCCTATATACATAGGTGTTTATAGGTTTTATTTTGATTTTTACAATGTAGGAATTTATTCATTTAAAGTAGAAATGTAGAAACAATTTTATTCTTAGAGGTATAAATGCTCTTTGAATAAAATGCTATGAAGCATAGTCCCCCACAATACCATTAATTAAAACTTCACCATATGTTTTTTCTTCTGCTTCTCATTTCACAGTATCTCAGAAATAAGAATTTTATTGTGAACCTATCTCAAGTGTGACTGAATTCCTAACTCATCAATGCTATTGGCAGAATATTGAGTTACTTTGGTCCAGAAGTATAGAACAAAAACTATTTCCTTTGTGAATGTATTCTAAACACAAACTTTCTCCCTCCCTTTCTCCTTCCTTCCCTTTCTCTTTTTCTCTCTCTCCCTATATGTGTGTATGTGTTTATTTACCTCTGAACAAAAGAGAGTACTAGTTAAAAGGTATGTACATATGCATTTTGATATGTAATTTAATAGTTAAAATGTGCATGTTTGTAACTCACAGGTCTAATTTGGAAGCATGGAGCAGGGGAGAAGGAAGGGAAGAAGGGTGTCAGGGTCCGGTATTAGCCCGGACCATAAATTATTTTTCTCTGAGCCAGACTCCAACATAAACTATCTCTCTCTGGACCAGTATGGAGGTACAGGAATAAAGACACAACTCACATGGTTTTATGGGGAGGGAGATTCTCCATGGTCCCTCACAATATCCTGAGTTCACATGCTGAAGAATTCTCTTCACTTTACTGTCCAAACAGCTTTTATACCAAAACATAAACTGAAGGGTAAATGCAGCATTCTGTCTCCTAGGTAACAAGGCTTTTAGTCAGGTCCACAACTACCTATGAGCTCTGTATGTGCTAGCTGTCAGGCAGGCTTGAATTAGCATCTCTACCAGGCATCCTCCAAATTACAAAGAAGGAGGCAAAACAACATCCCAACCTTTTGTTAGGTAGTGACAGCCTATCTGGAAGGTTATGTGACTGCTCTGGATACTAGTCATGACCAGAGAACTTGGCTGTCACATCATGTAAATATGGACCTACATAATGAGAAGAGGAGGGGAGAAGGGGAGGGCTGGAGAGAGCTTGAAGGAATGGGATAATTGAAATGGAGGAAGGATAGATATGAGAGCAATGAAAGAGATATGATTGAGGAAGCCATTTTGGGATTAGCAAGAAACCTGGTTCTAGAAAAATTCCCAGGAATCCACAAGGATGACCCCGGCTAAGACCCTACGCAATAGAAGAGAGGGTGCCTGAACTGGCCTTGCCCTGTAGTCAGACTAATGATTATTGTAAATATCACCATAGAACCTCTGACCAACAACAGATGGAAACAGAAGCAGAGATCCACATCAGAGCACTGGACTGAGCTCACAAGGTCCAGTTGAAGAGCAGAAGGAGGGAGAGTATGAGCAAGGAAGTCAAGACCATTAGGGGTTCACCCACTGAGACAGTGTGCCTGAGGTAATGGGAGCTCACCAACTCCAACTGACCTGGGAATGAAGGAGCATGGAATGAAACTAGTCCCTCTGAATGTAATTGACAGTTGGGACAGACTGAGGGGCCAATGACAATGGCACTGGGATTTGTCTCTACTGGATGTACTGGCTTTTTGGGATCCTATTCTCTTTGAATGTATACCTTGCTCAACCTAGATGTAGTGGTGAGTGTTGTTCCTTTTTGGAGACGAAAAGGCTGCACATGCGCAGAAGGATCATCGGACTACAATTCCCAGAAACGATAGCACCTCATCGAACTACAATTCCCAATTCAACAAAAGCCACGCATGCACAGGACATCTTTTCCCAGACACACCTGGATCCCCTTTAATAAATAGGGAATGCCATAATTCACCCTCTTTTCTCCTTTTGTCTCTTCACCCCGTCCCTCACCTGTCATCACCCCCCCATTAAAGTTTACCCACGTGGGACTGCCGTGTGTCTCGTGTTTTCTCTCCAACCCCACAGAAAGAACAAGATTGGTGCCATCTGCTCGGGGACCTTTCCTCCCTGTATCTTCACCTGAGGCCGCAGGCTCTGGTTTTTGGTGCCTCCCGGAGCCCAGGGCCTCCCGGGACAAGGTCAGAACCGACAACCTGCAACTGCCCCCATGTGTTCCACTTCTCTGAATGCGGCCCTCTGCGACCAACAGCAGCTGATTTGTGAGTTTACCTGAGTTGGCTGACCATCTCCTCTCACCCAGAGATGACCGGTTTGCTCCTGGCTTTCTCTGGCTTGTCCTGGGTATGGATGCTAACCCCCCAGCCTTCCACTCTCACCCCTCGGCCTTCCACCCTCAGCTAGACCTATTTTTATCCGTGCCTGGAAGCTCAGATCTTCCAGTTCTCACCTCTTCTTTCTGATCTTTTTTCTGTCCTCTTTATGTACAGGCTCATTATGGTTTGAGCACCTCCGCTGCATCAGGCGGCATTCAGGCCTAACTGTTCCCTCCTACCCGGGACTTGGCGTCCTGTCGGAGGCTAGGATCGGTTCAGTCAGGCTATAACACTGCCCTCTGGTCACTCGGATGCCTGTGTCCAGAGTTGCCAGTGTTCGTGGCATCTTCTGGTGCCTTCTGCGGATATTTTCACAGTTCTAGCCATGGGTGCTAAGCCTTCAAAAACAGTTTCCCCCATCCTCTCCCCAGGACAACTTCTGGAGGCTCTTTAACCTCATGCCCTAATTCCTTCTGTTAAGTTATCTACACTCATCTGTCTTTGTTCAAAGACATGGCCAAAATATAATTTACGGGGAACTTTAAATGGCCTCCTCATGGCTCCTTTGACCTTGATATTTTACGGGAGCTAGCTAACTTCTGCCATCGTTCTGCTAAGTGGAAAGAAATGATGTACATTATGGCATTCTTTTACATGGCCCTTAAAACTGACCCCTCCGCTGCTTCTCACTGTTCACCTGCCCACATGTTCTTAGCAATGCTGTCCCCCCAGAAACCCTCTGCTCCTGCCATGGACCCCATGGATGAACCTCCACCCCCCACTGGCCTCAAGGGGCCACCCCCTCTCGCTCTGCCCGGTCGAGCAACAGCTCACCCATTCCTCTTTCCTCCAAGGTTTCTTCTAGGCACGGGAAGGACTCACCTAACCGTTCTCCTTCTAGGTCCCCAAAAAAGTCCCGTTGAAGATCTGCAAGGGCCTCACCTAGCCCCTCCGACAGAGTTCCACATAAATATTCTTCAAGGTCACCTAACCATTCTCCTTCTAGCTCCCCAGGAAACTCCCGTTCGAGATCTACAAGGGCCTTGCCTAGTCCCTCCAACTCAGCTTTACCCCATTTCTCCTGCAGCAGATTGCACAGTCATTCCCCTCCCCCCTCCCGCCACAGATCACACAGGCAGCCAAAAGTTTCTTTGGACTCTCCCCGCCACAGGTCACACAGGCAGGCAGAAGCTTCTTCGGACTCCTCCCTATCCCCCTCCTACCCTATGCCTCCCCCTCGATCTTTCAAAGCCCCTCTGGGCTCCTGCCATCACTAATCACCATTCCCCCATTGTTATTCACTTAAAACACCCACACCTGAGGATATCAGGTTCCTAAAAGCTACCACGGCCTTTTGTCAAATCTGCCAAAAGATAACAGCCCAGAGTTTACTTCCCAGATTTCTCAAAATCTGTCTAGGGCACTTGGAATCCCCTGAAATTTCCACATACTGTACCACCCTCAGTCTTCAGGTAAGGTAGAATGAACTAACAGCTCTTTAAAGAAAGCCCTCGTTAAAATGTCACAGGAACTCCACCTCGACTGGGTAAGACTTCTGCCTCTGGCTCTTCTCAGGCTTCGGGCTCTCCCAAAGGGCCCCCTTTTCATTTCACCCTTCGAACTCATGTAAGGGCAGCTGGTTTTAACCCCCGGCCTCTCATCAGGAACCTCTCCCATTCCTGATCACCTGCTCACTCCCCTTCTTTTCCACCTATGCTTGCTACTGTGGGACTTCACAGATCACTCACTATCTCAACCATGTGCTAACACATGTCCACCGCCAGTTAAAATAGGAGATAAGGTATTATTCTCACCTCCAGGCCAACATCCTTCATCCCTTTCCCCTAAATGGCAGGGTCCCCTCAGAGTAATCCTTCTAACTCCCACAGCTGCCAAGCTTAAGGGAATTCCTCACTGGATTCACCTGTCACATCTTAAACCGTTCCTCTCCACAGCTCAAGATAATCCTCCATACATGGTAACTCAGACAGGACCTTGTTCTTTTAAGTTCCAAAGGACACCAGGTTCAGTCCCCTCTACTCCAGTCTAAGGAAAACAGTGGTCCCATCCTTCACTTAATCCTCCTGTGTTAACACACCCTCCCTTCTTTAAATTCGTAAATAACCATCTAGCTGTCGTTACAGAAATTATCATCGAACACGGAGTCAAAGGTTCAGGTGGTAAGCAAATTCTTAACAAAGTTCCTTGATATAACAGGTCTGTCACTGACTGCAGCAGTGACCCCTAAAATGTTAAGGAATATACGGTTAAAATCTATTTTTTAAGACATTTTCTTTAAGCTCCAAGATGCCATCCCGACCCAACTAAAAGAAGTAGACACAAACAGATCATTAACGGAATAAGTACCATTCAATTAACGGAATAAGTACCATTTAATTTTTTTTATCATTCTTAACCCCAGACCTCCTAAAGCCCCCCCCACCCCAAATCTCCCCTTTTACTTTCCCAAACCCCCTCTCCCCTTAATTTTTTTCTCTACTAATGTGACTTTTGTTTTCCAGCATCTTAACAATGACCCAGCTACTCAAGAGCCAGACAGACATGATTTCTTCAATCAGCCACCTCAAAACGTCAGTGGACAGGACATAATCAACAAAACATCATCAGAATGATTGGACACTCCCCGGATCCCTAAACGCCCAAAGCCAGCAGGAAGCAGTCATGAGAGACCAGGCTACGCTCCCATTCCCTACCCGTTAAGACCCTCAATCCCCCCCCATTTATTTAAATAAAACCAAAAAGGAGAAATGTTGTTCCTTTTAAGAGACGAAAAGGCCACACATGTGCAGAAGGATCATCGAACTACACCTCATCGAACTACAATTCCCAATTCAACAAAAGCCACGCATGCGCAGGACATCTTTTCCCAGATGCACCTGGATCCCCCTTAAAAGCAGGGAACGCCATAATTCACCCTCTTTTCTCCTTTTGTCTCTTCACCCAGTCCCTCACCTGTCATCACCTCCCCATTAAAGTTCACACATGTGGGACTGCCGTGTGTCTTGTGTTTTCTCTCCAACTCCACAGAAAGAACAAGAGTGAGGGCCTTGGACTTTCCACAGGGCAGGGTGCCTTGCCCTCTCTTCAGACTGGAGGGGGGTGGGGAAGAGGGTATGTGGAGGGAGTGGGAGGGAAGTGGTAGAAGGGGAGGAAGTGGGAATTTGGATAGGTATTTTTTAAAGTAACAAAATAAAAATAATAATAAAAACAAAAGCTTAATGGTGCTCTAATGATTCACAGGTCAGATTAGAAAACAGATGCAGAAAAATGAAATTCTCAAATGAATACAAGACAGATCAGGAACACAATCCCCATCGGCCTTTAGGATAATGTTACTGTTTCCCACTATATCCATAGAGATTCTCACATCTTTACAAAACTTGATTAAATAAATGCTCTTTCTTGTCACCTATCAATTATAAGGGCCATTCAAAAAAATAATGGTCTGATTGACTGCCCAAACCTGGATGAGTGACGAAGTTGACTACTGGAGGTGTATCATGCTGCTCCAGCTTAGCTTTGGAGTCTATTACTTATCTAGAAATGGTCTCTACCACCAAGGTCACGCCAAATTAGAGAATGTTCTTTTATTTGTTCATTTGCTTTTGAGAGTATTTTTCTTGCTAAGTAGTCCAGTCTGTACTTAAACATCCATTTTTCCTACCTCAGACTGCTGAGTACTGGAATAGTAAATGATTGCATCAGGCCATTTTCTCTGTCTTTTCTGCATCATTGCTTACACTGAATAGTGATAGTCCAAAAAACAAATGCAGTCATTAAACATTGATTGAATGATTACAGCAGAGGTCAGTACAGATACCTCTTATTTCTTACATCCATGGAACTTTTAGCTCCTAGTAAAGCAACAAGAAAAGAAAAGGAAAAGTCAGAATAACAGTCAGAGGTACTGAAACAAAAACTCCCAAGCATGCCACTGCACAAAGGCTTACAACAGAATAGAGTTTATGCAAATTTCTACAATAGACTCCCTGATCCTGGTGGTCTTTAAGCAGTGTATATGAGAGATAGCTTTGTGGGTGTGATGGAAGTTATCTCAGGCATGACTCTGATTTGTGCACAGAGTCAACAAAGCAAGTTCAAAGAAAACTGTTTCAAACACATGCAGCAGAAACTGCATCCATTACTTCTCCATATTTCCACTGGTGAAAAAGTACATCTAGCGGCCACCATTAGCTTCAAGGATGCTATAATATTTGGTTCCAGGAAGGGCCTGGGAAGAACAGAACAGTTTATCAGAGACTACAGTTAGTAACTAGCATTAATATTTAAAGTTCAGACTGAAGACAGAGACCAAGAACAACGAAGTCCAACTGCATTTCTTTGACAGCCAAGGTCAGTATGGATGCTCAAAGCAAACAGTTCAGTGAATCCCAGAAGCTTGAATGCTGTACTGGGGGGGTGAATGCCCAGTGCCTTTTCTTCTGAAGAACCATGCAAACTTTCAAAATATCAAAATATAAAGGCCTATTCAAACAATAGAAGGAAAGGAGAGAGAGGAATAGTGAAAGCACTGGAAAGAGAAATAACAGTAACAGTCTTTTGGAAGTGGCAAGTTTATACTAAAGAGTCAGGATTTGCAATGAAGACAGCAAAAGGCACTTCCAGTGTCATGCACTGCCTTTGGTGATGGAAGGTGTGAGCTTTGCAAAGCTTGCCATTTCCTACAGTTTTTATAAGCTGCAAAAGCAAGTCAGACAATGTTAAGTGCCTTATCTTTTCTGTGGAATACAATAAAAGCTATAATAGCTTTTCCTGTATGGTGGCAAGTCAGAGGAACTAAAGCACTTCCATTATTGTGTCTGTGGGAGGCACAGTAGCCAGAATGAGTTTTGGAAAAGTAAACCACATTTTCAGAATAAAGAGGAATTCTTTTTCCTAATGTCTTTCTCCTAAAGTAGAAAATTCAATAGCAAATAAAATACCTTAATTTCTGAATAATATTTTTATTATAAAACAGCTATGAGTATGGAACAGAAATTCTAAGGATCCAAGAAAAACCTGAAGTATACCTATTAAGAAACTAAAACTAGGGCTAAGATGTTGATTTTGGTTTTGATATGAAAATGAAATTAACAGGTGATTGAAGAGGCCAACATTTAAGATGAAAGAACATAACAGATTTTAGAGAAAAAAAGATATTCATGTCTTTGACCCATTAGTGCACATTTTTATCTAACAGAATAAGAGACCACACTTACAAAGAAGAAGCTTGAGGACTTGGTGATCCTTGGACTCACTGTATATTTTCAGCTTTCTAACCTACAATGCCATCATTTCTGCCTTTTACAATATCTACTCACATCCGTCCAATCTCACTCAGTTCTTTCTTCCAACCTATATATTGACAACTTTGCCCTCACAGTTCTCATTACCTTTTGAGCCCCTATGATACCCTGGTGATCAGGTTTATCAATGAATTTTATTTAGCTTTACAGGTGTTTTTCTAGTCCCTCCTCACATATGTACCTTGATTCCCAGCTAACTTAACCCAGAATCCATAGTGAGACAGACACTGTCTCAGTAATGCATCTGAGGAATATGAGGGTAAGAAAGGGCAGGGAGTGTGGGGCAAGAGAAAAATAGAGAGGATTTGAGTCTATTCACTAAATAAACTCTAAATATATTTATTTATTTAACAAACACTCACTGTGTGTCAGGGCCAGTTCTAAATATTTTGCAAATAATAGTCCTTTGAATGATCATAAAGTTTCTAAATAGACAAGCATTATCTTTCATAGAAACCAGTTAAAACTGTGACATTCTCAGTTGTCAGTGAATTAGGGCCTTCTTATCCTTTTTATTCTTCTTATCCTCCCATCTTCAGTCTCCTGACTTTCTTAAAATTACAGTATGCATACCAAATCTCAGACTTGGTTAGGAAAACTGCCGAGGTAACATTTGATAAAAGGAATGAATACTATTATTTTCTCTCATGAATATTCTCTTAAGATTCGCCTGCCACCAAAATCTCTACCAGTACTGTAGGGAGGGATGATGGTGACTTAGTTCATATCATGTTCTGACACAGTAAATTATCCTCCACCTTAGGTCTTCCTGCAGAAGCCTTTAAGACAATAGGAGGGTGCGAACCAAGAAGACTCAAACTGTTGAGTGCCACATTTAAACTTAGGGACTTAGCAGCTGTCTACCACTCATCTATACAGTGAGAGTAATCATTCATGGGCTAGATGTTGTATCCATTAAGTCAACTGTGTGACCAGAACTTTTTATAGGACAGCGACCCAGAGAAAGCACCCATGGGATTTTGCTACTATATTTTTCATTATATTCTTGTTTCATTTATCTCTACCAAACATATTTTTAAAGATTTATTTATTTATTATTTATACAACATTTTGCCTCCACGTATGCCCCCACACCAGAGGAGAGCACCAGGTCTCATTACGGATGGTTCTGAGCCACCATGTGGTTGCTGGAAATTGAACTCAGGACCTCTGGAAGCACAGCCAATGCTCTTAACCACTGAGCTATCTCTCCGGACCCCAAACATATTTTAAACTCAGTTCAACATGTTACTAATTCATTATAGCTTTGTAAATTCTTCTCAGATAGTAGACTACTGCTGGGCTCATAACAAGCATGGTAAGTAGTGCTGAAGGTAAGGACGTCTGAATCCTGAAGCCAGCCTAACAACTACAGCTAACATTTGCCAGCTGAGTTTGTTTACCCACCTGATAATTAGGAGAATCAGTGACTCCTATACATTAGGACTGTTGAAAACTTTCAATTTATATGTACACATATCTCATGCACAAATGTAGGCACACACATACAAACACACATGGATACTAAGTATTCAATAAGTGACAATATCTTCTCAACATTACAATGCTAACCTTTCTTTTCACATAAAGTCAATAAAGAATCAATAAAATGTTTCTGGTTACAGAAGATGTCACATCTCTTAGTTGTGCCAGAACTTGAATAAGCTATTTGGAATTTAAAAAAAATTAAATAATCATTTTACGGAAACAAATTCTACTATTTAAAGTGCCAAATTGCCAATACAATCAAGCACTCAGGACATTACAGAAACATTCTTTGATGAAGAGCTTGTTAAATAAGTTCTGTCACTTTGAGAAATAAATCCTTCTTTCAATAAAAGGGCATAGTTAATGCAGACAATTTCATTTCCTGTTCTTTGGACTTCATTAAATTATATTAAATCCTTGAAAAGAAAAGAAAACCAATAATTTGGCCCTTGTTAATCTTCCAAAGGCTAATGGTATATTTTTTAGTAATGTGTCTAGTAAGTAATGTGTTTAGTAAGGTGACAATCATTTCTCAAATTATTAGGAAAGTTGAATTTAAATTAATTGAAACACAACAGTGTTCACTGATAAGAGTTTTTTGGTCTATATCAAGAAACGATTATATTAGACATTTAAAATAAAGTTTTGTTGATTCTAAGACATCTTAAAAATAGAAAATGCATCCATCTATCTGCTTATTGTTCAATTCTGTTCTAGGCCAGAGCAGCCTTGATGTTACAGATAGTTTACAAGTACAGTTTTTTCAGTACTCAGCTATTTTTCTAAGTTTAATTTATTTATGTTAATAGGAACAAATGAGGGCCAGAAGGCTGTTACTAGTTTATCTGGGTTCTTCCTTTTGAAAGGTGAATGTCCTTGAGCTGATTATTATAATCTTGAATCCTAGACTTTTATCATACTCTTTCTTGGTACTTGGATATTCAGTAACATCTTTGACAATTTAAAAAAATGGTCAGGAAAAACAGGAGAAATATGGGGGATTCTGTGAACTATAAAGAAAACAGGAAGGGAAAATGTTACAAGAGGAAAAGCATACAACTCCATGAAGATCAATATTCTAGACACGATGATAAGTTAAGTAGACTGTTTGACGCATGGAGTAGGCAAAAGGATTTTTAAACATCACATCATGGGAAGCTCAGTAGCAAAATATTTTATGCCTTTTCCATGTTGTTTTGAAGGAAGATTTCCACATAAAGACCACCAATGACTGCTTGGTTCAGTGGTGGAAGCAGCAATTCACCCAGGAGCAAACCAACTGTGTTCCAGAAAGTTAACTGGAGATATGTTTAGTTATAATTTTAATTTAGAAATGCCCCACTACCATAGAGGGAGAATATCATAGGGCAATAATTTTTATTTCTTAGGACCCCTAGCTGTTCTTTGGTCTAGGGAAGTATGAGGAGTAGGTAGACTTTGAAAAAGGGCCACTAAATCTTCCAAGAGAAACTAAATTAAAAACACAATCTTTGTCTTTTGAAATCAGTATTTCAGATGCTCTTTTATTGAATAAAATGTCCCTGCTTAAGCTTACCTCATTAGACAATCCAATACCATCTAAGGGGTATTGGTCATGAAGCAGTGAGAAGATTGTTTTCTAAACTCAATGCTAAGGTCAAGTGGTCCAGGCAAAGTCGGGTCTTTGTTACGGTTTACTCTGGGCCCGAAACTTTCTCCAGATTCTGCCAGTTTTGCTCTTTGAACCTGTGAAGGTTGAACAACAGTAAGACATTTTTAGTAGTATGAGTGGTGGCATGAAATGAACACAGGTAACAGTGAAGACCTCCAGTGTAGTTCACACATGGAGTCTGAGAGATGGTGATCAGCATGGGAAGACAACAGCCTCCATTGTCACTTACTCTAGGTATCATGGAGCATATGAAAAATGGGAACCAGGGTTCTATCTTCCTGATATATGGGACCCCAAAGACGAACATAGCACATGGCATTAAAAGTGACAGTGATAGATAGCTAATGATGATTCCTGACCAAAAAAAACATAAAAGACCATAGCAGCTCCTGAGCAGAAAACAAACAAACAAAAACAAAACCAAAACAATCTGATAAAGTGAACTTGAAAGTACAGCTTGTGATCATGGACATGAGATTCTTCTCTTCCTGAGAAGAATATTTCAGGGGAATTGAGAGAAGAGAGGAAGGGTTGATCTGACTACTAAGGAGACATGACCCAATTGTGTAGGTGATAGAATTTATGCATTATGTATGCTAGTTTTATGTCACAACCTGGCTGGGGCCTGGTGTTTACGAAACATATTTAGAAAGCTGTGGTGAAGATGATGTGTAGATATAATCAACATTCATGTCTTAGTTTGGGTTTAATTATTGCTATGGAAAGACAACATGACCACAGCAACTCTTACAGAAAAAACATGTAATTGAGGGTAGCTTGCTTACAGTTTTAGAGATTCAGTCTGTTATAATCATGTCAGCGAGCGTGGCAGCATGCAGGTAGATGAGAGTGCCACATCATTCAGGTCAACAAGACTTTGACTGTCACAATGAGGGAAGCTTGAGAAAAAGAGACCTCAAAGCCTGCCCCACAGTAACAAACTTCCTCCATCAATGAGAACAGGAGAATTCTGGGAAGGAGGAAGCCCATTTCTCCCCAGTCCTATCCCAACCACAGAAGAAGGAAGATGTAATTGCCTGTCTAAAAAAGGTACTAGTGATATGGCTAACATAGATAAAAATAATGGGTTAATATAAGTTATAATATTAATATTAATAAGAAGCCTGAGCTAATGGGCCAATCAGTTTATAGTTAATGTAAACCTCTGTGTGATTTTCTTTAGGGATAAATGGCTGTGGGACCCAGTGGAATGACAGAAACCAGGACAGGAAACCCTCATTCAATAAGGAAACAGCAGTAAGTTGACCCTGAAAGATGAAGGCTTGGGCTGGAGAGTTGGCTCAACAAATTGTGCCAGATGGTGGTGGTACACACCTTAAATTCCAGCACTCCAGAGGTTGAGGCAGGCAGATCTCTGTGTGTTCAAGGCCAGTCTGGTATACAAGAGCTTGTTCCAAGACAGGTTTCAAAGCTACAGAGAAACCCTTGAAAACAAACAAACAAACAAACAAAGAACACATTTTTTTTTTAGAGGACCAAGCATCCATATAGTGGCTTTCAATCATCTATAACTCCAGCTCTAAATGATCTGAAGCCCTCCTATGGTCTTCGTGGGCAGGCACCAGAATTTATACATATAAAGTAATAAAATCTAAAAGTTTTAAAGTTAAAACAAAACAAGCAAACAAATGAAAGATTTTCTGGAAAGGGGCAATTTCTCCTTGAAGACTATAACATAAAAGCCCTGCCTTGGTTTCCAGCCTTCCTAAAAAAAAAATTGGGCTTGCCAGTCTCAAAGCTGTTGAGTCAACTCTTCAAAATAAACTCTGACCCTGGTTATATATTTGTGCCTTTTATAGATTTTTATACATTTATGTATCCATATATTTGTATATGTTTTTCTTTAAAAATCTGACTGACATAAATGTAATAAATAAATATATAGAGAGACTTATGAGTGTTTTAGAAACATGTCAAAATTAATTTAAATATTTTAAGCAACAGTGATCTAACCTGTTGCATTTAGTAAAACCAACCTAGCTAGCCCAGTAAGAAGGAAGCTTTCATATCTTAGTTCACTGGCTGGCCAATACCCATGGTTCATATCTAACATCCATGCTGGCATTAAACATACTGCAATGACACAGAGATCATGGTGTTAAATTAAATTAGCCTATGGATGTTCTTACATAATAAATTAAGACCTAGCATGTAAACTTATGGAAAACCCAACTTAGGAGAATAATTTCTAAGGAAGAGCTGTGTCTCAGCCTATCAGAAAAATAGAATTTCAGCTCATTACAACATTCTAAATCATGTGTAAATATAAAACACTCAACTAGCTAGCCCAGTTGTCTCTACCTTGCTTCCATTTTCTGCCTATAAATATCATTTGACCACTATACTACTTAAAAAAACTTTGAATTTATAACTGCTAATAATAAAGGAAAACCAAGTAGAACATAAATTTAACAGTAATTTTGAACAATAGTTACATAAAGTTAAGTGAAATGCTTCTCCTTTCTCTGTTTCTTTTTTTCTTTTGTACTATTTTTCTCCTAAGCACTCCTTAGAATTTTATAAGGTGTATAATTACAAGAGGTTAGACTGTGTTATAGTAATGATGGGATGGGAATTTTAATAATATGAAAGTAGGTAAAGGTTTAAAAGGTCATCAACAAGTTAGCAATCTCACATAAATAATGTTATTGAAAAAATCCATATATAATTTATTTCTGTCCTCAGTCTTGGAGAAAGTCTGAATAATTATCTCACTTATTTGTGCATTCTAATTCTGGTTTTGCACGACTTTTTGAACAAAAGGGAACTGGCACTGACTATGCCTAATCTGTATGTGCTGTTCTATTACCAAATGTGAAATGCATGAAGGTCAATTTCTTTGCTCTGTAATTAACACAAAAAATTACTAGACTGATATCCACCAGTGTAATGCTTATGGTACACATACACTTAGAGCCACACAATCACAGAAGTCTCTGGGTGAAGATGATGATTAAGGTATGAAATCTTCTGTACTCCAAGAAGTATAAAGACAGAAAGGTTTTGATATATCTTTAAAATCTATTCACTTTAAAAAGAATAAATGCTTCTTTAGAGGACAAACTTGATACGAAGGAATGCTTGTTGACACAGCACTAGTGAAATCTTCCACTGGCAGGAGTTTAATTCTTTCCACAGTGTGGAGGCTCTGTGGATGTGTGTTTGAGATTCTTTGGTACAAAGCCCAAGAATGTGTGGCCTGCTCTCTATTCTTGGAAGACTGCACATTACTATCTTGTATGGCCATCAGCCTATGCTACAAGATTCTATACTTGCTTCCCATGGTCTTTCAGTGTTGGGCAGAGTCAGTCATGGGCAGGGTCAGATTTATTGACAACATGATATACCAGCAACAGAAGTGATGGTGTTGGATCCTTCCAATCCTCTCCGGTTTTATTTATTCTCTTTCCACTGGGGATAGATTAAGGAGTATCTACTATTTCATACTCTGGAATCCATAGTCATGGATATTGTGGGCTCTATGCCAAACATATGACTCTTCCAGGGTTTAAAGGGAAGTAATGGCAATTTCCTGACATTTTATTTTTATTTCCTAAGGAAGAAATAACCAAATAATCTCAAAAGGGCGGGGTGGTGAGAAAATGAAAATTTTATCCTTGGGAATGGAACTACAGAAGTGAACATGAACTGGAGGGAAAGGCAAGCTCCTGCCCTTCTGTCAGCAGTGAGAATCTGCTCCCCACCCCACCATGATTTAGCTCTTCCATGTTTAACACAGTTAACTATGCTCATTGATTAAAGGTTTTTGCTAGTTTATTTTGTTTTTTTTTGCAGTGGTATAAATCAACCCTAGTACCTCCAAAATGTCAGACAAGCTCCCCATCTCCCAGTGTCACTTCCAGGTCCCTCTGCATACATCATTTAGTAAATAAATCTTTCTTGAATTCTCTACACGTGCCAGAAAATTCTGTTGCCCAGTTCTCATAACTGAGTGAAACCTTATGAACTCACTTTGCTTCTTAGGCAAGAAGAGGACACTTAGAATATGTTGTTTATCTCTTCATTGGATGATTCTGATATGCACTATATGACTTTCCATATTTTAGCATTCCAATCATTTTTATATATTTTATTGTTTTTAATTAAGCTACACATTTTTAAAACCTTCACAAATCTAGTGAAATTTCGCACTTCATAGTTATACTTACTGACTTTTTTTTCTTCTCTTCTGAATATTGAGGAGCATTGAAGATTGTAAGTCAGATACTTAAGAATTGCCTGCCTGTGTTCATGGAAGATGCAATTTAAGTTATGTATTTATAAAGCAAGGAAACATCCCACATACTATAGATGACATGACAGGACATTTAAGACTCCATCAACCGGCCTCTTCATTTCTCAAGTAGTGGGCTTTGTTTGTGAAACTGAAGCAAATCTGTAGCCATCAGGAGAAAGACAGAAATATCAAGTGAGATTTGTTAGATATCTATGAGGCTTCAAGAACCCCTTAGCTTTCTTCATCTAGCAGAATCTTGCCTTACCTGCCCTTGAACTTGAAATCACTGGTCTGGAAAAAATTTGGGCACCTGGCACAGCTTTTAGCCCCACACTACTGGCAACCTTTACTCCTGTTGTACTGGCTAGCATAAAGAATAGTATGAGGTCTACTAGGAGAGCAACATAAAATACAGATGAGGGGGTGACATAAATTATATACCTTTGGCAGTATGAAATGTCTACATATCTTTCAGCTTAAAGAGACTGAGGCAGGAGGGATTGCCACATCCATGGCTATCTCACCTGTGTGACAAAATACCTCTCAGGTAGTGGCCTTGTAAAAATGAGGGGCTCATGCTTCTTGGAGCTTGGCCCCCGGCGGTTCCCTGGCAGTCTGCTCGAGTTGAGGTGCCTGATTAGCCTCAACAGCCTCGTTCACTTTGTTCCTGGCGATGGTTTCTTGCATTGACTCTGCTATCCTTTCTTCTGTTCTATTTTTCTCTTGACAAAAACTTAATCTGTTCAAAGAACCAGGAATCATTCCTAATGGCTCTTTGAATACGGAGGAACTGATGCGTCAGTTCCCTCCCTTGATTCAGGCCAATAATGTTATGATTAAGACTCTGGCTTGCTCTCTGGGGGAATTTACAGATACCCTAGAACAAAAAGAGCTCATGATAGGAGATTTGGTAGAAGATGGGCAAATTATGAAGGAAAATGTATGGAATGGCATGAGTTACCATTTATGGAGAGGCTAGCCAGAATGAGAAACCCCTGGTACATTTTAGATAGGAAAAAAAAAAGGCAAGATATTCTTGATAACATGAAGTCAGACATTCAATATTGATACAAACCCTGGGGGTGGAATCCTAAAGAATGGTGTTTGGGTTACCTTCATTACCTTGAGGGCAGATATGATTTAGGGCCATGAGAAAGCACAGTTAGTTAGTGGTGTGAGACGAATTTCTAAGGAAAGCTCTGCCCACCTGGCCCTGACCACAAGACTTGTTAAGAATAATTAATTATCTGTAATCATTTTCTATGGAAACTTTTATGTCTGCCAATTCCTTCTGTAATCTCTTAAAAGTGATGCTTGAATCTTAGTAAAGTTGCAGCAGATTCAAATCTTATTAGAGTTGTGTCTGTCTGTCATTCACCGAATCCTCGGTTCTCCTGAGCCTTCACCCCTGTTCTCCCTTGGTCTTCGATCTCCAAGAGAGTCAGTCTGTGGCAAGGGATTCCACATGTTATCTGAGAGGTTGGCAGCAAATTCTCGTTACCATGGCTATGACCAGGGACCACTGTGTATACTTTAGCAGAGTACTGGTGGTGTGTTAGGATGCTTAAGTTTTCCTGTTCAACCTCTTTCATCAAGAATTCCAAGGTATATGAAAGGTGAAGTAGTTTACAACTCTCTAGAGCAGAGTAGCATTACATGGTGGGCAGCAATTGATTGCATATTACAGCAAGCTAGTAGACAAAATTTTGAATGTTTCTAACACTAATAAATGATAAATGTTTGAGATGATGGATAGAATAATTGCATAATGTGTCCATACACTGAAACTTCAAACTATTAATACAAGGAACTGAATCTGTTTTTAAAATGTTAGCTGTTATACCTGATATCTCTATCTATTCCCCCGATGTGTGTGTACATGCATCATGTTGGGGATCAAATTCAGTGCCTTGTACATACAAAGTAGTCACTATACCACCAAGCCCCACCTCCAGCCCCGTATGCATATTTCTATTTTTATCAAGAAATTTTTTTATTTAAAACAGTATGCCATTCATTTCCATATTTTGACTTCATAGGAATATTTATATCAAAAATAACATGGGCATTATCTAGCCTAATTTAAATGTACACACTTCCAGCAATGAAGTTTTTTCCCTACCCACATTTTCTTAAGCATAAATTGTTAGCAATAATTTTCAATCTTTGTCATTTTTACAAGGATAAGGTAAAATCTCAGAGTTTTATTTTTTTTATTTTTTTATTTTTTGGTTTTTCGAGACAGGGTTTCTCTGTAGCTTTGGAGCCTGTCCTGGCACTAGCTCTTGTAGACCAAGCTGGCCTCGAACTCACAGAGATCTGCCTGACTCTGCCTCCGGAGTGCTGGGATTAAAGGCGTGCGCCACCACCGCCCGGCAATCTCAGAGTTTTAATTTGCCTTTCTCTCATGGTTAAAGGATGTTATGTTTAAACATTTTTTTAAGTGTCTCTCAGTCATTTTTAAGTTCGTCTGAGAGTTTTCGGTTTAGGTCTATAACAAATATTTTTATTGGATTAATTTTTAATAACTAATTTCCTGAGTTCTTCATATATTTTTGGAATGGGTTTATGATAAGTAAAGATCTTTTCCCACTCTATAGTCTTATTATACAAAAGTTTCTCAATTCAGGAGATCTAATTTATGGTTTCTCCCAATGTTTGTGCCACTGAGGCTGTGCTTGAGATGTGGCAAAATGTACTTCAAAAATTTTTTCTCTGTGAGGTTCAACATAATTTTTATATGCTGAGGCCTTTGGCTCATTTAAACTTGAGTTTTGTACATGGAGATGGATATGGATCTATTTTTATTCTTCTATATGTTGGTGTCTAATGAGACCAGCATTATTAGTTAAAATGCTTCCTTTTTCCATTTTCCTATCTACAAGGCAGACTTAAAACTTAAGAGGAGGATAGCTTACAAACTTTTGGTTGGATGTCCAATGGTTAAAGCCCTAGTTATAATATTCTTATGGGAGACCTTGAGCCGCTAGGTAAAATTCTTACAAAAAACAATTTCCAATAGAAAGCTTAAACAGGCTGCCTAACAGGTACTCAAGCAGGTAAAATATAAATCAACAGGTAAAGTATACAATAATCAACAATACAGTATATTAATTATAATTCAGCTATGGGAAGTGTGTATATTAAATGTAAAACTTATTCTACAACAGTTTTATAAAAAAATGCTGTTTATGGCTAAACCTTCCCAGTTTTGCCAGTTAAGATATTAATCTCTTAATTTAAAACAGTAGCCTGTCTCATACAAAAGGGCAGGATAAAAGCTGGAAGATGGCTTGACAAAATATTGACTATGATCTGCAGTTTAAACTCTGTTTGCTTTGGAGCTAAGGTGCAGACTAAACATCTGATTGTTTTAATCTTTGGGACACAAAACTAATTTTAATTAACCTCATTCACTTAAGAAGGGGGAAGAATGGGGTTCCTGTCACTGTTGCTCAGAGACTGGAACTGGTGCTATTTAATAACAACAATGTATGCCATTGTGCTCTTACTGAAATTGATCTAATGATATTTGTAACTGCTTATAGATGTTGGGAAAGGTTTGACACATGCTGTAAAGTGTTTGGGTTTAATGCATATGTTAAGAATTTTATATTTTGATCCCTTAACACTGCTCTAAGTTTTGGCAAGCAGCACTCGTAATTTCATGTTGGAGTAGGCATTTAGGAAGGAGGATATACCTTAGGCCAAACTAAAAGGTGAATACTGGGGTTGGAAGGTGCCCTTTCTTCTTGTCTGGAGGTGGAGTTATTGGTGCCCAAATTATATCTTTACTCAACCTATATGTAATATCTTTTATTTGAGGAGCTCCTCACAGTATTTTCATTTATGATTGATGCAGGGGCCCAACAACGGGAGATATTGTGGAGTCCTTGCCTAAACAGCACATCATACAGAGGCTGTGCAGGCCTGCTCAACATGGCATGATACCAGGACGACGATAGCCCTCCACATAGCCTAAGACAGGGTACCCTGTGGTCAAAGACCTGCTTACTTTAGGTCTTGCTAGATACCTTTTATTTGAGGAGCTCCAAGGACGGGCGACTTGTGGCAAGACATCCCCCAACCTAAGACAGGGCCCTGGGAACCCGAGGATGGGTAAGGGGGAAAAGGACCTTGTCCCCACTCGACCTAAGACTAATAAGGCACCTCTCTGTTCCCAGGAGAGGTAAATTGCTTCACCATTCGAGAAGAGGGTCCCTCCTTGTCTCAGTCCCTTCTCCTTTAGATCTGACACCATGGTTGGACTCTGACCTGGTGCCCTCCACTTGATATCTGCCTGTCTTTATAAAAGGAAGGGGGATATGTCAGGAGCCGTCTCCCCCCAAAAAAAATTATTACAGGAACCATTGCCCTGGGGAGTCTGCAGAGAACCCCACACCCCCAATTGTATTGAGAACTGTTCTATTGACAGAGCCTACCCCACACCCAATTATCTGTTAATAGAGAGCTATCTGTTAGCAGAACCCGCCCCACATTACAAACTATCTAGAGAACTAGGTGTTTCAACCTGTGAACTCCTGGCCTATGTGACCTGACTGAACATAACCTCCTGGCCTATGTGACCGTGGACCACGCGGCAAGATTCCATGCCACTGCCCCCATCCCAAGTGTTGCGGGAGGTCCTTCCGCCCCTCCAACCAATAGCTGCTGAGATACCAGCCCATTGGGGTGTGGTTTCTCCCTTTAAAAGAAGTGGCTATTTCCTTTGTCTCTCTTCACTTCCTGCTCCGCAGGAGACTAGACTCCCTTCCTCATTGCGCAGATGGCTGTTGTCCGGGACGGTGATCTGTAAGTTTTTTCCTTTTTAAATAAATAACACCCTATTAATCATAACTCCAAACTGGTGTGGCATTGTTCGTGACTTACGCCTTCATTTTGGCGCCCGGCGTTTGGCTTTTGGGACCTCTCCTTCCCCCACTGGCTGCTGGCCGGAGTTCGGCTGGGCGCAAGCCCTCCTTCCTCAGCCGCGGCCTGTGCCTTGCGGTGGGTGTGTGACCTGTGCCTTGTGCATGGAGCCAGCAGTTTAATATAAATTATCACGCACTGGCTTTTCTTGCTGCAGTTCTTTATGTTTTTTAGACACCTCAGATTGACTTCAAGTCCCCCGCACCCTATTCTGCCTCCCACGTGGATTTAAACTCCACAGGCCCCGTATCTCTGCCTGCGTGGTTTACTCTTTTCTGAGTTGTTTTTAAATCTCCCTTGCAAGTACAGCTCTTAAGTGGTGCGAACCAGAGCACGCGGTTGCCGGTTGCGGAAGCTGCAACCCCTCAGGGTGACTCTGTCACGTGGAGGCATACACGGCTTCTGGGTTACTCTTCTCTACCCCTGGATTCTGGGTTTATGGTTCCGTGTACGCCGTTTTTTGTTTAGTTCGTGACTTAGGCCCCAGTGCCGAGTCCGAGATACACTCGGCCTTCAGGCCCATAATATCCAGAGAGGCAGACGGATCTCTGTGAGTTCAAGGCCCGCCAGGCGGTGGTGGTGCACACCTTTAATCCCAGCACTCGGGAAGCAGAGACAGGCAGATTTCGGTGAGTTTGAGGCCAGCTGGATAATAGGTAATATGGCAGTTTTCGTTTCCAACATGAATTTAACTGTTTGGGCTACCAATACAATGGGTCTTATCATGCAAGGTTTATATGACTATGAGGATAACTTAATTTACTGGCTACTAGATTTTAGTATTCTTTTGAATAGTCTATCATTTAGGAAGAATATGATACTCCTAAGAACCATACTGTCTTTACTAGAAACTCATGCAGGTCAGGAGATTCAGGATTTAAAAGAGGCAATAATAAAAAGACTTGAAATGATTGAAGAAATTATTGGAGCTGGTGAACAGAGTAATAAGGTACAAGGACAGGATCCAATGCCAACACCAGCTATTAGAACTGGCTTACCCAAGGTTTTGGCGGCATACCCTATACTTAATTCTGACAAAGCGTCACTTCAAAGGCTCAAGGGAGTCGAGAAGCTAGATGGACACCAATAGCAATGAATGATCTAAAAGAAATTAAGCAGGCTATTATTAATTTTGGCTTACAAAATGCATATGTAAAGGAAATGATAAGGACTTGGGCTTCTAATGCTAGAGCTACCCCCTATGATTTCCATCAGTTAGTGTCTGCAGTTTTAGATAAGGGACCTTCCTTGATGTTTGGAATTTATTTCACAGAAGAATCCAAACATATGGAACAGCAAGGAAGAGCAAAAGGTATTGAGGTTTCCCAAGATCAAATTCTTGGTGCAGGAGAATATGCTGATCCACAGGTCCAAGCTCTTTATGATGATGAAGTACTGTGTCTATGTCACCAAGCAGCTTTAAATGCTTGGAATAGGATACAAGATCCAGGAAAAAGGGTTGAATCATATACCAGAATTAGGCAGGGACAGAGAGAACCCTTTATTGCTTTTTGCAAAGATTAATTAGGGCTCTGGACATAGGGGTAACAGACCCAGAATCTAGCGAATACTTCTTGAATCTCTAGCTTTTGAGAGTGCAAACATAGATGCTAAAGATAATTGGGCCTTTAAAGTCTAGATCAGCACCTATGGATGAATGGATTCAGCATACGTGAATGTTGAGGCGTTTAGCTATAATGATGAATCTTGGGTAGGAGAAGCAGTTTCCACAGCAATGAGGAGACATCAAACTGCCAGGTGTTTTAATTGTGGTAAATTAGGACATCTCAAAGGGATTGCAGGCACAGAATTTCTAGGAATAATATCTCCTCTGGGAATGACAAAAATAGGAGACCTAGGCCTTCGGTATATGTGGCGTGCGGTAAGGTCGACATTGGTCCACGAATGCAGGTACAACAGACAAACAAGGCAACCCGATACTGCCGGGAAACTCCTTGAGGGGCCTCTCTCAGGCCCCCAAGCCAACAGTGGCCCAGTCATTCCCAGTCACAGTGGAGAACGTGCCTCACCAAGAAAATTAAAAGCTCCAATTTCTGCTGTAAAAAGTAATACTGGTCTAAATGATGAATTACGCGTGGAGGATGAGTCAAAAAACCCAGTAGGACAGAGTAAACATATATTTTGGCAGACTTCTATTCGATCAAAGACCAAGCTAGAGTCTGTATAATGGCACTTTTTTGAAGGCTTATTAGACACAGGTGCGGATGTAAGTATCATTACTCCAGAATCCTGGCATCTGAATTAGCCTCTTCAAGAGGTAGATGTTCAGTTTCTGGGAATTGGAACCCTATCTCGGTAAACAAAGCACAAGATGGGTTGAATGCATAGGGCCTGAGGGCAAATGGGAAGACTAAGGCCATATATAGCCAATATTGCCATAAATTTAGGGGGCCGTGACCTGCTACAGCAGTGGAATACCCAGATTAACATTCCTGTAGTTCCAGGAACTCATAATTCTAGGAAGATATGATGCGGTATTATGGAAAAGGTCCCAGCCATTCAGGCTGTACAGAACATACAACAAATACCAAACCTTTAGAGGTACCTACAGCCCTACCTTTAAAATGGCTAACTGAGAAGCCAATATGGATCAAACAGTGGCCTTTAGCTGAAGATAAATTGCAGGCATTGGAACAGCTGGTGCAAGAGCAACTAGATGCTCACCATATTGAAGAATCAACCAGCCCTTGGAATTCTCCTGTGTTTGTTGTAAAAGAAATCTGGTAATGGAGAATGGTGACAGATCTAAGAGCTGTCAACAAGTAATTCCTATGGGCCCACTACAATCTGGAATTCCTTTGCCTTTCTATTCCAAAAGGATGGCCTCTTATAGTTATTGATTTGAAGATTGTTTTTCACTATGCCGTTACAAGAAAAGGATAGAGAAAAATTTGCCTTCACAGTGCCTACTTATAATAATTCTCAGCCTAATAGGAGATATCAATGGACTGTCCTCCCACAGGGTATGCTCAATAGTCCTACATTGTGCCAATATTTTGTAAGTAAGCCATTGGAAATAATTCGTAAACAATTCCCCAAGTCCATAATTTATCATTACATGGATGACATCTTGTTATCTGATTCAAATAAAGATACTTTAGAAAGGATGTTTGAAGAAGTAAAGAAAGTCTTGCCTAGGTGGGGATTACAATTGCCCCTGAAAGTTTCAAGAGGAAATTCTATTAATTACCTAGGTTACAGAATGGGGTTGGAGAAAATTAAAACGCAAGGCACAAATTAGGAGAGACCGTTAAGACTCTTAATGACTCCAAGATTGTTGGGGATATTTCTCTCTACTACCAGCTGTTGGGATAACACCTAATCTAACAGTTCATTTAAACAAAACCTTAGATGGTGATAAAGATTTGAATAGTCCAAGAAAACTGACAGCTGAAGCAGAAAAGGAACTGACAATGATTGAGGAAAAATTACAGGCGGCACATGTGGATAGGGTGAACCCAAATCTTAGCTGCATCCTAGTTTTGCTCGATTTCCTCTGGGTTTTTTTTTATTTTATTTATTTTTTTTTTCCATTAACAGCTTTAACTGGGTGTGGGGCACAGAACCATTCCGACACCATGTGTGTGGGGTTCCGGTCTCCCAGGGCATGGTTTGCATGATCTCTGGGAAACGGCTCCCAACGTCCCTCCCCCTCAAGGCAGGGCTATCCGTGGGGCACCGTCGGTCACCATGGTGTCGACCAAGGAGAGGGACTGAGACAAGGGGACCCTCCTCTCGGTGGTGGATCCATCTCCCTGGGAACAGGGGTGCCCGATGACTCCTAGGTCGGTGGGGACCGGCCTTTTTTCCCCTTACCCTCCGGGGTTCCCAGGGCCCTGCCTTAGGTTGGGGGATTATCCGCCTGTCGCCCGTCCTGGGCTCCTCAATAAAGGTTGGGTTAAAGTGCGTCGGGCCGTCTTACCATATAAGCTGTAACCTGACTCTAATAAATGGAGGCTCTGACAAACCTAGCATGGCCTTCTTCCTCTCTTTCCCCCCATATCTTCCAGATAGTGCCTCTCTGGGATCCTGGAATTACTGAACTGCCAGGCAGGTTACAACCCTAGACTGGGTGACCCACGAGGTGGTTTACAGCCACTGAAGGAGAAAGATACCTGTGGGAGCCTGCCAAAACCTTACCAGTAGGCCATGACCTTGTGGTGATACACAGATTAATAGAACAGATTATTTTAAGATTTAAGAGCTATTTAGTAATATACCTAAGTGATTTGCCAAGCAATGTTTTAATTAATAAAGTTTCTGAGTGGTTATTTGGGCTCTGTGTGGCCAGGAATGAATGAACAGTCTCTTTACAGGATGACCTTGTAGGAGGATGGTCAACACATTGCTTTCTCTGCCTCTCTGAGGTAATAGGTTTTTACCTATTTGGCTCCTGAGTCTCTATTGATAAAGCAGAATAATTTATATACAATTTAAAGGAACTAATAAATATATGAGTCAGAAAAGATGGTTTAATAAGCAATAAGGCTGTTCATATTTGATCTCAAAGTTGAGGAAGAGTAACAATTGTGTCTGTGTTAACAAAAATAAGTATAATGACATAGTCACATAATGTGAAATCACAGTCATATTTGCCCCAGCTACTTATGCAAAGCTGTATCAGAAGATTATGTTTCATCCTCACTGTGACTTTTCAAACAAAGTTTGAACCCCAGCCATGTGGCCTTCCCTCTGTTGGGTGCAATAGTACAGAGATAAAGGAATACTCTTGAATTCAAAATGTGTCTGTATTGATAGCTGTATAGATACTGCTATGCAACAAGTGCTATAAAATGATGGAAAGAATTCCTGGGAAAAGTCAAGGTGTAAAATCAGCTTCAAACCCACATATAATCACTTGGCCAAATGAAAAGGCTATGCTGAACAGACAGCATTTGTACTCCAAGGATATATATATATATATATATATATATATATATATATATATATATATAGAGAGAGAGAGAGAGAGAGAACATGTTGAGTAAGGAACACATAGGCATGACATAAATAATACCTGAGGATGGATTGGCTTCCTCGGGACCACATATAGACAATTGCAGCCATTCTGGGCTGGGGGTGCTTGTTGGAAATAAAAGTCTGGCTGTATCTCTACTCTCTTGGAGAACAGCTGGTACCTTCTTCTAGTTATATTAGAGAGGAAAAAGATTTTAATTTCTTTTAACATGCAACCAACTTTGAAATCTTCCTGGAGCATTAGCCAAATCATTAATGAGAACACAAGCAGCACTCCATGAATTGGTCTTTGGCTCAGTGTTCAGAACTGACCAGGGATCAGTGCCCCAAGTGATGTTCTTGGTGAACTGGGGTGGCCAATTAGAACAAAGCATTACCAGTTTTGCTTTTAAATGATTTTTCGATGCCTTCTGGACATCCCTTAATTGTTCCCAAAAGCCCAGAGTAGTACAAACCCGATGACACACACGATGGACAAACATTTAATTGACTGTAAAAAACTTGCTGTGTTTGAGATTTGCCATTTGGAAAGACTTGAAGACACTACGGTTTGTTTTGTTTTGGTTTTTTTGTTTGTTTTACTGAGCCCAGATGGTCTTAGATAAGACATCACTTATGACATATTTGTTTCTAACCAGATCAGAGTATTTTGTGATAATACTGTGTTAAAGGACTGACACCTACCACATATGTGGATTCCTAGAAAATTGTCTGATTTTGGCACATTGTGATTTCAATGCAAGATGTCCCCGACAGACACCTATGCTTGCACACATGGCTCGCAGTTGGATGTGGTGTTTAGTGAGACTGAAAAATTTATTTAGAGGTGTAGAGTCAGGGTTAGAGGATCATAGCCAGAACTGCCAGGTGCAGGTGTACATGAGTGGGTGAGAGGATATTGTCTTTGCTTACTCATCTGTAAAAATGTAACAGACCAAGCTGCAGACTTTGTTAACACAGAGATTCCCCAGCTGGAATGCCTCACCTACCATTAACCTGTGAGCTAACATAGATCTTTCTCCCCATAAGTTGTATATAAATGAAAAATCCCTGTATTTTAAAAGGCATTGAACATAGGGGAAATATTTGGCAGTCACTCTGGAGGGAAAAGATTGGAGATACAGGCTCACTAAAAGCTATTTTAAAGATTCATCATCAAGGAAAGTTATTTTAAGTAATGTTAATAAAGTTGTTCATTCATTCATTCATTCATTCATTCATTCATTGCAGTGTAGGGAAGGAAGCAGTGCCTGATACAAGACAGACAAGCCAACCACCACCACTGAGTCCCAGTCCCATTCATAAAGAAAGTTATTTTTAAATCATCTCCCTAATCTCTACTGTAGATTTTGATTTTCTCAAAGGATCAACCCCCTTTCTAGAAAATGAGAAAATAGTTCATTACAGAACCACATTGCATTTCTGTGAAACCCTGTTCATGACTTTATGCATAGATCTGCCATTTTTGGAGAAAGGACATGCATTATACACCGCTTGGTCATTATCTATTTTTTCAACCATGTAATCAGAACCATCTATGTATCTGAAACCCTAAGACACTGCAGCATCTTGAATAATACCTTTCAGGGGGCACAACATAATGTCAACAGGAGTTGATAATGCAGTAGTTATTCTAGGGGGAGGCATCAATAAATATGTACATAAATCATGTAAGGAAATATAAGGTGTGATGGCATTTGATGTTAGGAGACACAATAAAAGCAGTGTCAGAATCAAGGATGTGAATCTGAATGGCATCACAGACTGTATATGAAGTATTCTCTTCTTCAAGTTTGCATGTCTAAAGATTTGATTGCTAGATATGGGCTTTGGGGAGGTGATTGGAAGGTAAGGACACCAGCTTTACCTATACATAGATTGCATAGAACTTACCAAGTTCACAACTGAATAGGAGATTAGGAGGTAGGACATTTTTGGAAAAATCAGGTCACCAGGTAGCATGCTCTTTAAGGGTCCGATCTCCATTTCCTCACGTCCTCAATCCCACCAGCCCATTCGACTCCTTCCATGCATTCCTACAGCAAACATGGTTTTGCCTTTCCTTGGGTCCTTAGCTATGGAGCCAGGAGTCCATGGACTGAAATCTCTGTAATCGTGAATCAAAATATATATCTTTCTCATTTAAGTTATTTCCTCCAATATTTTGTAACAGTAACAAAATTTGACTAGCAAAAATGGATGCTGGGTTATCTAGAGAATACCTCCTCTGGCTGTCTAACCCTAGAGGTGTCATCTTTTTGTAAGAAGTGGACAAGAACCATGTCTTAGTTTCCAGAAGCTTCTGTAACTTGTTGTAATAATACAAAGAAATATGTTCCCTCATGCTACCAGAAGCCAGATGTCTGAAACAGAAACTTTGGCAGGGCTGTAATTTTGGTAAAGGCACCCAGAGATGTTATTTTCCTTGCCTTTCACAACTTTTGGTGGGTTTAGGTATTTATTGGCTCTTGGGTGCATCATTTCCATTCCTCCTTCTGCAGCTTTATCATCTTGTCTTCCTGTGTTTTGACTGTGGAATCTCTCTTTTGCATCTCTGAAAAGACTCCTGCCATAGACTTGAATCTAAAAATCTATGATAATCTCATAATCTCAAAATCATTGACTCAATTACTTCTGCAAAAATCTTTTTCTTAATATTTTGACATTCACAGGTCTAGGAAATATGACAAGGGTGCATCTTTTGAGATCTACTACTCAAAATGTTATAATACAAAGATCTTTGTTCAGTTATTTATTTGTTCTCTTTGCCCATTAGAGTGTGAGTTCCATAGTAACAGGCATTTTTATAGACCTTTTCCACTAATATATTCAAATTGGTGAAAAATGCTAAAGGATATCATGACAACGATTTTCATGAATGAACCCTCTAGGTTGTTTTATGTGTAAAAACATGTGGGAGTGAATGTCATTTTTCTCACTCACAAGTTCACACTAAACTTCCAATCTTGGCTAAGCCCCCTTTGCTTTACTTATATGTTGTCCAGCCTGAAGATGACCATGGGGAACTTGCTGCACTTTTGTTAATATGTTGATAAGTTTTCATTAGCACTCAAAACTCTAGAATTGGTTCATCTAGAACTACTTGCTGCTGTGAGGGTTTGTCAAATATAGAATAGAATAGAGTAAAATACCTAGCCATGCTCTGACTATCCTTGCTCAGAGAGACTTAGCACAGGCTCAGGGTGTCCCCTTGGTGGAAACAGACTCTACTCCTCTCTAATCTGAATCAAGTCCATGACTCTGTAGCCAAGGTTACCATGACGCAGTTTGAGGTCATAAAGGAATACACTCAGCCCTGAAGTTGCTAGGGATAATAAGGATTTGTGGAACACAAATTAGTCTATAGAACATATTATATCATTAAAAAAAACAGGTTTTATGTTTCAGTAGCTCAAACCCAAGTTACATTGTTGTTTCAAGCTGAAGTACTTCGTATCTCAAAAAATTGGATACTTGTAGAAGGATGGGCCTTCTAAATACTCAGGTGGCATTTAAACACTTTTAAACAGAAAAATGTATGGTATAGTCATGCTTCAAAGAACTTAAAACTATATTTGCTTTTATAAATCTCATCAAGAATTTATTTTCTTACTAGGATACCAAATGAATTGAGACTCGGAGGAATAATAGCCAAGAGACCTTCAAGTGTTTTGTTTCTATGGACTAGCCTGAAGGAGGTGTACCCCTAGAGGAATAGCTGTTAGAACTAGCAAACATTTCTTTTAATTGGTTGAAAACATTATCATAAACTGATCTTAGTTAGCAGTGCTTATCTCCAGGTACTGGAGCAAGGATGCCTTTGTTAAACAAGGACTGCTTACAGCTATCAGAGAAATATCGCAGACTACCTTATTACTGTGCTCTCTCTCTCTCTCTCTCTCTCTCTCTCTCTCTCTCTCTCTCACACACACACACACACACACACACACACACACACACACACACACACACACACCTACAGAAAATGAAATAACCTTGAGGTTAAGGGACTGAAATCCTAAATGAAAGTTATCTGAGCAGCATGAAACTGGTCATACTGATCAGAAAAAAAAATTGAAACACATTAGCTAATCAACTAGCAAATCTACAGTTTCCACCCTAGGGTTGAGTTTCTGGCTGCTATACATAAGCCAGTTGAAGAGCTCCTGCACAGACATATGTAAGAATACAGAGATAGCTGCTCTTTGAATACTCTGACATACAAATACAATCTAGTCTACAGTCTCCCATTGCAGGTGAGAGGGCACGGGTAAATAAGAAGTGTTTCCTGAAACCACAAAAAGATCTCCTTTTCAATAAAATATTTTTTTAATTAAAGAGTAGATTTTGATTGCAGCCAGCAATGGTGATAGAGGGGTTCTTTTTCTTTTAACACAGGGCAAGCCTGCAGCATTATTTTTCTTTCATTTCTCATATGCCATAAGATATTGTTTTTTAGCCACACATTTTAAAAGTAAACAATTGTCCTGTTTTAATGCTCCCCTCCCATCTACATATCCACTAACTATCAATTCAGTGCAATTCAAATAAGTTTTTAAAAGGTTATACTCAGTAAATTTCACTCTTTGGGATAAATATTTCTCTAAATTTTGACAAATGCACAGAGTTCTAGAATGACAGGGCCTGTTCCATCTTGCATTATACCAGTCTCCATACAGTGGAGTCCCCTCTCCCTCTGTGCTCTTTCCTAGAATGTCATATAGTTACAATCATTCCCATAATGTTCATTTTTTCCAGTATTTTCCAAAACTAAAGCACGTACATCCATGTGCTTTCTTAAAATGGAAAGAAGTTGAGAATGTCATCCTCTTCATTTCCTGTACACTCGTTATGCTGACAGCTAATTATTTTAGTAATGAAATAGATGAGAATAGTGTGAAATTTAGACTGTATGTCTGCTTTTACCCACATTAGTTCAGGCAATCTCATGTCTGAAAATAAAATCAAACACTGAGTTGTGGCTTCGTCTAAAACAGCTACTTGTCATTACTCTGTGAAGGAGTCTACTTCTTACTGGCTCTGGTTTTGTCTGGTGATGGCACATCTCTAGGTCATCTGGCCCATATGATTGGTACTGCTCCTGTGGCTTTCTGGTGAGTTTCCAGGATGCGCAGACATTATTGAGACCTCTGAATACCTTCCAAAAACCTTGAGGTAGGTCTGGCTAATAGCCTCACCATTTTTCCCTTACAGCAGCTCTTTGGCAGAAAGACCATTTTATTTTCCTTTCTAGATCCTCTATATTGCTAAGGGATTGAAGGTGATGCACAGAAGTAAAAGGATAGACCAAAATCCTTCTTAGGATCTGCGGGTTCAGTCCACAACTGTTTTATGTGAGAAAGCAGCAGTATGGATAATATTTACTGTCCTATTTTAGACATTTTTAATACATGGAAATAGTTTACTAAATTCCTTTTAAAGATGTCTCTGATTAGCCCAGGTTTGCAAGAGGTCTGCAGCAACACTCCTGCCCCATATCATGCTGCTGGGACAGTGGAAATCCCACAGATCGCAGTCAACGCTTTCTAGTCCATGAGAGGACTGTCTAGGCTCACGAGAGGACTGCAGCAGTATACCTCCCCACTAACCAAGACCCTGCCCGGCAGTTCTGAACTATTACAATCTTTTGTGATGAAGAAGCAAGGTTCTACCCAGGAACATGACACTCTAAGTGGAAAAAAGAGAGCCACACGCAAACCTGAGGCAGTCCACCGGAGACTCAGAGAAGAAAACATTGTACTCCCTGCACCATGTGCTACCATAGTGGGTACTGCTATGAGCAAATGTATAGAGTGATACGGGAGAGAGAGAAAGAGACAAAGTGATTAATATCCTGTGGGCAGTGGCAAATCTGAAGAGGTAAAAGAGATGAGGTGTGAACTGAGGTGCGTGGCTTCATTGCCAGGCAGGGCCACAATGATATCTGGGCCTGGGCTGATACTGGAGCCCAAGTCTGGGTTCAGGCTTTGAAGCAGCCATGGTCTCTGTTGATGTCCAAGACTCCTCATACCATCAAACGCAGAGAGGATAGGGCTGTAGTGAATTGCCCTGAACCCCTGCAACTAACTGTAACACTAGGGAGACATGGTCCTTACCCTCACCTGCTAAAGCACTCAGAAGAGATCCTATACCTCTCCAGGGTTGCACAATACAGCTGACCCTGTTCACAGAGGCATGGGAGAACTGAACCTAAAGGCATGAGAATGGGAGAGTAGTCACACCCCTCTCTCCCTCTCCTGTGCCTTGTGATGGCATGGGTGACAGAAAGATTCCCCTACACTGCCCATCAATGCTTGAGGCAGATGGAAGAATTGTCCCCACCCACCACCAACTGCAACACTCAGGAGAGCAGGCCCTGCACTTTGCCTGGGCAGTAGTATCATTGACCTCAATGGCCGAGATGTGGGTGATCCAGCCCTGATGTTGTGAGCATAGGAGAGCTGTCTCCATTACTTATCTGTTGTGTGGCAGCCTGAATGGGGAAAATATGCCCACCACCCACCCGTCAATGCCTGAGGCAAGTGAAAAAACTGCCCCTGAGGTCCTAAGAACAGGAGAGCTGCTCCTGCCCCTCATCAGCTATAGCACTTGGAAGAGTGGTCCCTACACCTCTCCTGAGCAGCAAAGTAGAGCTGGTCCTTTGTGAAAGCAGGAAAACCAGCCCCATCTTTTGTTTGTCTTAATAAGGGATGAATTTTCCAGGGCAATGCTGGAGAACTCACCCTGGTAGCAAAGACAGAGGAGAGCAGTTACACAATCAACTATGCAATGACCCAGGTTCAGAACCAGGGTAATGTGTTGGTCCACCGCAACATCCACCCCCTCTGTGATCAGCTGAAGCACAGGGGTGAGGAAGGTTGGGAGTGTGATCAGTCCTGGGGACCCGGGGCTACAGAATTGCCACAACAAAGGGCAGCAGTGGGCTGTTCAGGAAAAGTCCCAGTGAGGGTCCAATGTCAATGGTGCAGCAGAGACCAGAGACCTTAAACCAGATGATTCTTTGTGACAAATGCCTAAATGGATAAAGGGATTTACTGAATAACACACTGTGTTATGATGCATCATCCATTGTTAGGAGCCGTTTCCCCCCTAAAAATTACAGGAACCATCACCCTGGGGGTCTACAGAGAACCCCACACCTATAATTGTGTTAAGAATCCTTCTATTGACAAAACCTGCCCCACACCCAATTAGCTGTTATCTGTTAGCGGAACCCGCCCCACACTCCAGCTATCCAGGGAACTAGGTGTGGCAACTTGTGACTTCTTGGCCTACCAGACCGGATGTAGGTTACGTGACCGGGACAACGCAGCCAGATTCTGTGCTCCTGTACTCTGCCCCCCATGCCCTCATCCAAGGGCTATATAAGCTGTTACCTGAACCCTAATAAACGAGACCTTGACAAAATCTGCTTGGTCTCGTCCTTCTGTTTCGCCCATTCCTTTCTAGACAGTGCCCCTTCGAGAACCCTGGAGTAACCGATTGCAGGGTGGGTTACAAACCCCTAGACTGAGTAGCCCACCCAAACGCAATCCACATTCCATGATACAGTTTTTTTGTCTTCTTCATTTTTTTTCTTTTTCTCTTAAATTTTATAATGTGGGATGCCTTTCTGTATATGTGTTCCTTTTATTGGTTGATGAATAAAACTGTTTGGGCCTATGGTTTAGCAGAATAAAGTCAGGTAGGAACTGAACATAGACACATAGAAAGAGTAGATGGAGTCAGAAAGATGCCATGTAGCTGCCAAAGGAGAACAGCACCAAAATAGAATCTTTCCCAGTAAGTCACAGCCTCGTAGAGATACACAGATGAATAGAAATGAGTTAATTTAGGATGTAAGAGATAGCTAGAAGAATTCCTGGATCATTGGCCAAACAGTATTGTAATTAATGTAGTTTCTGTCTGGGTGGCCAGGAACAAAAGAACAGTCTCTGTTAACAAAATGGAGCTACAACATGGACCTACTATATCCATATAAAACCTGAGAGAGCTTCAAAAAAATTCTAGACATAAAAGAATAAAGTTAAGCAAGACTTTTTGGTAGCCATATTTTTTTTTTCAAATTTGCTCTTCTTGATGGTAGCAAGCAGAGGTACAGCTTCCTGGTTCATGCTGGCAGCATGAACTCTGGCTTTTTCAAAAATGTCTTGTACTTAAATGGGGTTTGTGAGTAGCTTGCTACTAGTTGCTTAATGGTGACATAGACATACTGCATCCCTGGAGCTAGGATGGGGAGTATAGCGCACAGAGGCAGTGGACATACCTCCACCATGTTGAATTCGGTAGAGTCAAAAGACAAAGCAACCATAGTCCTAACCATGCAACTTCGAATTTTACGAAGTGCTCTTGGTCAGAAAAGGATTGCAGATACACAATAAAAACATATTCAGACAAAAAGAAGACTACTAAATGGGTCACAGTGTTGGATAAATGTATGTGGGCTTAAGACAGAGAGAAGAAAGAATACAAACAGTCATAGATTAAAAGAGTAAAGATAATAAAATAAATATTAAAAAGTAATAGAGTTAAAAATAAACCATATAAAGATGGAATATACACAGAGAGTCTTAATAATATAAATTATTGTATTTTCTTTGAATTTTTTGACTATGAATGAACTAACCACAGAAAGACATTTTATTCTATGGGCTACTAAACTAAACCAGCATATACATTTTAAAGGCATCATGACTTCAAAATTCGAGTCTAAAGATATGTTACTTTGGAGAAGAGCTTCTGCTTTTGTGTTCACAGAAGATGATAACCTGTGGATTCCTTCCAGGCTAATGTGGTTTGATGGAACAAGACCTCCTGAAAGATCTCTGTGAACCCTAAAAACACTTTATCCAACGAAGACCAGGAAACAGTTTGGAGAAAACTGTGCCCAAATTTCCAAAATGATTGTTCATAAATTTTTGTTTTCATTTAAAGGAGAATATTATATAGAGTTATCTCCTGATACAAATTTAAAGTTGATTTTGTTACACTGTGTACATATGTATTTCCATTCTTTTTTAAGGTATTCTGTTTGTGCAGCTCTTTTAAAAATGTAATCTATACTTAAGAAATATTGACTAATAGATAGTCATTTATAATAGTCAAACTTGTAGTCATATTAGCTAGACTTTCTAGATAAATAGAGATAAATTTCAGTCAGATAGATAAACTTCAACTCTTTTAAAGACCTACAGAATATGGCATTTAAAATGTTTTAAGAACTTAGACTTTTCTTGACAGTGAGACATGTCTGTTTGTGGCAGCACCAATCTACTTCAAGAGGATGATAGGCATCAAAGAGGCTTTGTATGGAGTTTGCTAGTTATTTGTCCAAGAAACTGTTCTTGTGTAGATGCTTGATGGTGGTATGCTGTATGGATTGGATATGCAGGACCCACAGAAAAATGACTGCTGAAGTTACCTAAAGATGAGAGAGTCCTTCAGGGTTCCTGCTTCATGAAAGAGTCTGCCAGACATTCTTCAGGACAAAGAAGAAAATGACTGAAAAACTGCCAATGTAAGTGAAACTGTCTTTCAAATTTCCTGCTTCATGGAAGAGTCTTCCAGATACTATGGACCTGTAGACTGAAGATGGATGCCCCCAAAGTACAAAAGAACTTTGGGTGACTGTCCAGGCAGTAAAATGTCTCTGTCAATTCTAGAATTGGAGAGTATTTCCTGCAATGAACTTCCTGTTTACTTAGGTAATATTATATTATATCCTTTTGGGGTTTTGAAGGAGTTGAAGAATAGATAGTTATAATTATAGTTTTGCTTAGTTATGATAAAAAACAACTAGATATAAAACTTTAGACTCACAAATATAAGATAGATGGTAGAGAATTTTCTTTAATTTTACCAAATGTAAATGGACTAAATATTGTGACTATAATTTTTGTTTGATAACTGTTTTTGTTATATGTAATTTATTATGTTAAAGTTAAAACATTCTTTTTTAATTAGACAGAAAAGGGGGGGTGATGTCCTTCTGTATATGTGTTGTTTTTACTGGTTGATAAAAAAACTGTTTGTGCCAATGACTTATCATAATAAAGCCAGGCAGGAAATATGAACAGAGATAAATAGAGAAAGAGTAGGCAGAGTCAGGGAGATGCCATCTTCCTGCCAAAGGGAAAAAAATAAATAAAACAAAATCTTACTCGTTAAGCCATACCATAGTCTTGTAGTGATACACAGATGAATAGAAATTGGTTAATTTAAGATGTAAGAGCTAGCTAGAAATATACCTGAATGATTGACCAAACAGTATTGTAATTAATATAGTTTCTGTGTCATTATTAGAGTTTGGGTGTTCGGAAACAAAAGAGCAGTCTCTGTCAACAATTTCATTTTGGAGAGGGAAGGCAGGTGGGAACAGAAGGCATGATGAGAAAAACACAAAGAATAAAAAACAAATAAATAAAAATATCTCTGAATCCATTCACATTTGGGAATTATAAATATATATAAATTATTTAAAATCATGCAGTCATACAAAATCTTGAAAAAATATTAGCTTGATTTCCTCTATTTATGCATGATCTTTCTTCTATATTAAGTTAAGGGGTAGAAATAAGTTCTGAGAACGTAGCTCATATTATAATGTATACTTAGTCTATAGTACTCTTCAAATATTTATCACCAATTCTTCACCTACTGAGAGAAAGAGAGACAGAGAGGAATAACATTGTTATTCAATCTTAGGAACAGAAGGTCAAGAAACAGTTTTTCTTTCTTCTTCTCCCCCCTCTCCTCTTTCTCCTCTCCTCTCCCTCTCACCAGTCACCTTCCATTCCCATTTTTCTTTCCTTTTAGTTTTCTAAGTCTTGATGTTTAATGAGTAGAAGGGCTTCAACTAATCCAACTTAACCTTTGATCTGAAGAGGAATAGGAGAACCAGGCCACTCCACTCACTGTCTTCCCTTTGAAGGTTGGAAGTTGGGAAACTAGGAAAGATGAGAGTTTACAGGGAAATCAGGATCTTACTTAAAAGGTCATCTTTAAAGGGGCAGAGAACAGAGAATGGGGATCTGGTAAGCCAATGTGAGTAACAGGGCACAGCATGGTGGCCCAGAGGACCCTACAGAAAGGATGTCTCTTGCTGTGAGAATGCATCAGGTCCGGCCCCAGGGATGTTGTGAGCACTATACATAGTTCCAATCTCTAAGGACAAATTTAAGCCTCTGCAATGGAGGTTGGGCATAATTGGTGCCAGAAATGTAGTCAGAAAGTATAAAGTACAAATCCTAAGGCCAATGCACCATTGAAAAAGAGGCAGCATAATTAAAATAATTTATATGTGAGTGAGTACGGGCATCACTAAAAACAATTAGACTCTTACTGTCATCTCCGGAGCATTCAGCATCCTGCATTCTTTTTGAGGGCTGTCTAGCCCAATTCAACTCACAATTAGAACAACCCCTTTACAAAGGGGTCAGCTGAACCAATTATATTTGTATAAGGGACCACCTAAAGACAAAAACTTTCCTTTACACAAAAGGATATCTCACGGTGAAATTAAAAGCTTGGAAAAGTTCCTTAGGAAAATTTGGAAGAGTAAAAGAAACAGAATTAGCACACCCAACAGGGACAGATCAAAATGATGATGTTAAGTGAAGAGTTAGATACAAATGTATCTACACATTATGCAGAACATTAAAAACAGTAGTGAATCCACAGTAGTAAGTGTTGATCTGCTGGCTGTTTTGAGAAGGAAGAGTCATGTGAGAGATTACAGAGGAGCACAGAAAAAGAAATGCTTAGGGTCATGACTCTGGGGATTGTTACACTGTTATCAAAAGATTAAAATGTATATGTAAAACGTGTGCAGTTTGTTGTTTATGAGTTGAACAACATCCCTCAGGATCTGATGTGTTTGGTTCCAGACATGCCACTCATTCCTCATCTACAGATGCTCGTTTATACATAAGATATATAGTAATTATTGTGTACAGCCTATGGCAACCTGCTCATTTCATAATCATAATGACTATTTAAATCACTGTCATTTAGAAGGGAAAAACATGGCAAGAATAGTCTGGTAAGATTCAAAACATTTTCTGTGTTTTACAACAAATGTTTACAATATTTATCATTTTTTAACTTTTAAATTTTATTTTATGCCTATGAGTGTTTTGCATTCATGTATGTATGTGTATTGCAACTACTTGTATGCGTGGTACCCACAGAGACCAGAAGAAAAGTGTCCATTTCCTTGAAACTGAAGTTACAGGAGGCTGCAGGATGCCATATGAGTGCTGAGAATTGAGCTGGGTCTCCTGGAAGAGCAGTCAGTGTTCCTAACATCTGAGATATCTCTCCAGTCACTCAATTTTTATTTAAATAAGGAACCCAGGGGTAGAGTATGCCAGCTATACTTAAGTAAGGTTACTTAAAAGAAAACAAACAATAACAACAACAAACTTGATAGAATGAGAAACTGATTCTGCCTTCTTTGAAGTAGAGCAGTTCTTTGCCTGTCCCACCCACAAGTCACCCACAAAGCTGTAGGGTCAAGAGGTGAAGTGATTCACGAAGGATCACGAGTTCAGAGTGGTATCCTCTCCTGTGTTACCCATAAAGCTTCAGTGCTGAGAGATGCATAGCTATACAGCTTGTCCAGAGAGGGAGAGCTTCCCCAGCAGTGCCACACCAGCGCGGGCTGGAACCGAGTCTCGGCGGAGGGTGTCCAGGTTGAATGAATACACAGAGCACGAGGTTAAGGTGGAACAGCTTCTTTTTTATCCTGTTGGGGCTGGCTTTTATACCATGGCACCAAATAAGGAGGGGGCTGCGAAGGGACTGTAGCCTGATCCCAGCAGGGATCAAGGAACAGTCACCATGCACTCAAAATTCCTTCCTTCCCCGCTCCAGGAGCAGAGGGAATTTATTATGTTTTCCTTGCAGATAAGCACCTCAAATCGGGGCAGGGATATCAACTCAGGGCTGCAGTTCCCATACAGCAGTACTTCTCAGAAGTAAGGCAGCATCAGTGATGCTGCAATAGTCTACAGGTATTACAAGAAAACACTTCCATTTAAACAGAACACAACCTCTACTGAGTTAGTATGTCTTGCTGATTTGTTTTTTTATTTTTCTCCTCTTTATCCTTTCTCTGAGCTATTTAATAGGCAAAAATTCTGAAGAGAGAATAAAGTTTCCTAGTCATGCTTTTGTGTTCATTATTATAACTTTGGGACCTTGCTTAAAATATCAAATTCTCTCACAGATAGTAAAACTACAGAGTGTTTGGACTTTGGTGATTACATTTCCTTTAATATGCTTGCATTTCAAAACTCTTTAAACCCATTAGTCTTTCATTCAGCCATTCCTGAGAAAGTATACAGACAAGTGATACATAACAACATTTTGGACAATAGACTAAATATTCTGTAAGATGTTAATGGAGATAAAAACATTACCAGACCTAGGGATATGCTAGCCATTCAAATGTAACATTACTGCTCAGGACTCATGTGTTTATGCAGAATCTGAGGCACACAAATTTACTGTGATGTCAATCCTATAGAAGTATAGCAATACAGTTATTCATGGTACATGAAAATGAGAAGAAATAACCATATTACTATCTCATGTACTTACTATACTTGTTATTTTAGAATGGACTTCAATTTGTGATTGTAAAGGATATGACTCTGAACTCAAAGGAAATAAGAGATTTCCTTTCTAGCAGAAAATATGAATGACCTGCATTTCTCTGATGGTTAAGGATATTGAATATTTCCTTAAGTGTCTTTCAGCCATTTTAGATTTCTCAGTTCAGAGTTCTCTGTTTAGGTCTCTATGCCAGTTTTTATTGGATTATTTGTTCTTTTGATGACCAATTTCTTGAGTTCTTTGTATATTTTGAGATTAGTCCTCTGTCTGATGTGGGATTAGTGAAGATATTTTCCCTTTCTGTAGGCTGCCGTTTTTTCTTGTTGATGGTGTCCTTTGCTTTACAGTAGCTTCTCAGTTTCAGGAGTTCCTGTTTATTTATGGTTTCTCTCAATGTCTGCTCTACTAGGCTTATATTTAGGAAGTGATCTCCTGTGCCAATACGTTCAAGTGTACTTCCCATTTTCTCTTCTATGAGGTTCAGTGTGGTTGGTTTTATGGTGAGGTCCTTAATCCATTTTGGCTTGAGTTTCATGCATGGTGATAGATATGTGCTGCAGGAGCTCCTTCCACTCCTTCAGCCAATAGCCGCTAACAGCCCATTGGGGTGTGGTCTCTCTCCCTTTAAAAAAATGGCCACTTCCCTCTGTTCTCTCTTTCTGGTTTCCGGCTCTGCTTCCAGCGACTAGGCTCCTTTCCTGATTGTGCAGAAAACTGTTGTCTGGGACGGTGATATGTAAGTTTTCCCCTTTAAATAAATAACCATTCTATTAATCATAATTCCAAACTGGTGTGGGATTGTTTGTGACTTACGCCTTCAGATATGGATCTATTTTCATTCTTTTACATGTTGATATTCAGTACCATTTATTGAAAATGCTTTCTCTTTTCCATTTACTTTTTTTTGTTTCTTTCTCAAAAATTAGGTATTAGCAGTTGTGGATTGACATCCGGATCTTTGATTCAGTTCCATTGGTCCTCCTGTCTATTTTTTTATGTCAATTTGAGGCTGTTTTCAGTACTGTAGCTCTGTAGTAGAGTTTGAAGTCAAAGTTTGTGATGTCTCCAGACTTGATCGTACACATTGGTTTTGGCTATCCTGAGTTTTTTGCATTTCCATATGAAATTGAGAAGGATGTGGGGTAAATGGAATACTCCTCCATTGCTGATGGGAGTGCAAACCCGTACAGCCACTTAAGATATCAATATGGTGATTTCTCAGAAAATTAGGAAAAAACCTACCTCAAGACCCAGCAATACCACTTTTGAGTATATACTCAAAGGATGTTCAATCATACCACAAGAACATGTACTCAACTATGTTCATAGCAGCATTATTTGTCATAGCCAGAACCTGGAAACAACCTAAATGCCCCTCTACCAAGGAATGTTTAAGGAAAATGTGGTATATTTATACAATGGAATAATACACAGAAGAAAAAGATAATAACATCTTGACATTTGTGGGCAAATGGATGGATCTAGAAAACATCATATTGAAGGAGGTAACCCAGACCCAGAAGACAAATGTAATATGTACTCACTAATAAATGGCTTTTAGACATAAAGCAAAGAAAAACCAATCTACTATTCATAATCCCAGAGAACCTAGACAACAAAGAGGACCTTAAGAGAGACATATATGGATCTAATCTACCTAGGAAGTAGAAAAAGAAAAGATTTCCTGAGTAAATTGGAAGCATGGGGACCACAGGAGAGGGTAGAAGGAGAAGTGAAAGAAAGGGAGGGGAAGAGAAAAATGTATAGCTCAATAAAAACAACTTTAAAAAAAGAAAGAAAATATGAATTGCCTATAAACACAGACTTAAATTACCACAAAACAGGGTTCCATTATGGTGACATTTTCATGATGATTTTCTAATATCAAGACAACGCATGTCATGAATTAAACCTTTTTAAATCATTGGAGGACACATTGTGTAAGGAAGTGTAAACCGCCTTGGGTGGGTTACTTAGTCTAGGGATTGTAACCGACCTTGCAGTTCAGTAATTCCAGGGTCATGGAGAGGTACTATCTGTAAGATAATGGGCTGAGAGAGAAGAAGGAGGCCAAGCGGGGGGTTCTTGTCAAAGCCTCCGTTTATTAGAGACAGGGTAACAGCTTATATAGGATAAGGAGTTTGGCTTGGGATGGGGGCGGGGCCTGAACTCTTGCCACATTGGTTCACATTGGTCACGTGGTTCACATTGGTCAGGTCAAGTAGGCTAGGAAGTCACGAGTTGACACACCTACTTCTCTAGATAGTTTGGAATGTGGGGCAGGTTCCACTAGCAGATAGCTCTCTATTAACAGCTAATTGGGTGTGGGGTAGGCTCTGTCAATAGAACGGTTCTTAATACAATTGGGGGTGTGGGGTTATCTGCAGACTCCCCAGGGCGATGGTTCCTGTAATAATTTTGGGGTGAAAACGGCTCCTGACAAGGAAGTTAGAGAAAGGCATGAAATCTCTGCTGTTGGCCTCAGATGCTATCTGATGACATTCTTAGTTTTTAGGTTAGTAGAAGGTAGGGGGCCTCTTGGTACATTCCAAAAGCATTTACCTAAGAATCATAGTTTTCAGGCCACACACAGAGTTTCACAACAAATGGCTATTTAAGGAGTTAGATGCCCAAGATGATTTGGCTCTGTACCTACAGCATTTATTTGAGAGTTTTAACCCTCAACAGCCCCAGAAGTTTTAAATAGTGTAGATGAGACTTCTTTTTGAAACTTCAATTAACACACTCATGAAAAACAGTTTACTGTAAAATAGCAGGTAAAAACACCTCATGTATTGCCTCTCTATCAACTCAGGAGTCACATGGTGTGATTGAGCCACATCATCCAGGCTTCTTAAGTGCATCCCACAATGTTCTCATAATGACAGGACTGGTCAGGAAAGCATTTGTCAGACACAGAGCCATTGGTATGCCACAGATTACAGCAGTTACCTGTGATAAAGGACATGTGAGTAAAGAGACCAGGAAAGGATTTGGTCAGGGGCTACACTGCCCAGCACTTGTCCCACCCAGAAACTACATAGGTAACTAGAAAGTTTGGGAGTGAAAACCCTTCCCTACAACCGTTTTCTAGCCATTCACTGGTGTTAGAGCTTGCAGTCTCTGTAGACAATTCCAAATATTTAGTGTTTCCATATTATGTCAAACCTTCTCTCATTTCATGCATAAGTTATAAAGTTGGGCTACTCGGAATATTTTTCATTAGAAATGCCTGAATGAACATTTCCTCATCACTAAGGAATTACTGTATCCTTAGCTGGACACACAGAGGATATGTGTTTCTTCCTAGCAATAAGCACAGAAAGTTCAGTTCATATAAAAAATTATAAAAGTAGAATTTAAATAACTAGAACAAATTCTACTGTCTTTACAGAAGAGAAAAGTGAGTCATTTTTCTCTCCATTCCTTTATATCTGTAGAGTATGTATGCGTTTTTATACGTTTGTGGGTGTGTAAAATTCCATCATTGTCTGAGGTAACCTTGTAAGTCTGTCTCTAAGCATTTCATTTCTTCCTCCCTTAAATTAAACCTCACATGGAGAAAACATTAACATGTGTGTGTTTGTTTTGTTTTATTCTTCTTATTTTATCCTGTCTAATCTCTCTCTGCCTGTCTGTGTTAATCCTGCTTAGGGACTTTAATTCTAATAGGTCAGGCATGGATGTGGCACAGATATCCTTTAAAGTGAGGTAAGATTATACAACAGCCTAAATCAATTTTAATAATATTTTAATGTATATCCTTTCCATTTTATTTATTATTAATATATATATATATATATATATATATATGTATGTATTACCTCTTTGTTCACTGAAGAGAACAAAATAATTCACTCTGAGATGGATAAATAATCTCATAGAACCCACAGAGTCGCAGGAATTGAAGGTGAGTTTCTGAGGACCTCAAGCTCCTGCTTTAAGCTGTGATACAGGCAGGGGATGCTCAGTTGTCTGACTTTGAGTTTCAATCCTCAGAACAGGCTTTGAATTTTGATCCACAGAGTAGGAAGCTCCTTTAGGAAGTCTGGAAAAAGCGTGGTAAATTGTCTTAAGGCAGCCATCTGGGTCAATTTTGTTGTAGCCCTGGAAAACTGGGCAGTAGAATGGAGTTGGGAGGTTTAACTGACACAATCCATAATCGTGGATACCCTGGAGTTAATCAGATGTGTGTGTGTGTGTGTGTTTTCATTGAGACCCATAAGATTGATGCTTTGATAATTTCAGAGTAAATAGATCACTTTTCATCTACTCAAATATGTAATGTTCTGATCACTATTTACACTAAATATGTATTTCACGGGTAAGTCAAATATCCTCCTTGTGATGTCTGCCAAAGCAAATAGTCTCTGAGCTGAGCAGTAGACTGAGCAGCACTTTCACAGTAATGACAGCCAGACAGTTCACTCCACTATTTCAGAATGAAAGTGCACTCCAGCTGCAATCAAAACCAGAAGTAAGTGTCACACCAAAGCAATCACACAATTGTTAAGGACTCCAGCCCTTAACAACTGAGCCTTGCTGCCCTAACAAGACAGTAGGAAAAACAAAATATTCAGGTGGTCAAGAAGTCATAGAAGGCATTTCTTAAGCAACTTCTTTTTAAAAAGTAAGCAAAAGAAGAAAAGTATCATTTTCTATTGAAAGACCCTCGAAGAGGACTTTCTCTCAGGAGGAGACCTCCCCCGATGCCACGGAACAGGCCGAGACCATATGGATGCAAATTGCAAGAGGTTTATTGGGTAAACACAGGTACCTGTGGGCAGCAAGTCTTTTGGGGGGACTTGCGCACCTGCCGGCTGGAGGGCAGGCTTTTTATAGGGAAGAGCAAAAAGCAAGTTTACAGAAGCAAAAGCGTGGTTATCAGAATGAGGCAGGGGCATGAATGGTTTCATCTCTCAGCATGGGTGTCAGCAAAAGTCATCCTGTTTCTATCTTATAGATATCCTGTTTTGCAGTCAACCTGCTTTGTTGATGTCCTATCTTATTGATATCCTGCCTTGCAGTCTTCCTATCTCATAGACATCCTGCTCTCTCAGGCACATGGGATGTTCTTACGAGAGCAGGCTGGCTGCTGATCTGGAGAATTTTTCAAGCAAACAGGACGTTCCCCCCGGGAGCATGCTAGCTGCGGGTTTTGAGGAGGGGGTCTGTAGGGTCTTTCACTATGATTAATGAGAGTTATTAGTAATTTTATTTTAGTAGGCTTCACAGCTGATAATTTACTATGTTTAAAGATGTGGAGATTGCTATAGAACCTAAACACAGGCAAAGTTTTATCAGTTTTCCTAATTCCACCATTTATGATGAATTTTAAACATCTCTGTCACATTTGATTTTTTTTTTCTGACTATCAAAACACTCTCTTTAGTGTTCATGGAAAACTAATAATTCTTTCAGGAGCTTTCATGACAGAGGACTTAGGAAATCAGAAAAAAATTACTTAGGACCCTGATGAATGAGTTGTGAAAATTCAGATGGCAAATATAGAAAGTCAGTTTGGAACTATGTGCTGTCACATAAGACGGGTGCATATGCATGGGTAAACCACACAGGCTGTCTCAGTTTGAGTTTGGCTTTGTTCATATGGTACAAGAAACAAACAATGAAACAAAACATGAAAGCAAAATTAAAGTCTCACAAACTTAGAGATAACCTTAAGTGGTAACCAGAAAGAAAGTACACACATAAATAACAGATTTAAAATACGATGACTATGGGGGGAAAAGGCCCACATTCAGGACCCTGACAGTGGGACCACAGGCCTGACAGCAGTTTGCTTTTGGTAAAGCTCTGTATACTCCATCTTAAAATGCTGCCATTGAGCAAGTTGATGGACCTTCAGGTAGGTCCCTTTCCAGATCGAATCTGCCCCCGTTGAACATGTAATCTTGACTTAGGACATGTAAGAGGTGTCACGGCAGTAGGTTGCTGGAGTTGACATAGAAGGCTTTCTCTCCAACTCCAGTAACATCATTTTTATGTCTTGGAATCTACCAGAGTGGTAATATTTACAAATTTTCAAATCTTCAATTGAAGAATTTTTCATCTCTGTCTGGGGATGATTATTTAACACTTGTCAACAGAAAACAGTAAATTATTGCATATGCTTTGTTCTAATACATTTCTGATTTCTACTTTGAAAACTCATTTCATATTGTTACTCCACTAATATTTAAAATAAAACATTTGTTCTTTTATTTGAAAGAAGATGCTGAATATACATTTTATCATCAGAATTTCATATTGAGTTTGAACAGAAAGATAGAATTTATTTTTCTTAAGTCTAATTTAAATTAGCCTACTGACATTCTTAATATCAAATATCTTAATTTTTCAGTACTGTAAACAGAGGGTACAACTTTCAGTCTGAATACATCAAGAAACAAGTGAACTGACTGTTCTCACTGACATGGCATCTGAGGGTGACTTGGAGTGGGCTGCAGACTCTCTCATGCTCAGTTGCTCCTAATGTCCTCTCTGAAATTCTATACCTAAACTCTCACAGCGCCAAGCCTAAGTCAGAGCATTGTCCTGTATTTTTCACATGTCTAATTTTTGAAACATGCCACTCCTAGCAGGCAGCACTATTTCTATGTGCCCCATTGTGTCTCCAGTTTCAAGACTGTAGAGATTCAGCAGTTCAGCTAATCCATAATTAACATGACAAAGTGAAAGAATAAGGAGACTGTGAAAGGATGCTTCAATCCCAAACAGCTTGATTCCTAGGTTCTCTTGGATTCTGTCTTTAATTTCTTCTTGTTTTGCTGGCTGCCTTTTGCCTAAATGATTATAATCTTCTCTATTTCTCAGAGGGCAAGAGAAATTCTATACACGTGTTCCCAGTCTGATAGTTTACACTTCCAGTTCTACAGGAGAAACAACAGAAACTCAAATTAGCTCATCTAAAACTATCAAAAATCGATGTCAGAGTTTAAGAAATAAAGAAACTGCTAAAGACTCAAGCTTGGAACACACTGCCCTGCCCAAAAAGCTCCTAAAGCAAGAAGCACATAAGATCCCTCTTCAGGCCAGCCCACTGTCGATTGCATTTGGGTGAGTTACTCAGTCTAGGGGTTTGTAACCCACCCTGCAATCCAGGGTTTCGGAGGGGCGCTACCTGGAAGGAAATGAGCTAGAAGAGAAGGAGAAGACCGTGCTGAAGTTTGTCACGGTCTCCGTTTATTAGGGTCCTGGTTACAGCTTATATAGCCCCTGGATGAGGGCTTGGGGAGCAGGGTACAGGAGCACAGAATCTGGCTGCGTGGTCCTGGTCATGTCAGGTAGGCCAAGAAGTCACAAGTTGCCACACCTAGTTCCCTGGATAGCTGGAATGTGGGGCGGGTTCTGCTGATAGTTCTCCATTAGCAGCTTAATTGGGTGTGGGGCAGGTTTTGTCAATAGAACAATTCTTAACACAATTATAGGTGTGGGGTTCTCTGCAGACTCCCCAAGGCAATGGTTCCTGAAATGATTTTTAGGGGGGAAACGGCTCCTCACAGCCCACAATAGCTACTATGCTAGAATCTCTATTGCACATATCTTTGTATCATGCTCTGAAAAATTCAAAGATGCTGAGCCAAAGACTGGATTCACTCAGGCCATATGATGATATGTTGTCTTCGAGCAGCAACAATTCAATTTCCTCTTTTCCAATTTGAAAGTCCTTCTTTTCCTTAACTAATTTTCTTGGGTAGGATTTGGCAAAATTGTCTTTTTCTAGATCACAATGTGAACGATGACAAAAAAGCTGGGCATTGTTGAGAAGATTTACTTACATTGCCTGTGCATTCATTCATTTCTTCTTTTAATTAGTCAACTGTTTACTGCATGTGTAGTATTTTCCTAGACATTGTGATAGGCACTAGAGAAAAATTAGGATTAGCATTTAAACAGAACATAGATATAGCTGTAGGAGCCTGGAATGGTAACCTAAATATGAACAGATCACCCAAAGGAAGTCTCTACTTCTAACAATTATCACCTGCCAGAGTAGGACTCAGCCATTTATAAGTTTAATGGAGGCCCAAGTCTGAGTAATTTACCCTGAAGCAATACCTAGCTGCCAGAAGGACCATAAATTAAGATTACCTGAGCACCAACCAAGAACAGACAACCCAAAGGAAATGCCTAACGTTCCAATCACTGTAGATAGGATCTCTGGCCATCATACATTCACAAGGACACCCCTAGACAAATGTCAGCCAATCAAGGGTCCTGAACCTCAGAAACCCCTCACCCCCACCTTTACTACTGTTAGGAGCCGTTTCCCCCCTAAAAATCATTACAGGAACCATCACCCTGGGGAGTCTGCAGAGAACCACACACCTATAATTGTTTAAGAATCCTTCTATTGACAAAACCTGCCCCACACCCAATTAGCTGTTATCTGTTAGAGGAACCCGCCTTACATTCCAGCTATCCAGGGAACTAGGTGTGGCAACTTGTGACTTCTTGGCCTACCTGACCTAACGTAGGTTACGTGACCGGGACCATGCTGCCAGATTCCGTGCTCCTGTACCCTGCCCCCCAAGCCCTCATCCAGGGGCTATATAAGCTGTAACCAGGACCCTAATAAACGGAGGCCGTGACAAACTTTGCATGATCTTCTCCTTCTCTTCTAGCTCACTTTCTTCCAGGTAGCACCCCTCCGACACCCTGGAATAACTGATTGCAGGGTGGGTTACAAACCCCTAGACTGAGTAACCCACCCAAACGCAATCGACATACTACTATAAAAACCCAACTCTATCTGTGCTTGGTGCTCTCTGTTTATTCCAATACGTTGGACATCCAGAGAGTCCGAGTTTGCAAACTTGCATAAAATAAAGGTGAAAGACCCTACAGACCCCCTCCTCAAAACCCGCAGCTAGCATGCTCCCGGGGGGAACGTCCTAGCAGCCAGCCTGCTCTCGTAAAAACATCCCATGTGCCTGAGAGAGCAGGATGTCTATGAGATAGGAAGACTGCAAGGCAGGATATCAATAAGATAGGACATCAACAAAGTAGGTTGACTGCAAAACAGGATATCTATAAGATAGGAACAGGATGACTTTTGCTGACACCCATGCTGAGAGAGGAAACCATTCATGCCCCTGCCTCATTCCGATAACCACGCTTTTGCTTCTGTAAACTTGCTTTTTGCTCTTCCCTATAAAAAGCCTGCCCTCCAGTTGGCAGGTGCGCAAAGTCCTCCGAAAGACTTTGTGCCCGCAGGTACCTGTGTTTACCCAATAAACCTCTTGCGATTTGCATCCATATGGTCTCGGCCTGTTCCTTGGCATTGGGGAGGTCTCCTCCTGAGAGAAAGTCCTCTTCGAGGGTCTTTCAAAAGGCTCTTTGCTTTTACATACGGGACTCGGTCTCCTAGTTGTTTTTTCAGGGACTTCACGGATCTGGGCACAACATAGCCATGTTGAAGGTTTAATGTTATCTGTTCTTGTTGGTCATTGCCTCTCTTGTACTGATAGTTAATTATTGTATCATCTTTGATTGTAAAGTTATATAAACTGAGTTCTAGGCCTCAAACAGTGTACAATGTGATAGAAAAGCTAGTCACCGAAACAGATAGATATGATGATAAAATGGTTGTTGTTTTTCTCTGAATGGCTGAGTTTTATTCTGTACTTTTAATTTTGTTTGTTGTTATTTATCTAAGGAAAGATTTTTGGTGATACTTGCACTTGAAATTAGTACCTTGTAGAGATATTAGGTGAGAACCTAGTGCTTTATACATAGTAAGCAAGTGCTTAATTACTAAGCTGTGTTCCCAGACCTACATCCATAACTTTCATTGTTAAAAAAATGAATCCATCCAGAAAGAAAACAAAAGTCCACTACCTTAATGACCAGGACTTGCTAGAACTCTCTGACCTGCAAAAATTTCTTGCTCTAATAAATTCTTGGAAATGATTTCTTTCCCAGGGCTTGTATACCCATGCTTGACTAACCGTGTAATGAGAAAGAGAAAATGGTAAATGACTGGATAAGTTCCTTTGCTTTTCCAATTATCTGCTGTGATGAGTGCCTGCAATTCTGAAAACAAATGTCTTCTAATGCCACTGAGTGCCAGACAAAGTAGACAAATTAGAGGCTAGAAATGTAAGAATACACAGATGTGGGTCATTTACAAAAGGACACATAGAAAGCGTGACTGAGTACAGAGAATGTGTGTTGAGAAATGTGAGTCTTAGTGAATTCCTTATCGCATCAGATTTTTAATGACTCTTTTAGGAGTTTATTCTTAAAGTGTTCTGAGAAAAGAACATAACAGGAATATTTTAATCTCCCCTCACTCTTCATTGAATTGGCCCCCTTTCTTGCCAGAAGCAAAGACCTGTATTTTGAGATCTGCATTTTGTTTACAGCCATCCTAAGCTCACAAATTAAGAAAAATATTTACCTCTATCCCCTCTGCAGGATCTAGGAAATGAACCTGGCATCTTATCTCCTAGCAGAGACCTGCAGGTGCCAGGCTCCAGAATCAATTAGCATTTTCCTTTGTTAGTCAACAATCACAGACCCTCAGTCTTTACTTATCAGCTAGGGATGTCTTCGGACCTGAATTCCAGCAGACCTGATACCCCTTTCCTCCCCCCTTGTCCGTTTGCTATGTAACAGCCTCTAAAAAAGAATAAATGAAATGGCTTGATCAGAAATTCTGTCTTGCTGTCAACTCTCATGTCTCTTGCCCTTTCATTCCTCTCCCCTAGGTTTATCAGGGACCACTGTTCGCATCCCGCTGGCCAGGATAGTTGCTGATCTGGAATTGTCCAGAAGATATGGATACTTCATGCAAGTCAGTTTCTTTAAATACAATTTTTTTGATCTGTTAACAAATAAAATGGGGGAAAGATAAGGATGGGGAGAGTGGTATAGAAAGGTAGAAAGGGGAAGTAACAGCATTTCTTTGACCTACTTTGTTAGTTTATTGCATTTTTACTTCTCATTTTTTTTCACTAAAAGTTTTGGCAATTCCATATTGTATATGCTTTTTACTATTTAATTAGTTCCATATTTATTTTATAGGTGACAGTATCTATGAGTCACCCCATACATTCTGCATAGGTCCTGAACGTTTTTAAGGAGCTTCTAGTTCTGTCAGAGTGCACATCACTGAGCTCATGAAAGTTACTTAGCAGTCTTGGCAACAAGATGACAAGCAAAATTGCAAGTGGTGATGTCTGAACAGGTATTTGAATGTACACTTTTCCCATCTCTCAGACACCAGTGTGAAAGATCACTCAGGGAACACCAAATTTCTAGCTAAGTCATTCCCATGAGAAACAGCAGTCCTCTGATCACTGGGTGAAATGCTTGCAATGAAGTTCCAGGTTAATACATTTAGTTTTAAATGCCACTGAAAATTGATTGTGGTAAGATCTTTCTTCTATCTCATTCCTAGCATAGGACTAAAAGGCCTGTCTCTATGGTGATAGATGAAGTTTGTGAGTTCCCCCAAATGAAACATCTAGAGGCATATCTGCATTGAACAAATAATAAGCATTATTGAGAATACTCATTTAAGTAAATATTTTATATTAACTACTTTCTCTCATAATATATATTGCTGATATGAAATAGTGACAGGTAAAACAAACAAATAACTATAGCAATGCACCATGATATAAATTTATCTTATACACTAAGAGATTGGAACTTTTGGTAGACCTCACTGCCAGAGTTAATATTACACCTTGAGGTGACTCAAGACTTAAGACCAATATCCTACTGTGTACTTAGTCTGTTAAAAGAACAATTTAACCACCAGTGTTACTTACCTTGAATTTCTAGTGTAATCAGCTTTTATAACCTAAACTAATGCATAGCTGTGATCTTAAAATATATATTCTTTTCATACCTGAAACAGAGAGTATTGCATGTGCATTATGTTAATCATTTGCTGGAAACAGAATAAAGGCTAAAAGTGACCTTATAAGAGGAATATCCACCATAAATGCTGAAACATTATTCAGGTATTGCTTGATTTGGCTTTGTTTCTTATCTGGGTCATTCGGAGTCAATGACTTACTCCCTTGTAAAACTCTTAAAGATTTCTGTAAAGTATCCCTCATTCCTTCCTCATGCGATGCTTTCTATGCTATTGCTTAAAAGAGAGAGCAAAGTCTTTTGTTAGGGATATAGAGAGTCACACAGTCACATAGGGACAGATTCTCAAGACAGCATTCAGGCAAGCACAGATTCAGACTCATAACAGGCAGGCTGGTACAATAGAAGATACAGGGAGAAAGAATTAGAGCATTCGAATTTGGGCCAGCTCCTGTTTTAAATAACATTAAGAGGAAGTACCTTGATTTTATGTCCTCAATGCAACACACACACACATTGTTGGTGACTGGGTTTATTTTTTTAATGAATTCAAACAAATGCAGGATATTTTAATGCCAACAGGTTTATATTTTAAGTAGACATACGCAAAAGGCCTTTAAGATCCTTTAAAATTACCATGTCAGTTACTAGACTCTTTCTTGTCCTATCATCTTCTTTCCTTTACAATGGAACTTGACAGGTATTTATTTTAAAGCCTCTTTACCCTCAGCTCTTACGTGTTCTGATTCAGGCTCCAGCCTCCTTGGTTGAAGAGTATTGTTATCTTACAAGTTTAGTTGCCCATCAACTTGTCACTAATATTTTATTTGTATTTTCATACTATGGAGAAAGTGTCTTGCTTGCTTTCACAAGTAGCACTTGACTTCTGTGCCCAAAGATTTCTAATACATCGATAACAGATTCTTCCACTCTCTGTTGCTCAAACTGAATGTGAACTGCCTGTTTATCCCTTCACATCCAAATGCCTCCATTCAGTGTTTTTACATTCTCAGTCGATAAGTACCAGAATCAGGATGTAAACGAAACTCTGTGTGACTCACACTTAATTTTACTGAAAACATGTATTTAAAAGCCAAGTCATATAGAGGATTACAATCTTGAATGCCTAGAAATATAATATTCTTGATGAATATGGTGACTGCATGAAAGGCAGGGATGCGAATCCTTTGTTCCACTTGTCTCTAATACTGTTTAAAGAAAACAAAAATATTCGTATGTCTGATCCTTAGAATGCAAAGTTTTAGCTCTCACAATGTTTTAAAAATCTTCTCTTCATCACTGATGTTTACTTCCCAAGTATCATATGGATCTCTGAGCTTAAATATTAAACCCTTAAGTCTTAGGAAGTGTTTCTATGATTTAAGTGATTTGATAATTTCTTCCCAGCTTACTTCCTCTTTCCTCATAGACTGGGAAGAAAAGGCAATTTGACCTCTCTATCAGGTTAAATAACTTTGCCTTTGAGTCCATTTATAAAAGAAACCAAACAAATTTTATTTTAACATATAGTTAAGAGTTTCTACTTTCTGAGTTCCTTAGAAACATTTTCCCCTCTTGATTCAGTACCTAAGACCTCTGTGAGGCCATACATTTGAATACTGTATCACAGGGTTTCAGCGCCTACATGCAAATTATATGTCTGATAAAGAACAGATAAACCAAATCACTGGGAATGTTGATAAGTGTTTAAGATCATCACCAGGCCTTTCTGATTTGGAGAAAATAATTTTGCAAAGCTACAAAAGTGTCTGCTTATAGAAGAAAGAGTTTGTTGTCTAGGAAACACGTGTTGTGCTTGCAAAGTGTCTGATGAGCTACATCTGAGATCATGAGCTTCTGCCTGATTACACAGGTAGGGTTCAGTCCTGTCTCAAATCACTGCATATTGTTACTGACAAGCTTTCATCGGAAGAGATGATGAAACACAGCCTTGGAGCTCTCTGTGAGCTGATTAGGGGGCCCACATCAAAGGAAGGCTCATTTAAAAATGATTCTCACGGTGACTCTGTAGATAACCGAGATCACCCTGCTCCAGTCTCTGATCTTTCCTTTTAAATGATCTGTTATCTCCTAGGACGTCTGCATACTGTGTTTGCTTAAAAAAAATGTGTTTTTGTCTATAAAACATTTTATCTTCTGAATATGGGTGCATTAAAATTATTTTTGCTTTAAAAATTAAACAAAGTTTAGTAAAGGCCTTCTTCTGTATTAATAAAGATCTGCATAAAGATCATCATCTAATGATTCATTTGTTACCTTTGATTTGTTTGGTTTCTTTTGACTGTTTTTGTTTTTGCATGTGTCCGTGATATGTGTGTATGTTTGTACATGTGTGGGCCTATATGTGTTTGGCTGAATGTGCACACAAACATGCATGTGGAGGTACATAGTGTCAGAAGTCTTCTTTGTTCACTGCCTACATTGTTTATTGAGTAACCTCTCTCAGTGAACATAGACCTTACCATTACTAGTCAGTTTGCTTCAAGGATTCTTGTCTTTGCCTTCGGAGTACAGCGACTACAGGGAAGCCACTATGCCCCCTAACATTTAGATGGATACTTAGGGACTGATAGACTGATCCTGCTCATCCGGCTTGGGCAGCATACTCAGTAGTAAGTGAGTCGTCTACTTTGTCCTAGGATATTTTCATATATATTTTAGCTCCATTTCCTAAAATGTTTAAGTTTTTATTACACCTATCTAATTACTTCAGCAAGAAAAGCTTGCTTCATTTTCTTGAAAAAGTTATTTGCAAGTAATGTTATTCTTTTTATTGCAATCTTTTTTACTAAATTAGAAGAAAGCTAAATTGGTCATTTCTCATTTTGCGTGGTTTAAAAGTTTTTATATGTATATTTTTCTTTATTTATAAGGCTTAATTTTTTTAGGACAAAGTGACTATTCCCGTCACAGCTACACCTGTATTAGTGAGCATGAATCTAAGCTGTTTATGAGCTTGTCTGTAAAACAGAAATACTATTTATTCCTTATAATAATGAGGAGATTAAACAGAGTGATGCTGCTGTGCAAAGTGTTTAGTACAGAGCCAGAGCATGCATACATTTCCAACAGATGCACCAAGGTCACACCAGCTTCATTTCAACTACATTTGGGGCACAGCACAATTTTGATGAAGAACTTAACATGACTGTTTGTGATAGCATTCAGAACACAGGAAGAGTTGATCTTGGCTGTCAGACTGCTAGTTGAAAACTGCCTTTCCTTGGGAAAAATACAAAATGAAAACAACAATGAAAGTCTTCATTTGGAAATTGTTTACTCTCCATCTCTAGAGTACTCTAAACTTGTTTTCCTCATTTGTCACTAGCTGATCCTTGCCCTGGTGTCATACTCACATGACTGATATTCATCTGTCTGGACCCTCATCTCTCAGACAAAGTCAGCTCCTGACTAAATGACCCCAAGTAGCCTTCAGTACTGGCTAGTTCTTTCCACTGTTTGTTTTGTGCCTTTGTGCATCTGTTTTCCTCCACAAGACTGTGTTTCCCAAGAGCAGGAAATTTTTATGACTGAATCTCCATAGGGTACACACTTAAATATTTAGTACGGAACAGTATTAAAAATGTGTTGAGTGTATATTTAATTGAATGCCATGTTTTGACTCTAACAACACCCACATGTCAGCTATTGAGTTATTACCAGGGCCTACTATTCTCTATTTGTGGTTGTGAACCAGATGTTCAATAAAAGTTTTTGGATAAATGAAAAAGCAAAAACCTCATTTAGTGTATGGTTAAGAATAGTCACAGGCAATGAGTCTGTGGTTTAGGAAATGTTTTCCAACATTACCTCCAGGATAAGGCAAAGTAGAGTGATCAGAAGATATGAGAACCCCCCATACCCAGTGGTCAGGAATTATACAACTACATGTTCCCCTGAAACCTGTGTGCCATCTACTTTCTGTCCTTCTGTCCATCAAATCTGCACTTATTTCTTGAAAAGACTTGTTCAGTTCATTGCTTGCAACAATGATGGATGTGTTCTTCTTAAGAAACAAGAGATTAAAAACATTCCCACGTATTTTGGTATCACCCTCTATTCTTCATTGTCTAGATAAGGAGCACTAAACTGGAACAAGACAACACAATAGAAATCTAAGCAATAGTTCTGTGATTAATCCAGGATCAAGTCCTCTAAAACTTGCAAGTGAAGGAGGCAGAAATTACATCTTTCACTCCCTGCTCTGTGTCCCCATCTTCAAGAGGCATACTATTCATGATACTTGAATCACCAGTAGAGCTTGACCCATGGTAGCTCTGTGACTTTCCCAGGGAGTGTGTCAATTCTACCCACACTGGGGCAGACATCCTTGGCTAATAGCAGGCCTAAATTACTAGTTGAACAATTTATGCTTTTTACTTTGTCTGGATGGATGAAGACGGTTATACATTTTAAATGTATTTGTCTCATCATCAACAACATGCCTAATACTTACTACATTATTATTTTTCAAAGACTTTCACTTTGTGTTTTCTAATTTGAAAAACAAAGTTAAACAAAACAAAGCAAGCAAGCAAGTAAACAAACAACAACAACAAAAACAGTTTCACAGGAAGTCTTACCAGAAACCTTAGGAAATTTTACCAAAGTTCATTTTTCCAATTATATAAAGGAGACGTAGAATTTTGATTCCAACTAAGCTGATGACATGGCATGACCAATTAACCCCTGATCTGCTCTGTCACAGGCAGACCCCAAACTCAACAGGAATCGTCTCCAAATTTTTTAGCAAAAATATGAGATCCAGAACTGGCCTTCCTCTTGTCATAGATAGCCAAGTTTCTTAATGTGGATGGTAAATAAGTCCTTCAATGGAGTAAAATGCACAACAATTTAATGGTTTAGAAGAAATGGTGGATTACATTGAGTGCCATTTTCAAGGTGAAAAGCTAGCTTGCTCTGCTCAAATTTCCAAGAAGGGCTAGCCTTTCCCACTTGCTGCCGCTAGATGGCGAGTCAGTTATGCAAACACGCTCTGTCCAAGAGGAATTAAACAGAAAGGTCAATAAACAGGAATTGGGATTTCGTTGAAAGCTTTGCACAACACTTGCTCACTGTTGCTTTTCTAGTTCTGTCCTTTCTTCTTTAGAGTAAGCACTCTTAACTACCTATCCAAATTAGAGGAAATTTGAATAATTAGACAAAGTCTCAGAAAGTTTGTTTTCTCAGTAATTGTATTATATCTGAGTGGATTTTTAAAACAACACCAAAGGGTAAATAATAAATCCAACAGCTACTTACACTAATTATAAAACATCTTCTTAATGCAACTAGAAGCAGAAATATTTAATCTTCTTAATTTTTTTCAATTAATCTGTAGCAATCATATGGCTTTAAGTTGTTAATTGCTATCTTCTGGCTATCATGTAATCAGCTAATATCAAGATGTTATAAAATTCAAGAAAGTTCAGTGAACCAGTACAATTCAAAACTATCCCATTGTTAAAACCAAGGAGAATTTCAGGAGCTGTCATGTCCTAGAGAAGTCTATAGAGACATGATGTCTAAATGGGTTGTCATATCCCAGATAGAGTACAGAACAGAAAAAGAACATTATATAAAAAATAAAAAAGAACAAAATGAACTCTAATATAGTAATACTAATATAATGCACATTGATTTATTAATGGTATAAAATATATTATAATTGCTTGTACAATTATACAAAATGTCCAGAGCAAAATAACAAATGTATATGGATTTACGGAAACTAAAACAAAACAAAGTAAGAAAGTTCAGTGTATAAAGCTAGACAACTCCTGGAATCCCATGAGCATAAAATTTGAAAAATCAATAGTTTTGGAACCTAAATTTCTTCAATGAAATAAATTTGTCTACCTCCAAGACTCTTTGCAGGCAACTCTGTGACTCTGTGACATCCAACAAAAAGAACTTATGTATACCATATGTTGCCCTTGTTTGGTGTTAAAAGACAGGCTCTGTGTTTACAAGTAAAAGTGTAAAATAACCATCACCTTTGCTGAAGGAAAGCAGGGCAGAACTACATTTATGCAGAGGGCCTCAGAGACAACTAGAGCAGGTGCTCTGCAAGAGAGCCCAGAACAGAACAGCAGAAAATTCTCTCTCTCTCTCCGCTGCCCCTCTCCCTCTCTCTCTTCCTCTCTCCCAGTCCCTCCATCTCTTTTTTCCTCCCTCCTCCTTTCTTCATTAGGTGAATGTATTTGGTAATTCTTAAACACCTTAACAAATACCCCATTGTTAGTTTTACCTTGGACTAGGCCCAGGTTAAAGGTTCAGGAAACAAAGCACAGGAGTGGCCATGGCATAGATACAAACAGGGATAAAATAAATAAATGATTTCCACAAGAATAGTCATGTTCCCGGTGTTCATTGCCCTGCATAGCTGAAAAATGTTGTTTTTTTAACCCCTTCTTTCACCATTGGCATAATTTGTACTTTAAAAGGATCCATGGACATTTGGTTTGCTTTCTCCTTTCCTTGTGTCTTCCTTGGATTGCCTTCAGCAGTTGTTTCCACAACTTCTCTGCTGAAAAGGTCTGAGCACAGGACACTGAGCTGAAACAGGTAACCTAGAGCCTCTGCCTAGGCATAGTTGGAACCCTTGGAGAAACCCTTTCTTCCTCTCTGAAGGACATTGAAGGCCAAGGTCCTGTCTGTAGATATGTCCATCTTTGGAGTGGATGGGAAGTAAGATCAAATTTGCTTAATTCCTACTGGATTTTACAGTTATTGCAGGCACCATTTCGTTTCATGTTGGTCTTCTTCCTTCAGGACAAAGGTGTCAGACACAATATCTTCGAGCTGTTTAAAACAAGTCACCCTCTAGGTGATACAGACTAAACATGGGGTATAAATTCTAGTGAGTAGAAATTAATATGCCATCCTTTTCTCTAAAGTTATCAGACGTATATAAGCACCACCATTTTATGTGAAGCGGCTTCAAAGATCTGATAGAGCCATTCACTATTTAGGTAATATTGTTCTTGTTTCTCATCTTATTCCATCCAGAAATAGGACAAGAAATGTACCAACCCCAAACTATGCTGAATTATTGGAACTTTGGTACAGAACATAAGGTACATCCCCTATAAATGTTTAAGACGCATTAATGAATGCAGTTCCATAAGTTTTATTCTTAAAAGATATGCATTCCTATTTAAAAATATAAAGACTATTTGAAGTTTAATTAGTTTCTTTATATCACGTTACAAGACTTCATTTTCAACACATTGAGTAGTAGATAAGACTGGTTATTTCTACAAAATAGTTTTTCAGGTGTTTTGTTATTTATTTGTTCTGTTTTTAAAAATATTAATGTAAAGGGTTGGGAAAAATTTAGTACCAGCCACCTTAGCATTATAGTTTAAAATCAATGGAAAAGGAGAATCTTTAGATGTCCTGTCAAGTCAATTTTTATCTTAAATCTTCAGGGAATACAATTAATCTGTAAGGGAAAATAAATGCCCTAAAAGCTCTGTTACCCAGCACTCCCTGGCTATGTTGAAAATGCTTCTTTTATCCATGCTAGGTTTTGCAACATGACTAAACATGATAAAAGGTTTCTTATGCTTATGATCTCTTGTAACACCTAACCTATGGTCAATGCAGATTCCACACTCAGTGCAATGTATTCCAGTCTGCAGTGTTGATAAGGGGCTCACTCCAACATCAACCACCTTATTGCAGTGTGATGACTAATACAAAAGAGTGATAATAATTAAAACTTACTGTTCCTAGCAATAGTGGATATTGAACATGAACCAGTTATCTTCTGTAACCAGGGAACACTTCCAGGGGTGGGTCTGGGCCGGCAATCCACCCACAAAACTTTTGACCTATAATTCCTCCTGCCTACAAATAAGCTGGAGTAAAGATGGCACAGAAATTGTAGGAGTGATCAAGTAATGTCTGGCACAGCTGAAAATCCATACCTCCATAGGGAGTTCTACCCTGAGGGCCAGAACCCAGAGGTAGGATATCCCAGAGACCTAGGAAAGAACCAAACAGGAATGGAAAAAAAATCAGTGAAATTTTTTTCTTTCCTAAAGATATTCTGCTATACTCATAGATTCATGCTTAGCCCAACTATCATGAGAGAGGCTTCATAGAGCAACTGAAAAAAAAAAAACAGGTGCAGAGCCACAGTCAAATATTAGGTCAGTTGCAGGAATCCTGCAGAAAACAGGAAGCAAGCACCACAGGACCCAATCATGACAAGGGCAGGGGAAGAAAATCCACAGAACCAACTAAACTGGACACACAGGGGCTGACTGAGACTAAACTGCCAACCAGGGCTTCTACAAGGGACTGACCTGGCCCTCTGTATGTATGTCATAGTTGTGTAACTTGGTCTCTGTGTGAGGGCGGGGGTTGTCTCTGACTCCTCCATTCCTTCTACCTGTGTGGCTTATTAAGCCTTAATAAAAGAGGAGGTGCCTAGTCTCACTGCAACTTGATATACCATAGTTAGCTGGTATTCATGGGATGCTACCCTGCGTCTGAATAGAAACAGTGGAGGAAGAGTGGATGGGGAAGGGGGAGTTTGCAGAAAGGAGAGCGGGAAGGAAACTTTGGTTGAGATGTTAAAACAAATAAACAAATAAATATGAAATAACAAAACACTTATGTATGAGGAAAATGTGGTATTAATAAGAAAACAAACAGGCAGAGCATTGCCTAGTAAGTCAAGGAAAGTTGAGGGTAAATTGTGGTTTTCAGAGACTGGAAGAACAGGGATGGAAGAGAGGCTCTTCATGGTGATAGAGCAGTTAAATAAGAGCAAGGGAGAGGGGCTTTGTCCCCTAGCTTGGTTGTACAATAGCAGGCAGTAATGTATTCTATATTTCAGACAGGCAGAAAAAGGATTTTTAATATTGTTATTACAAATGATAAATGTTAAGAGACAGATATTTCACCTGATTTAAAGTTATATATCAGTGAGTATATTGAAACAACACATGATAGCTCTCTGAAATGCATTTCATGTACTCATGTAACAGTTTAAACAAACTTAATTTTCACGAAAAAGAAAAAGCAACAGTTTAAAGTCATAGATAAAATCACAAGTAAGGAAAGGCAGAACTTATATATTTAAGTAAAAAGTCTCAAATCTAGCCAGGTGATGGTGGTGTGTACCTTTAATCCCAGCACTTCAGAGGCCAGACTGGTCTACAGAGAGAGTTCCAAGACAGACTCCAAAACTACAGAGAAATCCTGTCTCAAAAAAACAAACAAAACAAATCAAAAGTCTCAAATCTAGAAACCCTGATAGCTTCTTTCACAGTTAAAGGTGTGTTTAACATGCAACAAAATGCATAGCAGGCAGACAGCAGTGGTCTCCTCCCTTCCTGCAGATGTTATTTGTGCTGGGAGTAGATGTCAGCTCTAGGATTACAGTCATTCACAGTTTTGGTCTTCTATCTTCTCTCTGTTAAGGAATTGCCAGAAGCTTCTTTCTTTGTGAATTTTCCACTGGGCTCATTGCTGATTTGAATATCCTGAACATGCTTATTGCATGCTTCCTCTCTTAAATGTAGACTGATAATCTCCCATCTGGACGTTTCCATGGGGGAGTTATACATAGAATTCTTTTGAATATTTGCATGAAAGAAAAGAAAATGTGCCTTATTTATGATTTGATGATGACGGTTCCCTGGCTATAAAACTTCAAGCCGTTATTTCCTTTGCCATTTTGATATCTATTTAGCAATCTATTTTATTATCTATTTTATTTATTATTTATTTTATTATCTATTTTAGCCAATGAACTATCAAGGCCATCTAATATGTCATCCGTCTCTGTGGCTGTCTTTCCGTTGATCTCTTCCTGGCAAGGCTGCTGTCTCCTTCACTCCTCTTTCAATCTGAGTACTTCCTATGGTTGCACTTGAGTTTTACCTCAAGCAATAGTCAGCATTAGAGAGCTTACTTGAAATGCAAAAAACTCTGTGCATATTTTCACTTTCTAATTGAATGTACAAATTATTCTATTCCAGGTTTTAGAATGATCTGGAAAGTGCCATAGAAATTAATTATATTTCTTTCACCATAACAAACCAACATGACTTTTAAACTTTTACTAGTGATAAATTCTAAATCATTGTTAAAAGACAAGACCACATGGCCATGTTAAAATTAAAAAAAGCTGTGTCTCTAATTATCCTGAAATGACTAGTTTGACTATGGCCACATTTGATTTTATTACTTTTATGAAACTCTTCTCTTGAGAAATCAGATGCAGATGTTTCAACAGAAACCACAATGAGAAAAAGCAGCTCCACTTTCCCAGCATTAATGGAAAAAAAATGAATATCCTAGAAGAAAGCCAGCAAAGATGAGTTGTGTTCTGAGCATCACTCAGGATCTCAACTATGATGTAGATGTGCTTGGGGAGCTGTGCTTGTAGACCACATTGCAGTCTGTCTGTCCAATCCTCATCACTTCAGTTTCTTTTGCTTACATGGACACACATGAGATACGTGCTTCTAGAAATACAGGAGTTGATACCCCACCTTCCTGCCTCCTTCTTATAGCTTAAAAGGCTTCAAAACTTCTGGAATAAACTCTGCTCATTCAACTATATATTTTTTCATGGGAAAAATTTTGGCAACCAGGAACTTGAAAGTACATTCAGAAGAATACAGCAGGGATGGTAATTTTTTGACTTATATGATTTTAATAACAGGATTAGATATAAATTCATGTTATGATTTACATCTAAAATACAAGTTCAGAAAACATTTAGACAAAACAAGTTAAAGAACAGTAATTTAATGATAAGTTTATAAATGAAACAGAAAATGCATAAAAGTTAAATATTATTTCAACTATATGATTTTAAAATAGGAATTTATTATACAGTTAATACCACTCTGATGAGAGTAGTTTAACTTTCTTATTATTTGTGCTGATTTTCTCTCCAGTTTTTGTCAGTGACTATAAATACTTCCAGCATATTTAAAACACATAATTTACTCTTCATCATCTTTTCCTCAGGCCAGGCGGCAGTTCTCATAATTTCAGTGTGTCCAAGCTGTACCCTGGACATGGGTGGCACTATGCCAGGACAGACGGGAAGATTTTCCAGTTACTTAATGCAAAATGCAAGTTGGAATTCCTTTCCAAAAGTAATCCTTGGCAGATAAACTGGACTGTCCTCCACTAAAGAAAACACAAAAAAAGATCCTGCTGTGCAGTCGAATTCCAACTGGCCATCACTGGTGCATCTTCTGATGATGTAACGGCTGAGAGAATCAGAAACCAGAAGTTCAGAAAGCTCAGCAAGAGCAAGCTATCAGGGCTGCCAAGGAAGCAAAAGGCTCAGCAAGCATCCAAGAAGACAGCAATGGCTGCTGCCAAGACCCCTACAAAAGCAAAAGATTGTGAAGTTTGTGAAGGTCTCTGCTCCCTGAGTTGGTGGAAAATGCTAATTTGGTAGATCAGAGTTTTGAATAAAGATGTATCTGTAACTTTAAAAATATAATAATAAATAATAAAAAAATAAAGTATATAAGTTAGTTGTTCCATTTAGAGCAATGAATGAATCATGTAAAGCTTATATTTCTACCCAGTTTAGATATTCTGACATAAGAGGTTTGCTACACCAGAGAAACAGTCCTTCTTGACCACTCCCAGTCTTCAAAGTGAAATGATTACATGAGTTTGTGTGAATCTAGTCCTTCTTGAGACAAGCACTATTAACACTCCACTGGCTATAGTTGGTCATTCACATAGTTCTACATTGTAGCACCAAAATTATTATCTTGTTTAGTTTTCAGGATATATTCCTACATTTATATCAGAACAAATTAATTTCCAGAGAGATGAAGATACTTTACTTGAGTCAAACAAGTGGCAAGGGACAAGTAGTAGCAACGTGGACATGAGGAGTTTTCTTCACAGGTCTTGGGTGACATGCTAAGGCTTGCAGGATAAGCTTAAGACATTGTTTCTTCTTTAAAGGAACTTGAACTTTAGTTGGGAAGATGATTGACAGTGCAAAACAGCTTGTGTGTGCAGTACATGGTATTTCGTGGGGCCAGAAAGACTTTGCTGCTCAAAATACCTGCTTCTTTGAGTTGATTAAAGATGGATGAAACACCTGATAAAAAAAGTTTTGACTGATCAAAGAAGCTTTCATCTTTTGTCATCTGTTGTCAGCAGATGTAAGAGAATTTAAGATAGAAACCATCTTGTAGTTTAGATCCTGTCTAAATATAAACACATCCTGTCCATATTACCATGTGTCTCCCCAACAACCTGCAGCACACAGCACAACTGCAAAATAGAAGCAAGCTATGCCCCTGAAGAATGTATCCAGTTCACCTTGGCACTAGGCCTATGGAAGGACCTGTTAGATGATGCATCTAATGCACAGCTGACCTTGCTGTTCCTAGTCACCTCAAGCACTACCCTGTATAAAGCCACTAGCAGGTGATTAATATTCAGCTGGACTGTTAACTAGAGTACTAAACTGGAAACATGGTTTGCAATCTGTTAATGTTTTCTTAAAATCTTGTTAAGTGAGAATGAAAGTCATCATTAAGAGGAACAGTATAAATTAGGTACTGTAATTAGCACTGCAAGGTTATCTTTCACTTCTTATTTTTCACTACCATAATTGGGCACACTGGATAAACATAGCCAAGAAGGGGAGATTTGGGGACTGTGCTGTACCCTTGCTTAGTCAAATACGATTGATGCACTCCTGACAAGGCCCTGCCATCAGTTAGAATAGCACTGGGAGTAGAGTCATTTAGTGGTCAAAACCTCACTGCTGTACCTTGCCCTTTGTGGACAGTTCATGCACATAAACCACATTCATAGCACCTGGCACATAGTGGGTACTGTAAAACACTTGAATGGGAGTAGTAAATGTGATAATGAGAAAAGATAACCACCTACACAGCTTCTCTCCCAACTCTTCCCGTATCCTTCTCACCTATTTTGACCTTGCTTTCCTTATCCTTCCTCCTACCCCCACCCTAGGCTACTCACTTTTTCTACTGGAGCCCTATCATAGGGCCATAACAAGTACCAGAAGGTGTCTGTTAATGTCCAAATATATTTCAGTTTATTCTTTTTAGTAAGTTTCTTATTGACCACCAAATTTTAATAAAACAGAGTCAAAATCTACTTAAAATTGCCTTAAATTTTATTAGCAGAAAACTTGGGCTCCCCAAGACTTTGCAGCATGTCTGCCTAGTGGCCATTGATCCAGTCAGCAGCTACATACCACAGCCTCTTTCCTTGTTAATTGCCTAATTATTTCCTTTTATCTTGTGCCCTCTGCCAGTGCCTTTTATTTCTGACTCATGTTATTTCTTCCTTGAACGACGCTTTTATTCTGGTCTCTCTACCTTGATGCCATTCAAGTGAACTATCGTTCACATTTTACACTGAAGTCAGGGGCCAGACTTCATTATAGCCTGACCATGAAACTGTCCTCATTCATTCAGGTCCCTGAAGCTTTTACGGTCAAGCTGATTCACCCTTTTTCTTCCAACTTTGGTTGCAGAGCCTCCTACTGTCCCTGCCTGATAGCCCCTGCTGTTTCCCTCCTGTCCTCTTCCCTCACTACATTCAGTTCATTCTTCATGACTAGATCCTAATTTTGTCTCCACTGGAAAAATACTCTGGGTCTCCCTGATGACATGGATGATCTTCCTCTGGAGTTGCTGCTTTCTCACTGGCTCTCAGCATCACATGTGACAAAGATTCAATACTGTACATGAGCTTACAAGGTATGCAAAGAGATCAGGAATTTCTTTTCTAGCAAGGTTTTTTACTTTAAGCCAAGCAGACAGTCCCAAATAGCCCATAATACCCATGACAAACTTACAGCTAGTGTAACTTTACTGAGTGAATGTCCACCTGCTTCTCTGATAATTCACTTGTTGACACTCTGATATTGTTGTGTTTATGACTGGTGAACAACAGTCACATGTAAGAGCATTTTCATTTTCTAGGATCTCATTTAATCAACGTGTGTTAATTGTACAAGTTAATTTGATATGCCATGATACTTCCATGCACATATTTATCTTGTCTCTCTTCTTGTCCCTACTGTATCTCTAGGGCCTAACAGCCTCTCTTCTATGTTTTTGTCATCTGTCTTAAATTCGCCAATAGAGGAAACATGATAGTTGTCTTTGTGTATCTAACTTATTTGACTCATCATGATGCCTTGAAATCCCATATCTTAAAAACAGTAGAATTCCATTCTTTCTTTTAAATATTTTTTATGGTTTATTTAACCTTATTTTATGTGCATTGGTGTGAAGGTGTCAGATTCCTTTCAGAAAGTTGTGAGCTGCCATGTGGGTGCTGGGAATTGAACCTGGGTCTCCTGGAAGAGCAATCAATGCTCTTAACCTCTTAGCCATCTCTCCAGCCCCTTGGAATTCCATTCTTATTTACAGTTGAACAGTACTCTAATATGATATATGTTTTGAGATAGATATGTATATATTCTCTTTATCAATGTACCTGTTAACAGACATCCAAGCTAACTCCATATCTTGTCTTTGTTGTTGTTTTTGCTTATTTGGTTTTGTTTTTCTTTGTTTTGATTTTTGTATGTGGAGTTCATATTGATCCACAGTTGGTATTGGTGGTTACTAGGTAGTTCTACTTTTACTGTTTCTCATAGTCGTGGAATTAATTTACATTGCCATCTGTAATGTATGAATTTTTTTACCTACATTTACTCCTACCTGTTACTTTTCCATTCTTTTTACAATAACCAACTAACTTGGCTGAGACAGAATTTGAATGCAGGTTTTATTTGCATTTCCCTGATGCAGGTTTATTCCTGGATCATACTCAGTATAGTTCAGAAACCAAGCATAAACCCTAGGAAGGGTAAGGGGAAAAAAAAAAAAAGGCCTGGTCCCCACTTGACCTAGTAGTCATCGGGCACCCCTCTGTTCCCAGGAGAGAGGGATCACTTCACCACCCGAGAGGAGGGTCTCTCCTTGTCTCAGTCCCTTCTCCTTTGCTCTGACACCATGGTTGACTCTGACTGGTGCTCTCCACTTGATAGCTGCCTGCCTTTGTATGGGAGGGGGGAGAAGATCTGTTGGGAGCTGTTTCCCCCTAGAGATCATTGCAGGAACCATCGCCCTGGGGAGACTATGAGGAACCCCACACCCATGGTTGTACTGGGATTGGTTCTGTTGCCCCACACCCAGTTGAAGCTGTTAATGGAGAAAAATAAAATAAATAAATAAATAAATAAAAAAAGAAACCAAGCATATAGAAGCCCAAATACATTATTTTCTATACTAAATTGATTTTGTTAAATTTTCAGTAGCCAATAAACATGTTTACTAAGTAAATGTAACATATAAACTACAAGAAAATAATTTAACCGATTGTACTCACATTAACTAAGGGGCTCTGCCACACTGTTGCCTTTGGCCACCTGTTGTCTCCCATCTAACAACTTTCTTCCTGCTCTTGGCAGAAGCATCCTAAGAAGTTTCATCATTCTGCCATAGTCCTTTGTAGCTAGCCACCTGATGCCTCCATATCTTTTTACATTTTTTAGAAAAACATACTCTGTATATTTTTACATGATTATAAACTTTTACTCAACATAATATTCTTTTTTTCATTTTTTATTTTTTTATTTTTTATTGAAAAAAATTCTGTCTCCTCCCAGCCTCCCATTTCTCTCCCCCTCCTCCTACTCCTCTCTCCCTTCCCTCACTCCTCTCCCCCTCCCTCTTTAGTCCTAAGAGCAGTCAGGGTTCCCTGACCTGTGGAAAGTCCAAGGTCCTCTCCCCCCTCCATCTAGGTCTAAGAAGGTGAGCATCCAAACTGGCTAGGCTCCCACAAAGCCACACATGAAGTAGGACCAAAACCCAGTGCCATTGTCCTTGGCCTCTCATGAGCCCTCATTGTCCGCCATGTTCAGAGAGTCCGGTTTTATCCTGAACCCTTCAAAAAACATATAGTTATCCTCTTGGATATGGGAAGTAGACTAGATTGCTGGGCAAAAATTTGGGATCTTGGGGGTGGGTTGGGATGAGGGTAAGGGGAGATGGGGAGAGAAAAGTGAGAAGGGGAGGATGGGGGGGAACTTGGGGAAATGGGATGGTTGGGATAAAGGAAGGATGGATATGGGAGCAGGGAAGCATATATCTTAATTAAGGGAGCCATCTTAGGGTTGGCAAGAGACTTGAACCTAGAGGGGCTCCCAGGTGCCCAGGGAAATGTCCTTAGTTAGTTCCTTGGGCAGCTGAGGATAGGGAACCTGAAATGACCCTATACTATAGCCATACTTATGAATATCTTGCATATCACCATAGAATCTTCATCTGGAGATGGATGGAGATAGAGACAGAGATCCACATTGGAGCACTGGAATGAGCTCCCAATGTCACAATGAGGAGCAGAAGGAAGGAGAACATGAGCAAGGAAGTCAGGACCCTGAGGGGTGCACCCACCTACTGAGACAGTGGGGCTGATCTATTGGGAGCTCACCAAGGCCAGCTGGAGTGGGACTGAAAAAGCATGGGATAAAACCGGGCTCTCAATATAATATTCTTTTGGTATAATCACACTAACTTTTGTGGCTATACTTCAGTGTTTTACTTGCATAACATGAACTATTATTTTATTATACCAATATTAAGGAAAATGCTACCAATAGTTGATATGAATCTAGTTTTGTGCTTCTAATTTTTCCTGTTATATATCTTCTGATATAGAAGTAAAAGTTGTTGTTTTTCACATGTAGAACAATTGTATAGAAAACAATACCACTCCAGAGCAAACCATTGCTGTCTAAAATTGTAGTTATAAAATGATTATTCATAATTTGGAATTACTCTGTGGTTATAATTTAACTAACTGATCATATATATAAACATATAGGTTTATATGTTTCTGACCGCCTTTACAGGAAATAGACACCTAACAAAAGCTGAATAGTGCTTCACAATAATTTGTGTCTACATTGAATTTGTGAGGCTCAGTGACTTTCATATATTAATATGCTTTTTTTCTAGTGTCTACATCATAAGAGGTATTTAATAACTATAACTGAGAGCAAATCTTCTAGGTACATTACAAATGTAATGACAGCACACCTAGTGCTTACCAGGTAATATCTAGCCTGTATTGATTAATTGGATTTGCAATGAATGTTCTGAATCTATTTCCTATTCAGGTTCTTCCTTTAGAAGATGAGCTAAAGAAAACTAGACTCTGTATGAACTCACCTCATTACAGCATTGGAAACAATGAGAATGTAGTGATCTTTTTCTGTAATAATCCAAGAATACAAGTGCAAATCAACAGTTGTTTCACAAAAGTCAATTTTATATGTGTATACTCACACACAGACACACACACACATGCAAATACTTCCTTATTCTATTGTGTTGTATAGCATTTTCCTCCAAATTTGAGACATTCTGTCTTTCAGGTTCACTCCTTAACACAGGAAGTAAACAACTTGAAATAACTCCAGTAAATCCTAAAACTGAGCAGATTCATTAGGCTCCACACTTCTCAAGAATATATAAGTAAAAAAGATTGTTGAGGGTCACTCTCAGACAATCCTATCAGCCTGGAAGAAATCAAAATCAGCTGAACTGTCTGGAAGACGTGGAAACCAACATAGCCACCTAGAAAGGATGCTATAGCATGCTGAGTTGCCTGTAGCCTTTATTTTTTTGTTTTTGTTTTTTTTTTGTTTGTTTTTTAGAGACAGGGTTTCTCTGTGGCTTTTGAGCCTGTCCTGGAACTAGCTCTGTAGACCAGGCTGGTCTTGAACTCACAGAGATCCGCCTGCCTCTTCCTCCCGAGTGCTGGGATTAAAGACGTGCGCCACCATCACACGGCTGCCTGTAGCCTTTGTTATTATTATTATTATTTGAGCTTTTGCCCATGTTGAGTGGGCCTTGGTGAAACTCCCTAGCAAGACCTGGATTGGCTTTGTCCCTCCCTCTTTCCTCTCCTTTGTAAACCATAGATTACAGCCCTAAAGCTACTCACCAAGATCTATTCCTTTATTTGGATGCGTTCTTATGCCAGACTCGTTCCTAAGGCTGACTACCAAGGTACGGCTATCAAAGTATTGAAATTCAGCAATCAAAGTCCCCCGTTGTCTCATCTAACTAACATGTCCAATCAAAGCATGCCATCACATTCTAGTCCATTCTAACATGAACATCCCCCCTTTTCCCTTTTTCACACCTGCAGGGTCATTTGCTGCTGTTTTCTGCTTGTGTTCTGAGTTCTATTATTATTATTATTATTAATTATTATGATTATTTTATTACTTTAAAAAATGCCAATCCAAATTCCCACTCCCTCCCCTCCTCCTACTCCCTCCACAAGCGCTGTTACTTCTCTCCCCTCTAATCCTAAGAGAGGGCAAGACACCCTGCCCTGTGGCAAGTCTAAGTCCCTCCCTACTACATTGAGGCTGAACAAGGTATACATCCAAAGAGAATAGGATCCCAGAAAACTAGAGCATGCAGTAGAGACAAATCCCAGTGCCAGGCTGATAGGCTTGTCTGAGAGTGACACCTCAGTCTGCCCCAACTGCCAACCACATTTAGAGGGACTAGTTTGATCCCATGCTTCTTTACTCCCAGACCAGTTGGAGTCCTATTAGCTCAGGCAAACTCTCTCAGTTGGTGAATCCATCATGGTCTTTACCTCTTTGCTCATATTCTCACTCCTTCCACTCTTCAACTGGACCTTGGGAGCTCAGTCCAGTGCTCCGATGTGGGTCTTTGTCTCTGTTTCCATATATTGTTGGACGAAGTTTTTATGGTGATATTTAAGATAATCATCAGTCTGACTATAGGACAAGACCAGTTCAGGAACTCTCTCCTCTATTGCTTAGGGTCTTAGCTGGAGTCATCCTTGTTTTACACGTAAATGGATGGAATTAGAAAACACTATCCTGAGTGAGATAACCCAGACCCCACCCAAAATGAATATGGTATGTACTCACTCATAAGTGTATACTAGCCATAAACAAAGGACATTGAGTCCATGATCCTAGAAAAGCTAAGTAATAAGGTGAACCCAAAGAAAAACATATATGACCCAACTGAGAATTGGAAACAGAAAAGATCACCTGACAAAATTCGGAGCATGGGGGCAGGGAGTAGAAGAAAGGGGAGAAGGGGAGGGTTGAGGAGATCTTGAGGGAACGGAATAGTTCAGATGGAGGAAGGACAGATATGCGAGCAAGGAAAGAGATATCTTGATTAAGGAAGCCATTATAGTGTGAGCAAGAAACCTGGCTAACCCAGGAATCTACAAGGATGACCCCAGCATTCGGAGTTCTAAACCAGTTACTTTTTCTTTTCTGCTAAATAAAGGAAAATAGGTGTTTGGGTATGGTTTGTCCTAGGAACCATGAGGGAGCATCCCACTGTGTGTGGGTCCCTTCACATGGTGATACAGCTGTCTTTGAGTCATTTCTATCCCTGTAAGTAACCTCACACCTAGATTCCTGTAGGTAACCCCCAGAAAACTCATTGGTGAACAAGATAGACTTTGGTGATATTTGTATGTTGGTCTGTCAAGGACTCCTCCTCAGGGGTAAATGATGTTTATTTACACTCCTCCAATAACACTATGACTCTGTAACACAAATAATAAAAACCCAGAGACAGAAATTGGGGTTCAACGAAAAACCAGAAAAGCAAAGCAGCCAAGCCACTAGAGAAGTCTTACCTCTACCAAGGCTAGGCGACTATAGACTAAGCAGACTAAGCCTCTCTCTCTTCTCATTTTATATTCCCTCTAGTGCTGGGAATAAAGGTGTGTGACTCTCTAACACTGGAAGTAAAGGTGTAGTCTGCTACCACCTGGATTTGTTTCTGCGTTGACCTTGTGTAGATCAGCGTGGCCTTGAACTCACAGAGATCTTTCTGCCTCTGTCTCCCAAATCCTGGGACTAAAGGTTTGTATCACCATTGCATGACCTCTAGTGGCTTTAGCTTTGCCTCTTGTCTTTAGGCAAGATTTATTTATCAAAATACAAATGATATACCACTACATCACACAACATATTGCTTATGCCTATTTTTTTTTTGGAACCAAGATTCTCCAATTTCATGGACTTTAATCATCTTTCCCTCTTCTTGGCAATACCTTTGACTCTACCAAATACAGTTTATTTTATGAAAGCATTTTTTTGAAGTCTCCCAGATCTTTTTGATCTTATTAGATGAAATAACATCCCAGAAAGTTCTCTTGTGGGATTATTCTGAAGCATCCTCAGAGTCCCTTAGCCATGGATCTGCTTTCCTGGTGCTCAGATCATGTCCATCTGGATCACCTAAAGTGTTTTTGCTATGACTGACCTGCTGAGTCAGGCTTCCTGAGACTGTAAATTCAATATGTTCTTCTGATTGTTCTCACAGCCTTCAAATTCTGAGAACTTATATCTCAGTAAGAGTAATAATTCCAATGGTTAGCACAGGACCACACATTCTTGAGGAATGTAAGAACAAACACATTTTTTAGATTTGGAATACTTAAAATATGCAGATTTAACCATAAATTTAAGCATAACAATTTTGAAACAAATGTCTGATAATCTTTATTAGTTTGACAGATCATTTTTCTGTCCCTCCAGATTTCCCCCTTTTTAAACTTCCTTGTTCTTACCAGTCTTCCATTGGCCTCTTTCTTAGTATCTGATCTTATTTTTTATTAAACCAGAACATGTAGGACCCCCCCAAAAGCATATTCAACTTCTCCTTGCTCTGTGACTTTTGTTAGCACCTTAAGCCCCCTCCTCTTCTAGTCTCTTCAGAAGGGAATCAAACTCTCCACTTGAGCCAATTCCCACTTTCTCATTGTCATCATTCTGAGGTCAAGTCCCAAAAGTTGTTCCTTCCCCTTTGTTTGTTTGTTTGTTTTTTTCCTGCTCACAGAGACATCTTTCTGTCTTTTTTATAGTTCTTACTTCAGAAAATGCAACAAAAACAAAATACCTGTCTGCTGTACCCATTCTGGTCTGCTTAGCTTTTTCTTATATATTTCTTAGCAGTCTAGTTGTTAAGAAGAGAGGTTCCACAGGTTCAGGCCATTTCCATCCTGCTGTCCACTCACACCCAACCTGAATCATTCTTCTGCCTTTCCCAACACACTCAAGACCTGACCCAACTCCTAACTTGTCTTGCAAACCAGCAACCACCTTCTATGCCCCAGCTCAATTGGGCCCCTTGCAGCTACTGATTTGTGCTTTCTGACATTTTTGAGAGTACCTTACCTTGGACTAAATTTAACCCTTCTTTGTTTTTGAGAATGTGTTTCTCAGTTTTACTCTTCTGGTTCTTCTTTTACAATGAGTTCTTCTCTTATAATGCCTGTACTGTTTTTCTTAATTTCCCCTTTAAATAGAAGTGCTCCCTGGGCTCTGAACTTTTACTCCTTCCTGTTTTTAGTATAATTTTTAATTGTTACTGTGTACTATTGTACAGAGTTTGGATTTCCACTGTGTGTGTTGGTACCTGCCTGTCATCCTAGAACCTGAGAAGATTTCAAGTTTGAGTCAAACCTGGGCTACCTACCATGACTCTTATTTTTAAAACTGAAATTAGAAATAAAACCAAGAATTAACATTTTGCTCTGAGTAATGTGAGAATCTGTTGAAGACTGCTAAGAGACAGTAAAATGTTCTGAATTTATTTTCAAGGGCTCACTCTTAGGTGTTGTATGTATGATAAACTGTAGGACATTGCTGTGAAAATCCTCATCTACAAGCTTCTGAGAAGTCCACATGGTAGGGAATAAATGACTTGGCTCCTTAAGGAGAATTATAAAGTTGGTCTGTCCTAGCTGCCTTGAGATGCATGCATCATAGGTTTCTCAGGTTAGAGTCCGTGGTTCCTGGGACACCATGTGCCTTTCAGTTCTTGAGAAACTGAGGTACTTCCTCAGGCAATGAAGCATTCAGGTCACTTTGTGTTTCTCATATGTTCCCTTAATGTCAGTGAGGCATATAGGAGCTTGAGGTAGGACAATTGGTATTTGACATTAATCTTGTGTACCCTGCACAGCTTTGCAAACATTGTTGTATCCTGGCAACTACAACTGTATTGATCCTGGTAATTGCAACTATGTTGTGTTTCATATAAGGGTATCTGATTGCTCTCAATAAACTTGTCACAGCTTCAGTCTTGCTGTCGCTCCACCAAGCTACACCTGGTTTAATTCCTCATCCAGCCATATCAGGTTATCTGGTAAACTTAGCTGGGTAAATAAACATGTGTACTTACCAAACCTGGTGTTGGTTAGAGTCAGGATGGTGAGTAAAGGTTTCATTGGGGTATATTGTACATTTTTATCTTCCCTACATACCAAAGTCTCTTTGACAGACGGGTCTCACTTGGTGACATATATGAAGACATAGTCATTCAAAAAATAGTTATTATTATTATTAAGGTAATTTTTATTACCTTAATAGTTGAGACTTTGAAATTGTCTTTATAAAATCAGAAATTAAAAATTACTGCAATCTGGAGATTTGTTGAAATGACTCATGCTCAGTGTCACGGTAGTAAAGTCGAGAAAAAAAACATTTAAATTGAAAAAAGGAACACAGGGTGTCTAGTATGCAGCCTTGTTTCCCACAGGCACATGAAACAGATGCTTTAACCTTTCAAAAAAGGAAAGGGATGAAACAACACAATTGACAGGAAATTTACTACGACATTAAAGAATTTCATGAATGTGACTATACAGTTGGTGAGATGAATGGAAAATAAACTCAGTGATGTAATATAAACTGTCACTTGCATCTATAGAAGAAAACATTGTATAGGTGTTTACCAAAAATTGTGTGGCCTATTGGGATTCATATGGGCTTCTGAGAGAAGGATCTTTACTGGCTCATCTTTGCTTCCAGATGTAGACAGAGGCCACTCATTCATTTCTTGGCTTCCCAGACCCAAAATAATCACAAAAAAATTTGGGCTGTTGAAGGAGGGGGTCTTGATTGGGGGGGGGGAGGGAAATGGGAGGCAGAGGTGGGGAAGGGACAGAAATCTTTAATAAATGAATAAAAAATAAATAAATAAATAAAAATAGTATTATTATAACACTGCTTAGCTTATTAGCTTACAGCTTCGTATTGGCTAGCTCTTGTATCTTAAATTAACCCATTTCTATTAATCTGCGTATCACCGTGTGGTTGTAGCCTACTGGTAAAGTTCCATCTGACATCCAGCATCTGTCTCCTGTGGCAGTAACATGGCTTCTCCCTGACTCTACCTTCTTTCTGCCTCTATTTGCTTGGAATTCCCACATTGCCCTATTCTGTGCTACAGTAGGCCCGATGCAGATTATTTATCAACCCAATCGTATTCACAGCATACAGAGAGGAATCCCACATCATCCAGCCTGTTGCCAGCTGCATGTCAATTGGGTGTCTGTTTCGTGGATGTGGAACTGAATAATCTCTACAACTTTCTTAAAGGCAGGCCAAAGTATATGGAGAATTACAACTTTCTTAAAGGCAGGCCAAAGTATATGGAGTATTACATTTCCCTAACCTCTGGATTAGGCCCAGAGGTGAGAGAAACACTAGACATTCTTTTAGCCCAAACTATTAAGAGATGATAAATTGAAAATAATAGCAGTTGCAGATAGCAGTAGGCAGAAAACAATTCTTGACTCCTCCATGGACACCGAAAGACTTCTTAGTATGATCCAAGGGGTTTGCTTCTGAATTTTATGCCTGGTTCTTGTCTAAGCAATGTTAACTGTGGTTTTAACATGTATGTAGGGGTAAAGGGTTGAGAGCATTGAAACTTTCATCTACCTCCCACTAAGATTCCATTCATTCGCAGGACTTAAGTTTCTCTCCCCTTTTTTTCACCTGTCTTTCTCCCATTCAATTAGCTTATTTCATTTTCTCTTTTAAAGTAAATTTTAGGTCAGTATACAAATAATGTCTTTCATTATGACACTTTCATATACACTTTGGTCATACTCACCCTCCACACTGCTCTTTTTCTATCCTTACCCACATATGCCTTTTCTATCCTCACATATCTCCATTCTATTTTCATGTCATATATATGCTTATATATTTAAATTTATATTCCACTATGATAGAGAGCTGACACTTCCCTTCATTACCATCTTAGTTCTCCAACCCTTCCTTTTAGCCATCTTTCTGCCTCACATAGTACCCTTTTTACTTGATTCATTCTTCTTGAGTATTCATTGACTATCCATTTTTTGTCTCAGGTACTACACAGGGGACACAATGGGACTCCCTGACACCTTTCTTACCACTGAGCATGCATTGTGTGTCAGTAAGGGCTAAGAATTATAAGGGTCATCAGGTGAAAACCACAGAGATGCTATAGTGAAGGCTCATTTCCATGAGTGAGCAGAGAAGACATGCCTTAGAAGATGACATTTCCTTTTATTTTATTTCACTTTCTATTTTTAACCACAGGACTGTCACATGGCCTAGACTAGCTAAGTCTAATGCTGTGTACCCTGGGTGGTTGTAGTCTAAAGCAATTCTGTTCAAACTCTGGCTACTTTGTGAAGCTATGGAGAAGCTTTAAGAGCAATATGTCAGAGTCCCAGTGTGTATGCACATAGATACACACACACAACACACACGCATGCATGCATACACAGTTCCATGGCATATACACACTGATAATGAAATTTCTACAAATATATTGAATGAGATAATATTTAAAAATAATTTGCATTGACTAAGACATGGTGAATACTCAATCTTAGCTAGTGTTATTATGATTAAGGTGCTATCACAAGATCACAATATTTATAAAATAGCAATGAATCTTATATTCTTTTAACATTGCCATTTATATATATTCTTCAAGTAGTCCTAGAGGCAGAGCTGCTGCAGATGATGCAGATGATTGATACACAATCTGGGGAAAAACACAGCTCATTTTTCATTCTTCTTTTTTTGTTGTTGTTTACAGGACAGCACATATACCATCTGTAAGATGCAACTGTGGAGGATAATTTTATTTATAATGCAGCTAAAGAGAAGATGGTTAGTTCAAAACATGACTTTAGAGAAGGACAGCTAACATCTCATCTCCTAGACTATTATCTTTTCATCTCAGCTCTCTTACATAGGAAAGGCCACAAAACCATGGATGTATAGTAGCAGGGCATTGTCTTATACTTCTTTGTAATGGGGTTGTGGACATACTTCCCAGAGACAGAAATACACAAAGTGAATAGTGTTTAATTAAAATTGATTTGATTTGAATCTACTTTCATGTAGTCCCACTTCCTTTTCTTTCATGTTTGCAATTCCTTTTGCCATACAAGTAAGAAAATAATGTAAACTTTCAGAATTCATACTCAATATTATGAGGGAACTTTTGTCTGTGCTTGTAGGTTGAGTGGTGCATGCTGGGCTTGCCAAGCAGAGTTGTTCTATTTAAAGAGACTTGCTCCAGAATTTCTTCTGCTGATTAATTTCTGAACCTAGTAACATCATTGACTTGTAATTGAATTTATTCCCAATACCTGTGTTATACAACTCTCAAACTCAGTGACTTAACATGCTCAATTTTAATATGTTTTTGTTTCTGTGAGCCAACTATTAAAAAAGAAACTTGTTTGGGTGTTTTGGGGGTGCTGGTGATTTTGAAGTTTTCAACAGGGACTTATTTAGAAAAACAGATGGGCACTAGGGCTCTGCATAGCCTCAGGACTTCTCTATGTGTATCTCATTGCAGTCAGATATTCTCTACAGCACGGTCAGCCTTGGGGATCTGGCATACAGAGTGTTGTTCAGGGCTCCTGCATGAACGTGCAGCTCTGTGGAAATAAATAATTCAGGATGCTCCCTGCCTGGTAAAAAGCTTGAAATCTAATCACATCCAGGGTTGACAAGAGCTATAGGTTCAGGAAGAACTTTTGGGATGGGGGATCATAGTGTAGACAGATGAAACCTAATGGATTAAATGCTGGTGTACTCTAGGCTTCCGAACGAAAATACAGTGGTACTTCTAGGATTAGAAGTGGGAAATAGATAATAAGAAGACAAGAGTATGTAGTCTTTTTGCTGTCACCTCATACTGGATATCCTCTATAACCAATATAGTCTTTTCCTCTTTCAAATAAAATAAGAAAATGAATTTTTCCTCTAGAGCTAACTGCAAGATAACTTCTCTGATGAAGAAATAATGAATTCGGATCTTTCTAGTAACTTCAACATTTCAAAGCCTGACCATAGGGTCAAAGTTTATTCTGATAAATTTTCTTCTACTATGAAAAAGAAAAAATGAAAATCTTTAACATCTTATCTCATTGTCACAGGAGAAATGTGATTAAAAAAAAAACTTCTGCACACAGGCAGGACAACTGGGTAGCCTGGCTTACATTTCCTTCTTTGCAGCTTTAAAAATATGATAGTTTTGGCTGGCCTAATTAGGAATGTAATGAAAACCTCATTTCCCTAAATTATTGCTTATTATAAGTCAACTTCCTGACAGAGTATTATGTTAACAGACAGAAATTATAGTTCAGCTATAAATGTATTTGCGTTGAATATAAATAAATCTTTTGGATTCTCCAGTAATCATATTTAGGAGGACTGAGAAAACATGACTGTCGGCAACTCAACTTTATTACTACACCCTTGACTCTGATTTGTGAGAAATTAGTGCTTGTAATTTACTTCTCTCCATTATGCTTATAAAAAGGAACACTTCTTAGCGAGAGCTAGGAAGACGGAAGCGTTTCTGTGACACATGCTTCTGCTTGCATCCATACCAGGCTCCGGTTTGTAGCCAGTGTTTAGTGTCATATCTATTTCTTTTTTTTCCAGACATGTTTCCAGTATGGGTTACAAATGTGCATTCATGAATGCATGCATATTTCATTCTTACTTTTTAAAAACCATGTACAAGAGCTAGTTCCAGGACAGGAACCAAAAATCTATGGGGAAACCCTGTCTCAAAAATCCAAAATCCAAAAAAAAAAAAAAAAAAAAAAAAACCCAACCATGTAAGATTCCCATGCCAGTGAAATTCATGGAAGCATACATGTGTGCTGAGGTGTGTACAAATACAGGTAGAAGATATTTTCTTCGTTTCTTTCATTCTAGCTTCTGAACAATTGGCTCTTTTCCTTTGCATTTGTCAGAAAACATTTTGGTTGGCATCAGAGTATGGGTATGTTACAGATGAAAGAAGTAAATTGGTCATTACTGATGGATCAACATTTTGGATTGTGTGACTCTCTTCGGTGCTGGTAACCCTACAGTTCACAGAACTGGTGAGAAGGCATATTTTAAGTTCCCTAAACCAGGTCCACATGCTTAATTAGTAGAATCTCACTAATTAGTATTTAATTATTTTCCTTTTCTTGTCTAAACAGATCCAGTTAGGAGTTTCTTTGTAATGCCTGAGTGGTCTTCTTTCCTAGTATCTTACATTTACATTACTTAGCACAGATGACTTGTGGGATCATTATTCCTGAAGCCAGTGCTGTCAAACATTTCTGCAAAAAGAAAATGAGAATATCAACTGTAGCAATTTCTTCATTTTAAATTAATTCAACTGAATTACATGTCAGTCTAGATTACTTCAAATCCAGTGGTAGTTAAAGCATCAGGAAGATTGAGAATCACTTTGTTTCTTTTGTCACAAGACAAATGGATAGAGCAGCTTGGTCCTTGCAGCTATACTTCAATTGCTACTTAGTGAGGTAAGCATTCTTGCATCATTTTAGGCTAAGCTGGACTGATATGTGGCAACTTTCTTCAAACTGAACTTAAAGGTGAAATGCCAACCAGAACCACACATTATTCAAACCCAGGGTCACTTGAGGGTTTTGCTCTTCCCAGATACCTCCATCTTCTTTCCTTAAAGGGGAGAAACTACTTTTTAAAAATAACTTATTAAAACTGATAAGCACAAAGCATGTAACAAGGTGACAACAGCATAAATGAAATAAGCATTATTTTGGGGACCAACTTTTGGGTACATGCAGGGCAGCAATGAGTAGTGTGTGCAGAAGAGTCAAATGGTCAAGTGATGATTAATGGTCAGTGACTATAGAGCTAAATATGGCAACAGAAAATGGAAGTGAAATCTTTTTTCATTGCTTTTGGTGATTTATTGAGCTATACATTTTCTCTGCTCTCCTCCCTTCCTCCCCCACCCCTTCTACCCTCTCCTATGACCCCCATGTTCCCCATTTACTCAGGAGAACTTGTATTTTTCTTCTTCCAATGTAGATCCACGTAAGTCTCTCTTTGTTGTCTAGGTACTCTGGGGTATTGTACTGTAAGCTGGTTTTTCTTTGCTTTATGTCTAAAAGACACTTATGAGTGAGTACATATTATATTTGTCTTTCTGGGTTTGGGTTATCTCACTCAATAAGATTTTCCTAGATACATCCATTTCCCTGCAAATTTCAAGACATTATTACTTTTTTACCATTGTGTAGTACTCCATTGTGCAAATGTACCACATTTTCTTTATGCAGTCTTCGATCAAGAGGCATTAGGTTGCTTCTAGTTTCTGGCTATTATAAATAATGCTGCTGTGAACAAAGTTGAGCACATGTCCTTGTAGTATGATTAAGCATCCTTTGTGTATATACCCAACAGTGGTATTTCTGGGTCCTGAGGGTAGATTGTTAATTTTCTGAGAAATCACCATACTGATATTTAAAGTGGCTGTACAAGTTTGCACCACCAGCAATTGAGGAATATTTCCCTTACCCGACATCCTCTCTAGCATAAGATGTCATCAGTGTTTTTTATTTTGGCCATTTTTACAGGTGTAAATGGAATCTCAGAGTTGTTTTGATTTGTATTTCTCTGATGGCTAACGATCTTGAGAATTTCCTTAAGTATCTTTCAGCCATTTGAGATTCGGCTGCTAAGAGATCTCTGTTTAGATCTGTACTCCATTTTTTATTTGAACCATTTGTTCTTTTGATGTCATGTTTCTTGAGTTCTTTGTATATTTTGGGGATCAGTCCTCTGTCTGATGTGGAGTTGTTGAAGACCTTTTTTCATTCTGTAGGCTGCCATTTTATTTTGTTTACAGTGTCCTTTGCTTTGCAGAAGCTTCTCAGTTTTGGCAGGCCCCATTTAGTAATTTTTCTCTCAGTGTCTGTGCTACTGGGATTATATTTAGGGAGTAGTCTCCTGTGTCAATGCACTGAAGTGCAGGAATGTTAAATGTTATAACAGCAGACTGAGATGTAATCAGATCCCCATTTTTAAAGAAAAATGCTGTTGACTTAGCCATTTGGAAAAGTTATCAAAAACTGGATTCTAGAGAAGCTACTGTGTTTAATATAGAGACTGTGTAGTCAGCAGAAAGTCCTATGTAGGCTCTTTTGTCATTGTTCACTTTCATTCATTCATTGGTACAATAAAATAATGAATTGTGCCATCACCTTGATGTTACCTTTGGTGACCACTGAGCAGATGTTAAAAGGGAGGATGATAGTTATTGGAGGAGGGGGCCACTTCTTTGTCCTGGCCACCCAGAAACAAATAACCACGCAGAAATTATACTAATTATACATTACCACTGCTTGGTCCATTAGTTCTAGCTTCTTATTGGATAACTCTTATATCTTAATTTAACCCATTTCTACTAATCTGTATGTCACCACAAGGTTATGGTGTAGGGATAAGTCCCGACCCTTAGGGGGCGTGTTCGCCTCGGGTTAATGTTAGCCTATAAGTTTGGTGAGTGTGCTCCCAGACGCTCGCTTCTGCTTTCCTGGTCTCCGCAGGAACGGTGGTTCTGTAAGTCTATTTCCCGGTTAAAGCTGTCTGCATTCGTTACAATCTGTCTGCATTCGTTTACGCTGTTATATTTTGGCGTCCAACCTCGGGCTATTTTGCCCCTGACTCAAGCGCGTAGCCTGCTAGCTAAGACAGCATGCTCCCGGGTGCCGTTTTTTGTTTAGTTCGTGACTTAGGCCCCAGTGCCGAGTTCGAGATACACTCGGCCTTCAGGCCCATAATATCCAGAGAGGCAGGACGATCTCTGAGGCAGGCCGGGCGGTGGTGGCATACGCCTTTAGTCCCAGCACTCGGGAGGCAGAGGCAGACGGATCTCTGTGAGTTCGAGGCCGGCCAGGCGGTGGTGGCGCACGCCTTTAATCCCAGCACTCGGGAAGCAGAGACAGGCGGATTTCGGTGAGTTCGAGGCCAGCCAGGTCTACAAGAGCTAGTTCCAGAATAGGCTTCAAAACCAGAGATCACCACTGACAGAGATACAGAGCGTGCATCAATGGATAAAACAGGACTGTCATATTCTGCCAAGACAGGGTAAGATAGTTTTGAAAAGTTCCTTGCCTTTAATAATGGTATGTCAGTTATGTTAGGCCTTAGCCAAAGTTGGTTGACTCAACATTGCAAACGAGACTTTGGGTGATTGCCCAGGTAGTCAGTTGTCTCTGTCAATTGTTGCACATTTTGGATATATCTCGTTTGTTAAGTAATATTTATTCCCTTCTCAGATCTTTGATGGAGTTGAAGATTATATAATTGTAGTTACTCTCTACATTATTTAGACTCCTTGAGATAGAATGTTTCGCAAAACTTTTGATTCTCAATATTGTTTGTTATATTTATTATTTGTTATTATTGTATATAGTTGTATTTGGTTTAGTTCTGTCTTATTTAGAAAAAAAGGGGAGATGTAGGGATAAGTCCCGCCCCTTAGGGGGCATGTTCGCCTCGGGCTAATGTTAGCCTATAAATTTGGTGAGTGTGCTCCCAGAAGCTTGCTTCTGCTTTCCTTGTCTCCGCGGGGGAACGGTGGTTCTGTAAGTCTATTTCCCCCATTAAAGCTGTCTGCATTCGTTTATGCCGTTACATTGTGGCCTACCAGCAAAATATCAGCATGCTTATCTTCGGCTGCTCCATAGTGTCCCTGTCCTCCTTTTCTTTCCAGGAATCTGTTTCGTTTTCTCCACCTAGCTCTTTTCTCTTATAACTCTGCTATAGGCCCAAAGCAGTTCCTTTATTACCCAATGAAAGCAACACATAGACAGAAGGAACTCCTACGACAGATAGTAATGGGGATGGTATAAGTTTAGAATATATAGAAAGTTCTTACAAAGAACAAAAAACTGAGACTCTCAAAGAGACACAGGAAACCATTTTAAATCTTTCATTAGAAGAGCGAAGTGAACACAAATGGAGATCAAGTTCTACTAGGGATAAGTAACAATTTATATTAAAATAATTATATATTTTAGGAAAACACTCCCACAGATGCTCAAAGTGCTATTTATAATAGCATTATAGGGAAAAAATGAAAATTGTTAAGCAAGTACCTGATCAATATATTCTGGAACAGTCATGTGAAATTAATATACAGCAGTTAAAGGAATGAGGAAGATCTATATTTGGAGATTGGGAAATATCCTCAAGAAATATTAGCTTAAATAAAAAGGTTATCCAATGAAAAGTAGTAACCCTGAAACTATATATACAACAAAAACAGACTAAGCATTTATATTATAAATATAAATATATACATACATATATGTATGCTGTATAGTAGCAGACTGCTTATTTGTTTCCCAGCCACACAGACCCAAATAATTACACAAAATTATATTAATTACAACACTGCTTGGATAATAACTTGGGCATATTCCTAGCTAACTCTTATAACTTAAATTAACACATTTCTACTAATCTGTATATTACCACAAAGCTGCAGCCTACCAGGAAGATTCTGGTGGGCATCTTTCTCCTTTGGCAGTTTATGGCACCTCTCTGACTCCACCCACTTGCTCTCTCTATATATCTTCCAGCTTGTCTATATTCTGTTCTACCGTAGGTCAAAGTGGCTTTATTCATTAGCCAACATGAACATCTCTCTGCCATGTGGACAGGCAGGGCCATGATGTTGATCCTAGCCACACTTGCTTAGAACTTTAAAAAAAATGTGCTCCTATTCAGAAATTGATTACTGATACGCAATAAAGACTAATTCAAATGAAAAAGATCTCTAAATGGGTCACAGTATTGAATAAATGTACATGGGCTTATGAGAAAAAAGAAAAGTACAAAAAAATCATAGATAAAAGGAGTAAAGGCAGTAAAATAAATATTAAAAAGTAAGAGAGCAAAGAAGCCACATAAAGTTCAAAATGTGTAAAATCTAAATTATGTGTACTATTGCTTTTTTTACTTCGGAGAGACATTTGGTTCTGGGAGCTTCAAAGCTAAACATATATATATATATATAGATATAGATATAGATATAAGGATAGATATAAATATAGATATGTGTGTGTTTGTGTATAAACAGATAAATAGATAGATAGATAGATAGATAGATAGATAGATAGATAGATAGATAGATTAAAGGTATCTTGACTTCAAAATTTGAATCTAAGGATATGTTATTTTGAAAAAGAGGTTCTGTTTGTTTCCACAGAGGATAGGAACCTTTGGATTCTTTCCAGACTAATTTGGTTTGATAAAACAACTTCCCCAAACAGGCCTCCATAAACCCTAAAATACTTCACCAACAAACACAAAAAGTAACTTAGAAAAAAAAAACACCTAAATTCCCAAAAATGATTGCTCATAAATGTTGTTTCCATTTAAAGGGTATATGATATAAAAATAAATACTTTATTTTGATATGAACTTTGAGTTATTGATACAGATTTAGGGTAAATTTTGTTTTATATATGTACATATATGTGTATATATATGTCTACTCTTGTTTAATGTATTATGCTTATACATCTTATTTTAAAATGTATAGTTAAAATTTACAAATCAATAGATAGTCATTTATAATAGTCAAACATAGTCATGTTAGGTTTTCTAGATATGCAAAGTTATATTTCAATTATATAGATATTCTTCAATCTTTTCAAATACCCACAAATATGGCACTTAAAATGTTTTGTTAACTTAGGACTTTTCATGACAATGAGACACATCTTCTCCTGACAACACCAATCTACTTCAAGAGTATGATGGGTATCAAAGTTTGTTAGCCATTTGGGCAAGAAACTATTCTTTCCTGAATTGCTTGATGGTATGATGCATGAACTGAATATGCAAGACCCACAGAAAAGTACTGCTAAACTTTCCAAATGACAGGATGGTCCTTCAGGGTTCCTACTTTATGAAACTATCAGACTTCATGCAGGACACAGAAGAAAGCAACTGATGAACTTTGCAAGTACAAAGCAGAGCAGATCTTCAAATTTCCTGCTTCACTGAAAAGTCTATCAAATATTATAGATTTCCAGGCTAAAGATGGAAGCCTCAATGTGGCAGAAGAATTTTGGTTGACATGTGCAGGCAGCAAAATACCTCTGTCAATTCTAGAACTTTGGAAGTTTCTTACAATGCACTTCCTGTTTACTTAGATAATATTATATCCTCCCAGAATCTTTGAAGAGTTGAAGACAGATAGTTATAATTTTCCTTAGTTATGATATATGATAAATTAGTTATAAAACTTTAGATTCACAAAGATAGGATAGATGATAGAATTTTTTTAACTTGACAAATGTAAATGCACTAAATATTATAACTATAATTCTTGCTTGACTGTTTTCTTCTATGTAATTTATTATGTAAAAGCTAAAACCTTTTTATTTAGACAGAAAGGGGAGATGATATGGAATGTTTTTCTGTATATATGTTGCTTTTATTTGATAATGAATAAAGCTGCTTTGGTCTATGGCAGGACAGACTATAGCCAGGCTGGAAGAGATAGAGATAGAGAGAGAGTAGGCAGAGTCAGAGAGATGCCATGTAGCTCTGAAAGGAGAAAGATGCCCACCAGAACCTTACTGCTAGGCCACACCTTCATGGGGATATACAGATTAAGAGAAATGGATTAATTTAAGATATAAGAGTTAGCCAGGAATATGCCTAAGCTATTGACTAAACAGTGTTGTAATTAATATATTAATGGTAATAATATAAAAGGAGGCCATCTGTTTGAGGATGTGGCTTGGGACAGGTAAGACAGAGGGTACCTGGGAGAGGCTGGAGGGAAGAAAGGGAACAGAGGGAACAGGAATCTAATAAAATTCTATTTTAATTAAAAATGATTGTTTTAAAGTTGACAAAAATGAAAGAAAGAGATATTTGCAGGGGAGAGGTTTTCTACAAAAGGGAGAAGGAAAAAAGTCAGGCAAAGTCTTCAAATAGAAAGCAAAACTGGCCTGTGGATGAAGAGAGGACAAGGCAATCAGTACAGTGTTAACAGGTTCTTGTTCCAGGCCTTGTGGAGAAGGGAACAAAGTGCACCCACCTCTGCCACCATGCCTGTTCACTGAAGATGATGTGGCCAACTTCTCCTTTCTATCAAAGTGACCTAAATCTCCAACTCTTAGCTGCCCACTGGGGAAAGACCTCATGTCTTACAATAGTCATCATAATATTTTCTGTGGTCACAGTGTGGTACAACATTCAAAGTACCAAGTTGTAGTTTATTTTGGTTTTGTTATCCTCATTCATAAATGAGGAGACTAAGAGCTTAAGTAATACTCAGTTTATCACAGCTAAGACTGCTTTCTTTTTACTATGGCTGCTTCATGTTAACACACACGAATAAAGTTTCATGTACTTTTTCCTGATTTTTCACTTGTTCTTGATAAAATGCAATATACCAGCATAAAAATAAGCTACTGGCCTGCATACTTCAGTAAATACTGACTAAGTACCTAGCCTCTGACATTCAGGAAATCCCCAAATTATTTTGACAATAGCCTCTCCTTTTACTCAGAAGGAAATTACTAACCAAACATTTATTTTAAGCTATTTTTGTGGGTTTTTATAGCCAAGTAGTCACTTACACATCCAACTCTAAGCAGTATCAACTAATTTTGCTTACCTGAAAAGCATATATGGAAAAATTCCAGTTTCTACTGATTTGTATTTTGTTTGCTTTCCTTATTAAGATTTTTGTGAGGTTGATCCATGTAGAAACACACAATGTTCTAGTCTAACTGAGTGAAGTACAATTATTTCTTTTTTAGATGCCATTCATTTTGAAAATATTTTTACTAATTCTTTTATGATTCTATGCAGTGTACTTTGATTATATTACCTCTCCTCTATTTCAACCCCTCCCAGACCCAGCCCCATCTCTCTACCCACAAACCTTCGTCTATCTTCATGCTCTCTTTATCTCTGCATGTTTTTTTAAAGGATTTATGTATTTATGTATACAACATTCTGCCTTGATGTATGCCTGCATACCAGAGGAGGGTGCCAGATCTCAGTACAGATGGTTGTGAGCCACCATGTGGTTGCTGGGAATTGAACTCAGGACCTCTGGAAGAACAGTCAGTGCTCTTAACTTCTGAGCCATCTCTGCAGGCCCTATCTCTGCATGTATTTGCCTCTCTCTCCTCCTCTCTCCATTTTCTTAGAAACTAATTGAGTTTAATTTGTGTTGCCCAAACTATTTTGTGTGTAGTGCCTACCCTGGAATATGGAGAACAGAACGTCAAAGGAAATAGGCTTCAGGATCCCGAATATCCTGAGGATGGGATTTTTTATATTTTTCCGTATTTTTTTATTCTTATAGTGTTATTTTGACTTTTGAAAATTATTTTTATTCCATTGCTTTTATAATTATTATTTTTAAATTGAACCCTTGTATTTAAAACATCCTTTTCAAATTTTTTTTTGTAGTATTCTTATTTGGATTATTCTATTTTTTAAATGATTTGTTTTTTTTTTTTTTTTTTTTTAGATTTATTAACTTTGCATGTGAATTCTGGTTTTGGGAGACCCTCATATTTTTATGTTGTACCTAATTAACCTGTGTCTACTCCCCTCCCCTCCCTCCTTCCCGCGCCTCCCTTTTATTTGCTTATAACGCTTCTGGAATAATAAATTAAACAGTTGATCATAAATCCTTCTTTTTTCCCTTATAATTTCACTTTATCTGTGGAATTTGAGGAACATTGCTGCACACGAAGGACAGGACTGTCCACACACTTGGGCCACTGCATCCAGTGGGCAGCCCGCGCGATGCCATGGTTTTGAGCATACGATTTGAGGATTCATCAGTGATAAAGGTAAAAATTTTTACTATGAGTAGCATTTTGTAAACAGGATATGTTTACTCTGGACTCAGTTAACATGTGAGTATGTTTAGCCCCAAAGAAAAACACATAGACCTCTCTATTTTTTATTACCTATCAATATTTAAACAATGGAACTCCGAACTCAAAATTTGTAGGCATATAAATTTATATCCAGGGTAGATTAATTTCATTACTGTGGTTCTGTAGGAAAGTTTTAAAAATCAAAGTTTGTATACATACAGAGAATTTTAAAATTGTTTATGCTATCCCGAGTTTTTAATTTTTCTTATAAAGTTAAGGATTTTTCTTTCAAGTTCTGTAAAAAAAATTGCTATAATTTTAATAAACATTCACATTAAATCTGTAGATAAGTTCTATGAGGAATTTTGCTATAATTTTCAATGAACATTTACACTGAATCTGTAGATTGCTTTCAGTGAGATTGGCATTTTTGCTGTGTTTCTTCTACTTTCCCAAGAAAATAGGAGATCTTTCCATTTTCTAATGTCTTATTTTTTTTTTCTTAAAAGAGTTAAAATTCTTATCATACAAGTTTTTCCATTTGTGTGTGGCCCGCTCTTGGGTGGGAGTCGAGTTGTCTCAGCTTGTGGTCCTTTCCTTCTGCCAGGTGTTGCTCCAGGGTGACTGCTAAGACTCAGGCCTCTTATTTATCAAGGGCCAGAGTTCTACTCTGGCAGATGATAATGGTTGAAAATGGGAAACATTTCCCCCTTCACAAGCAGAGATGACAGGACCCAACCTTCTGTCCTGCTTGCTTAGAGTTTCCCCAAGATATTTTGTGGTATTTATGGCTATCTAAAAGGATGATGCCTCATTTATCCTAGGTGTAAAAGAGATACATTTGGGTTGTTTTCAGATTCTGGCTATGATAAAATAATTCTGCTGTGAGCATAGCTGAGCACATGTCCTTGTGGAATGGGTGAACATCTTTTGTTTTTAGGCCCAAAAGGGGTATTGTTGAGTTTTGAGGTAAAACGTTGCCTAATTTTGAAAAATAGCTGTATTAGGATCAGAAGCGGCTGTGCCAGTTTGCACTTCCAGCAAAAGAGTTTTCTCTTTACCCACATTTTCTTAAGCATAAGCTGTTAGCAGTAATTTTTAATCTTGGTCATTTTTAGAAGGATAAGATGAAATCTCAGAGTTTTAATTTGCATTTCTCTAATGGCTAAAGGATGTTATGTCTGAGCGTTTTTTAGGTGTCTCTCAGTCATTTTAAGTTCTTTTGTTGAGAGTTTTCAGTTTAGCTCTGTAACATATATTTTTATTGGATTATGTTTTCATAACTAATTTCCTGAGTTCTTCATATGTTTTTGGAGTGGGTTTATGATAAGTTAAGATCTTTTCCCATTCTATAGACTGATATTATATCTTGTTATACAAAAACTTCTCAATTCAGTAGATCTGATTTATTGTTTCTCTCAATGTTTATGCCACTGAGGTGTTTGAGATGTGGCAAAGTGTACTTTTATTTTTTTCTCTGTGGGGTTCAATGTATTTTTTTATGTTGAGGCCTTTGATTCGTTTAAACTTGAGTTTTATGCATGGAGATGGGTGTGGATCTTGTTATGCTTTGGTCTCTGGTTTCTTTAAGTGACCCCCCCAGCCCCGGCCCCTGCCATCTTGAAGCTCTCTTACTGTCCCCTCTGGCATGTGCACACATGTCTCTGTCTCTCTTTCTTTCTTTCTTTCTTTCTTTCTTTCTTTCTTTCTTTCTTTCTTTCTTTCTTTCTTTCTTTCTCTCTCTCTCCTTTAATAAATGTTTAGCTTTATGCCTATTTTATGTGTCCATGTGTCTTTTGCCCACCACCTGTTTACACCGGCCCACTTGGCTCTCCTGGACCCGTCCCTGCCGTGAGCCACTCCACTGTTCAGCACTGGGACTCACCAGCATACCCCCCCACACACACTAGCTGCTCGGGAAACCACCCAGGGATTTTGGAATATGCCTGGGGATTTTGGAATAAAAGATCTATCTTCATTCTTCTACATGTTATTGTCTAATGTGGCCAACATCATGCTTTCTTTTTCCATTTTCCTATTGGTTAGGCAGACTTACAACTAAATAGAAGGATAGCTTACAAACTTTTAGATATTCAGTGTCTGAAGCCCTAGTTATAATATTCTTATGGGAGACCTTCAGTCACTAGGTAAAATTCTTTTTTTTTTTTTCAAGACAGGGTTTCTCTGTGGTTTTGGAGCCTGTAATTAGTGATCCTAGAGAAGCTAAATAAGAAGGAGAACTCAACTAGGTAAAATTCTTAAAGGGAGCAATGAGCCATTTTCCTATAAAGAGCTTATAGAAGCTGCCAGATAGATACTCAAGCAGGTAAAGTAGAGCTCAAGAGGTAAAGTATATAATAATCAACAAGTACAGTATGTTAATTATGATTCAGCTATGGCAAGTGTGTTAAGCATAAAACTTATTCTACAATATTTTTATGAAAAAGCAAAATGCTTTTTATGGTTGCATCTTCCCAGTTTTGCCAGTTAAGACTAAACCCTTAATTTAGAGTACAAAAGAGCAGGATGAAATCTTGGAGATGATTTAACAAGATATTGAATATGATCAATGTTTCTTATACTAAACAATAGATTTCATTGATAATGTTAAAATTGATGCCTGGACAATTGTGTTTGCTCAATTCAAAGACCAGAATAATAATCTTTTCCCAGATGATCATTGTTACATTTCACACAACTGTATTTTGTTAATGTTATAGCTAAAAATCCCTTAAAGGATTTTATACTAAATTTTACAAATGGCTCTTCCAATGGAAGAACTGCATATATGGTTAATAATAATAAAAAAAATGTGGAGCATACCATGCCTCCTTGAAAGCAACTTAAAAAATTGCAAACAGATCCTGATTTAAACAGATCTGACATGATGACACCAAGTTGACCTTTACTAAGGCAAGATTTAAAAAAATGCTGCAATGCATTATTAAAAGACACAACCTATATATATTTGTGGTCGAGGATGTGTTTCTGCTTTTTTCACAGAAAGAAAATAAAGCTGGACCCAAAGATGCTACAAACACCCCATAGAGGAGTTCCAGAAATGAGTTGGAGAAAAATCCTTGATCCAGTCTTCCTTGCCTCCACCAAAAAAATGCCTGATAGCAGGACTTGCTAAGTCACACATTCTGCCTCATGAGAGTCCCTTCCTGCACAAAGAGACCCTACTGGGATAATTGCCAAGATGTTCTTCAGGTAGCTGAATCTAATGCACCTCACCCAGGCATCCTACCTGCCCTGAAGAACAAATGCTGAGCTGCTTCCAAACCTGCAACACAGACACAGATGCCCTGCTGAAAAGACCTGACTATGGCAACTACAATTTTCTGCAGTTTGAATTCTGTTTGCTTTGGAGCTAAGATGTAGCATAAGCATCTGACTGTTTTAATCTTTGGGACACAGAACTCATTTTGATTAAAATACTAACCCCTCTTCACTTAGGAAGGGGGCAAACTAGGGGTTTGACTGTTGCTCAGAGACTGGAATTGGTATTTAATAACAGCAATGTCTGTCATTGTACTCTTACTGGAATTGACCTAATGATATTTGTAACTGCTTATAGATGTTGGGAAAAGGTTGACACACCCTGTAAAGTGTTTGTGTTTAATGCATATGTTAAGAATTTTAGATTTTGATCCCTTTACACTGCCCTAAAAGAGAAATGTTGTTTTTATATTGATCATATCGGGATAGTCAAAGATAGCATGGCTAAGGTCAGAGAGGGATTAGAGCATAGAAGAAAGCAGAGAGAGCAAGAGGAAGGATGGCTCAAAAACTGGTTTTCTACCTCCGCTTGGTTATCTACCCTCTTGCCTAGTTTATTGGGCCCTCTTGTGGGACTATTATTGCTATTATCCTTTGGCCCATGGGCCTTTACAAAACTAACCCACTTTGTTAAGACCCAGGTTGACGCAATAACAAAAGACTCCGTTGCTGTCCATTATCATCACCTGAACACTCATGGCTCCATGGAGGACCTCAGAACTTCAGAGACAGAACGACCTGCAGCTGCTCTTCAATTTTCTACCCTTGCTACAGACCCCAAACCCTTTAGACCATGGGATCCCTGGAAAAAAAAATGTGTTGGCAGGCAGCACTCATAATCTTATGTTGGAATAGGTGCTTAGAAAGGAGTATATACCATAGGCCAGACTGAAAGGTGGATACTGGGTTTGGAAGGTGCCCTTTCTTCTTATGTCTGGAGATCGAGTCATTGGTGTCCAAATCATATCTTTATACAACCTATACGAGATACCGTTTATTTGAAGAGCTCCAAGGATGGGCAACTTGTGGCAGGACCTCCCCTTAACCTAAGACAGGGCCCTGGGAACCCTAGGATGGGGAAGGGGGGAAAGACCTGGTCCCCACTCGATCTAAGACAGGGGTCCTCATCGCAGGCCATCATTAAGCGCCAAAATCCAAAATATAAATAAAAAGATAACTAATGCTACCCATAAGGCACCCCTCTGTTCCCAGGAGAGGAAGAAAAGGCTCCACCACTCGAGAGGAGGGGCCTCCTTGTCCCAGTCCCTCCTTTTCCAGGTCTGACAACTTGGCTAGACTCTAACCCGGTGCCCTCCACTTGATAAGCTGCCTGCCATAATAAAAGGAAGGGGGCTCCGTCAGGGACCATTGTCCTAAAGATGCTAGCAGGAACCATTGTCCTAAGGATGTTTGCAGAGAGCCCCCCATCCCAACTATCTTGAGAACTGTTTGTTAATGGAACCACAAAAAGAATGTTTCCGCTTACACAAAAAAGCAGCAGGTGTGTTAACTGGTGACCTTTGCTACCCCCTACAACCCACCCCAAGCCAAGTTCCTCATTCAAGGGCTATATAAGCTGTACCCATTACCCTAATAAATGGAGACCTTGACAATTGAATTGTACTTGGTCTCTTTCTTTTCTCTCGCCCATGATTCATACAGGTAGAACCTCTTCAGACCCTGAATAACTGGACCTGATGGATGGGTCATTTTCTAGGGTTGTACAGGATGTAATTTATTAAGTGTGTGCCTGGGAGGCAACTGGTTGACCACAGTTGGGGGCAGAAAAGGCATATGTGGAAAAAGACAAAGAATCCATCCCACTGGGACTTAGTTAACTTCTCTGAAGATCAGACTAAAGCACAATTTTGGATCAAGCATCTTGTTGTAAAGCTACATGTATCTCTGATAGATGTGTCTCTTTGTAATTTCCAGGAGAAGATGTGGGAAAATCTAACTACTAATATTCTGGGACATTTGATGGAATCAATATGGTTGTAGTCGAATTAGTCTGAATCTGCATATTCTTCCCCCCACAACTGGCTTTTAAAAATCTTACATGCCCCCTATTCTGAGCTTGAGAAAGGTTTTAGACAATGATTAGCAAGTGATTGTCCAAATTGCAAACAGAATCCATAGCAGCAGTGTAGTAAAATAATTTTGCAACCAGTTTTTTAAAAAATACTTTTTGAAATTATAACATAATTATATTATGCAATGGCACAGTAGCAACCAATTTTTTAAAATACTTTTTGAGATTATAACATAATTGTATTATCTTCCTGTTCTCTCGCTCTAAATTTTCCCATGTATTGTCCCTGCCCCCACAAAGCTCTCATTTAAATTCATGGTGTTTTTCTTTAATTGTTATTATATATATGCATATTCATATTGTATCTTTGTATGTTTATGTTTTTAGGACTGATCATTTGGCATTGAATAATCAATTGGTATACTTGTCCCTGGGGAAGACAATTTCATCTCTCTCAGCATTCCTTCATTGATTCTTTCTCTAGAGTTGATGCTTCTTGAGCTTACTTCCTTCCACATTAGGATGCCCTTAGTGTTGTTCTTTAGGCAGGCATATTGGTGAGACTTAATTGGTAAAGCTTCTGACATTTCTAGAAGATGTAATCTCACAGCAAACTCCTTATTCCTTGGGTTCTTAACAATGTTTTTATCCCATCTTCCTCAGTGTCTCTGTGCCTTAGGTGCAGGAGTTGTGTTGTATGTGTATCCATTGTGACTGTGCTCCACAACTCTGCATTTTAATTTTGTGTGGACTTCTATATTGGTCTCCATCTGTTGCAGAGAGAACATTTCTTGATGACCCTTATCTGTGAGGTCATCAAGGACAAATATTTAGAACATAGTTGTTGTGTTGGGTTAGTAAAGTTGTGACAATTAGTTTTTTTCATTGTGTGTACGGAGCTCTTGAAAATTACTTGCTTTGGTTCTTTTGAGTCTATAGAAAGAGAAACTTTGTACCAGGATTAGGCTGTGGTGACCACAGCTTCTTGAAAATTATTTTTAGGCCTTATTCCCTTTATTTCCTCAGTGTCATAATAGCCTCTTATATATTTATGAGGTGTGTGTGTGTGTGTGTGTGTGTGTGTGTGTTGCTGAGAGAGCAGATAGAACACTAATGCTGATTTATTTTTAGCATGAGATGTAACTGTTGCTTAATCCTGTAAATCATGCTTTCCGGGCTTAGCAAATGTCCTTAAGGCTGTTCTGCTTACTTAGCTATCCACATTAACAGCTAGGTTTTAGCTTGGTGTTCTCTTACTGTTTGATCAAATAACTTATACCTCAGAATTTTTTATATTATTTATTGTTTTGTTTTCAGTTAGAAATTTGTCTATTATATAGCTTTTGCCTACTTGAAACAGAAACACTCAGTCCTTAGTTCCTGTGGTAGGATTCATTTTCTGAAGTTTGATGAGTGAAAATGATTGGAATATATCTATGAGTATGAAAGAACAAAACCAATCCACACTGTTTGTAGAGCATTTGACTTGAAGCATGAAGCACATATTTCCCTTTCTAAGATAGACCTCTGCAGTACTAAACTTGGACATTCTTAGATATGCATTGCAGCTGTCTAACTCTAACATCATCTTTAGTAGATTCTCATGAATCTCAAGACACAGGGAATTATGGATACCTACAAATGACAAAGCATAGAATGGTAGGTCACACATTGAATGAGAAGTTTAGAAAGGATGACTTGAATCACACATAAAGAATTAAGGTCAGCTATAACTAAGCAGATTGCTGTTCGGCTTCACCATACAGAAGCCTGCTGCAATAGCAGTATGTTCATGCTGCAACTCTTCAGGTTGGGCAAACCTTTAAAGTTATTCTTGATATCTGTTCTATGACTCATTCAGCAACTGCCTGTTTGTTTTTGAATATGTAGTGTGTTCATGCTTTAAAGATAGAATCATAATATAAAAGGGGGACTCTTTAATTATCTCCCAAAGATTAATTGGATAAATACTAAAATGATGCAGAAATATTAACTCAGCTACTTATATTTATCACCTGCTTGTAACTGTTGAAAATATATGGGATTTTTGTTTAAATATTTGTATTTACTTTTATGCATTCAGATGTTATGCCTGTGCATAAGTTTATACACTATGTATATGGCTGGAGCCCAAAAAGCCCAGAAGAGAAAGCTGGATCTTCTGGACCTGGAATTACTGGTGATTAGAAACTGCCATGTGCAACCTATAGATTCAATGCAATCCCCATCAAAATTCCAACAAAATTCTTCACAGATTTTGAGAGGACAATAATCAACTTTATATGGAAAAACAAAAAACCCAGGATAGCCAAAACAATCCTATACAATAAAGGAATTTCCAGAGGCATTACCATCTGTGACATCAAACAATTACAGAGTTACAGTAATGAAAATAGCTTGGTATTGGCATAAAAACAGACATGTTGACCAATGGAATTGAATCAAAGACCTGGATATTAATCCACAAACCTCTGAACGCCCAATTTTTGAAAAAGAAGCTAAAATTATAAAATGGAAGAAAGAAAGAATCTTTAGCAAATGGTGCTGGCATAACTGGATGTCAACCTGTAGAAGAATGAAAATAGATCCATATCTATTACCATGGACAAAACTCAAGTCCAAATGGAATAAAGACTTCAATATAAATATGACCACACTGAACCTGATAGAAGAGAAAGTGTGAAGTAGCCTGCAATACATGGGCACAGGAGACCACTTCCTATATATAACCGAAGTAGCACAGACAATAAAAGCAACAATGAATAAATGGGACCTCCTAAAACTGAAAATTTCTGTAAAGCAAAGGACACAGTCATTAAGACAAAAAGGCAACCTACTGAATGGGAGAAGATTTTCACCAACCCCATATCAGACAAAGGTCTGATCTCCAAAATATATAAAGAACTCAAGAAACTAGACATTAAAATTTTAAATAATCCAATTAAAAAATGGGGTACTGAACTGAACAGAGAATTCTCAATAGAAGAATTTCAAATGGTCAAAAGATACTTAAGGACATGTTCAACTTCCTCAGGTATCAGGGAAATGCAAATCAAAACAACTTTGAAATGCCATCTTACACATGTCAAAATGGCTAAAATAAAAAAAAACTAATGATAGCTTATGCTGGAAAGGATATGGAGTAAGGGGAACACTCATCCATTGCTGATCAGAATGCAAACTTGTGTAACCACTTTGGAAATCAGTGTGGTGGTTTCTTAGAAAATTGACAGTCAACCTACCTCAGGATGCAGCAATACCACTTAGGAGCAATACTCTTGGGAGTATACCCAAGAGATGCCCAATCATACTACAAAAGCATTTGTTCAACTATGTTGATAGCAGCATTATTTGTAATAGCCAGAACCTGGAAACCACCTAAATGCCCCTCAATGGAAGAATGGATAAAGAAAGTCTGGCACATCTATACATTAGAGTACTACTCAGTGGCAAAAAAAAAAAAAATGATATCTTGAATTTTGCATGAAAATGGTTGGAAAGAGAAAACACTATGCTGAGTGAGCTAACCCAGACCCAAAAATATGAATATGGTATGTACTCGCTCATTAGTGGATTCTAGCCATAAACAAAGGACATTAAGCCTATAGTTTGTGATTCTAGAGAAGTTAAGTAATAAAGTGAATCCAAAGAAAAACATATATAGATCCTCCTGGAAATTGGAAGCAGACCAGATTGCTAGGCAAAAGTTGGGAGCATATGGGTGGGGTAGGGAGAAGGGGAGATGGGCAGAAAGAGGGGAGAAGGGGAGGGTTGGGGAGAGCTTGAGGGAGTGGGATGGTTGAGATGGAGGAAGCAGGGATATGGGAAAGGGAAGGAGATATCTTAATTGAAGGTGCCATTTTGGAGTTTGCAAAAAGCTTGGCTCTGAAGGGGTTCCCAGGAGTCCACAGGGATGACCCCAGATAGGACCCTGGGCAGTAGAGGAGAGGGTGTCGAACTGGAAGTTTTCAATAGTCAGACTGATAACTATCTTGAATATGACCACAGAATCTTTGTCTGACAATGAATGGAGATAGAGACAGAGCCCCACATTGGAGCACTGAACTGAGCTCCCAAAATCCAGTTGAAGAGCAGAAAGAGGGAGAATATGAGCAAGGAAGTCAGGACCCCAAGGAATTGGTGTGCCTTAGCTAATGGGAGCTAACCAAATCTGGCTGGACTAGGATTGAATGAGCATGGGATCAAATTGAACCCTCTAAATTGGAGCAGACTGAGAAGCCAATGATAATGGGTACTGGGATTTGTCTCTACTGCATGTACTGGCTTTTAGGGATCCTAGTCTATTTGGATGCATACCTTCCTAAGCCTGGATGGAGGGGGGAGGGCCTTGGACTTCCCACAGGGCAGGGTACTTTGCCCTCTCTCAGGATTGGAGTGGGTGGGTTGTGGTGAGAGCAGGAGGGAAGTGGGAGGAGGGGGAGGATGTGGAAATTTTGATTGGTATTATAAAGTAATAAAAAATGAGGACAGAGAAAAAGAAGCTGCTACATGGGTGCTGAGAATTAAACTCAGGTCCTTTGTAAAAGCAACAAGTGCTCTTAACTGCTGAGCTATCTGTGCATCCCAGAGACATAATTTCATGATATAAGTGCAGTGTCAATTTTGAGATATGGTATTATTTATGCCATTATTGAGTCTTGGAGAGATTAGATTATAACATGAAATAATTTGGTCATCAGTAGAGTCAAAAACAGACTACAGAAACACTGTGAAGATGCTCCTCCATTTTCGTTAGTAGCATCTTGTGACTGTCATCACAGATTCCACCATACACCATTTTTTTGCTTCTTCCATTTTACCTTTCTTTATATTTTTTCTTCTTTGTTCTTTTTTCCTTTTCTGACAGATTCTTTACCTATGTGCTCTTTACCTTGACCCTCAGGTCAGCTCATAGTTACATTACTGTTAGAGGTAGGGAAAGTTTAAGGGCACAGATGAGATCTTTCTATCCGTCTTTCACCGTAAGTGTATCAGGATCACTACAGCACTGCCCACTCATTTACTGGAGTTATAGCCCACATATTCCATCTCTTCACACTCATAAGTTTCATCAATTAAATGAAAGCCATTATTATCAAGAGATTTTTTTTTCTCTTGCTTCTTCATGAGGAGGAACAAATTATTCTAGCATTGAGCTTCCTGCCTACTCACGCCATGCTTCCTGTTGTGCCTTCCCCTCCATCTACCCTTATGACTTGCTCTGTGATGTTGACCACAACTGATCTCTACTCATGGGACAGGAAAATTGAGGCTAGCATAATACCACAGACTTACTTGGGAGAAGACAGGGCAGAACATCTGTTTCCCCATGTTTCTCCTGCTTGGATTACCTTACAACTCCATATATTCTGTATGGACTCCTTTAAAATCACATATATTTTATAAGATTATTAACACCACCAATGGACATGCTAACATAGATGGGAGTAGAGCCTAAGAGACCCAACACACAGAACTATAGGCTACTTAGGAATTCTGGAAGCAAGAGAAATAGACTTCACCAGGAAAAAGCACACCAACTGGTTATCAACCATTTGATATGGTCAGCCCTAAAATTGTACATACAAGTAACATTATAAAGACTGAGCAGGTTGTATTTGAGTATAGGAATGTGTGTAACAATTAGAAAACCAAATAAGGAAGGGGGAATAAATTTGAAACAGAGCAAATAAGGTTTTATGCGAGGAATTTAGGGACAAATGGAAATTGACAAGTTGTGTTTTAATCTCAAAAACTAAGAAAATATCATTAAGTTAAATTTCTGATATCTAAAATGAAAGCACAAGGCTCACAGCAAAAATTATCTATATGAGGGCCTTCATAAACATCAGTTACTCCATGGATGAAAAAAGTAATAGTGTGAATAAAGAAAAGGAAAAGATTGAGAGAAGAAATTCTTTCTTCCCATCCACAAGAGGTCAAATCCAATTTTAATATGGTCAGTAGAAAGTGTTTTTAGAGGACCAGATTCTGCCTCTGAGGCCATCATATTTGCAAATAAATACTTATGTGCTCCTTACTCAAGACTGAGCCTTACTAATCCATGCTATGCAATGTTTATATGCTTCAATAATGCATGCAGTTTCCCAGAAATAATGTTTGCACTGGTTTTGTGTCTGCAGCTTCTACATTCAAATTAGCCCTTCATAAAGGAATGAACTTCCTTCCCAAAGCCCCAGCTGTTTGTCACCCCAGGATTCTCCCTCCAAGCAAAGGAGACTGTGCTCTCCAAACAATGCTCCACATATGGGTCTGCAGCTTTCCTTATTGGATAATCCTCTTTTTTTTCATCCATAGCAGATGGATCCTAAATTCTCCAACAGGGAAAATGAAACAAATAATAACAAACCCAAGGGCACATGAACGTTGCTGGAAGGAAGACAAAATATTATTTGCTTCTAGTAACTTTATTAAGAACTCTCAGTGTATTTAGTCATTTGTACACAAAAACAAGTTTAGATTTTAACATACATAAATTATGTTAAAAGTTTAATAAAATTTTACCATAATTTATGTTAAAAGTTGGAGAAGCAAGACCATCACTCCAAGCCTTCTTTAAATGTTCCTTGATAGTCTAGTACTTCAGAAATGAAAGTCATACTCCTCCCCAGTCTTAAAATTATATATATATATATATATATATATATATATATATATATATATATATATATAGTCCTTGGTCCCTTTAAGAGGCAAGCTACGCCCACTCCGCACGAACCCTGACCTCTCGTCTCCATCTTGGATTTCTCTCTGTCCCCTGTTGGAGCACGCATGTCTCCCCGCTTTTCCTCTCTCTGTCTCTTTTCTCTTCTTCTCTTCTCCTTGTCTCCCTACTCTCTCTCTCCTTTAAGTAATAAATATTCAGTTCTATATCAGCCTACTGTGTCCATGTGCCTTTTACCTGATGCCTGCTCACACCCGCCTGCTTGGGTGGCTCTCTTGGAGAACCCTCCACTTGCAGCATTGCAGGACCAGCCCGCCTGGAATGAGCCTCCCGCTTGTAAACTGCCTGGGGATCTTGCAGCTTCCAGAGCCTGCTGCCTGCCTACTGCTGCCTGGGTCCTGTAAACATTTTTTAAAAATCATATATATATATATCTATATATATTATAAAATCTATATATATATATATATATATATATATATATATATATCCCTCCCCCCAACACACATTTTGCCTGTGCTACTCTGACAATTTAGAGAAAACCATGAGGCAAAAGACATAGAGGCTTACCTTTGAGAAAATTAATTATTTTTTTTCTGAGGGAAGGATACTCAATACCCATATGCCTTCATTCTTAGCATGGATGATCTGTAATAATAGTAGAAATCTCCCCTTTCCTAGTCCAGAGTCACTCGCTCCACAATCTCAACTGTAAACATTCTGCCTCTGCCAACATCTCCTTTCTGTTTTTTTTTTTTTTTTAATTTCCTGAGGGCAGTCTACATCCCATTGACTCACAAGGATCCAATGACCTTCTTCCTTACATGCCCAATGTTATGGTTTTGGTCCCTTTAAGAGACAAGCCATGCCCACTCCCTCCCCCATCCTCTGAGGCAGGCTGATCTTCAGCTTCCAGCCTGAGCTCCTTCTTTTTTCCATCTTCCTCTCGGAGAGGCAGCTTTGCTTCTGCCTCTCTCCCCACTTCTCTGCTTCCCCCTTCTCTGTCTCTTTCTCTCTCTCTCTCTCTCTCTCTCTCTCTCTCTCTCTCTCTCTCTCTCTCTCTCTCTCGCTCCCTCTCTCTGTCCCCCCCCCTTCACCCTTCCTTTTCCATAACCCCCTAAATAAACATTCAACCTCACCCTGCATGTCATGGCTACCCATGTTTCTGTCTTCTGCCCGCCATGTGTCTCCCTGCCTGCACCATTTCTGCTGCCTACTGCCACGGGGATCTTGCAGCATTTTTTAAAAAAGAATAACACCCTGTATACCATGACTTGACTATTCATCAGATAATATCAGCTTTAGCAGAGAATTCTGGGAGCTTGTGATGAATTAACCTATGGACACAAGAGGAAACTATAAAAAGCAATGAAGGAACATGTCAGTGCCTGGGTGGAGCAGTGAAGAATGAAATGGAAGAAAATTGACAGCGTTGTAACCCATTTTTGGAGGTATAAATGGCAGGACTTTGTGATAGTCTGTATGTACCCATGAAGAAAGAGAATCTGAGGATAATTTGATGTATATTTAGTTTGTGCAGCTCTGATGTCACTTATAAAGAAGGCAAGCTTAGGGACAAGCAAATCTCTGTTGACTGTTGTGTTGAGAACACAGAAAATCTCAGGCAATTCAGCTTGGAAAAAAAGGCTGAGTGTGGGTAGGATATAGAAGGAACTTCCAGCAACAAGAAGAAAGTGAGAGGACTTAGCAAGAGAGTTAGAAAGAAGAGCTCACAGCACAGGACAAAGCAGCGACAAACACCAACATCCAAAGTTTAAATAGGGAGGAGAAGCCACCAGAGATACAGAGGAAGAATACTGGTGAATCCACTTGAGTGATGGGAATTGTGGTGTTTGGTGGTTTTCTGTTTGTGAAAAACCAAAGTTATGTATTCACTCAGATCTTAGACTTGTTCTCCTGTAGCTTCTCCATGCTCAAAAAAGCTTTTCTCCAGATCTCCTATGCTGCACTTCAGGCCATTTCTGGAATTTAAGCTACGAGATAAAGGTCAATTTCATGATCTGTAACAGGGAAGAGTAGCATAAAATTATCAGAAGACCATAGGTGATTATAATTGTTTGCTGTCTTCCCTCTGTGCCTTGACTTCTTCTTCATTTGTTAGGAAAAGAAAATTTTTGAGTTTTAGTCTTGATGAGGAAGAGGGAGGGAGGAAGAGAAGGAGGGAGGGGGGAATAGAGAGAATTAAACAATGATGGTTTCTTGATTAAATATACTTAAAGTGTAATTCAAAGTCACATTAAGAAGACTGTCTTTGCTACTGTTACCAATTATATATATTATATATACACTTATATTATATATTGTATATGTTTAATCTTAGAATAATCATTGTACTGAGAGTCATGTCAGGGATAAATTAAAGTCTCAAATAAAAGTGCAGGAAAATGAATAGCCTCTAGGAAACATATAAATGTTCCAGAATGTGACGTCTGCCTCAGCAGCAATATATAACAACCCTAGTGTAGCAAGAACCACTGATGGTCTCAACAGCCAGGCAAGTACTGCCTGTCCCTCAGTGACTTTTCTCTTTTCCCGCAGTCTGCCTGGAATAATGTTTGGCAAAATAATGAATAATTGGAGATTTCTCTGAGTTTGAGAATCCATTCAGTACTTTCCTGTCCAACATCATTACTGAGATTATTATGGATTCAAGAGCCAAAAGGAAAGGAATAAAAAAAAAGATACAAATCCAGTGGCCACTGATGATTGGGCAGCTGTCTAAGTGCTACTGGTTCTAGTGCACTCTGTGTCATACTTTTGTGGAATTTTGTTACAGCAGTCAACCGTAGAGGATTCAGGGCAGCCTAAGAAACAATTTTTGGTTTGTTTCTTGTTTATTGTCTGCTTACTTTGCTTATTACAGACTTTATTTCCAGCTAATACACAGTGATGCCTAACAATCTCTACATGATATTTACACCATTGTGTACTGGTCTTATGCTATGTCGTGCTTGCTCTTGTGACTAATGGAATAGAGTATATGTGTTGGATGGTATGTCTAAGTTAGATGGTATCAGGATGTGGAATTCTTCCATCATCCAGCCCTCTCTTTTGGATAGATCACTCAAATGAGAGTTTGAATGTGTATGTTGTCAGGTCTGTAGGGGCTCTCTGTGTATAGGTGGACACAAAGTACAAGACACTAGCTGTGTAAAGGAGACCACTGGTAATTGGATTTTTCAAGCCTTTTGTAAAGTTATCAACTAAACTGTAATTTCCTGGGAAGGGTATGTCAGAACATGCCAAGGAGTTAGTCCCGGACTCCTTGAAAACATTTCATGAAATAAATGATTTTTGTGTACTTTTTTAAACGTATTAACAGCAAAATAAGCTTTCTTTTCCTTTTCTCCCAAAGCTCAGATTGAATGCCAAAAGCTTAAGCATCTCCTGGATTTTGGAGGATCAGTTCTGAAGAAGTACACAGCAAATATGGAAAACATAAGGTGACAGGATTTGAAATTAGACATTTAGTGAGACATCAGCCATAGGTAACATGAAAACTTTTATTTAAGCAAGCAACATTTTAAGAACAGAAAGTTTTCAATAGGAAATAGGGACTATCTTGCTATAGTGAGTCAGAAAGGACACCAGGGTATTCTGTATCCATAACAATCTGGCAACAGGCTGAATGACATGTAGTGATCCCTGAGTTCTCTCAGTCAGGTAGATGGTGTTAGGAAAGACATTCAACTTCAGTGCTTCCTGATAGAAGGCAGACACAAAGATAGGTATTAGGAGCAGAGTTGTCAAGGTGAACCTCCAGTAGAATAAACAGTAACAAGACCCAGGGAGAATAACTGTCAACAACATGAGATAAGAGCTTGGAGAAGTGACTGCTAGGAAAGGCCTGTGAGCTAAGCACTAAGTGAGGAGGAAGGCTGACTTGTTTGGTTCCTCAGCAGCTCACTGGTACTTCTATGAAGGGTGGAGTCCACCTCCCTAACATTAAGAATGGTTACTGAGGGCTGGAGAGATGGCTCAGAGGTTAAGCACTAGCTGCTCTTCCAGTGGTCCTGAGTTCAATTCCCAGCAACCACATGGTGGCTCACAACCATCTGTACTGAGATCTGGCACCCTCTTTTGGCTTGTGGGCATACATCGAGGCAGAATGTTGTATACATAATACATAAATAAATCTTAAAAAAAAAAGAATGGTTACTGAGCTAAGTTAGAGAGATGTCTGTGGTCAGGTTTCAAGACTTTGGGGCAGACAGAGTTGGAGGAACAGAACTTTAGGCAGATTCTGTGGGTCTAGGTCATCTCATTAATCTATATGTTTTGAAGATGACAGCCAGGCCTACTTTTCTTACATTGCTTCACAATTTCTCATGTGTTCATTTAATCTAAAGGGGAGGTGTTTAAGTACAGTATTTTCTGGACTGTGTATAGGATGAATTGAATGATATAGAGAAATAGAATTAAAAGCACCCTTGAAAAACATGGATATCTCCTAAAAGAAACCTGCAGACTCACTGTGATCACACACTGAGAGACAAGTGTGGATCCTGCTCTGAGACATGGCATCACTTCTGATTAGCAAATAAGCTTAACTGCAAGTTATCTCAGAAGAAGTAAACATGTACATAAAAGTTAGAAATGACTAATGGTGGACTGCCCATTCGCAAGTGGATAGTCCTACATTCCTAGGCATACAGGCAGCATTAACTGTACTAAGTGGGTTATAGAAAAGGAAAGGAGGAAGATATGAAGCTGGGGTTCTTTACAGGAGGACTTGCAGGGGGAAAGTGAAAGGCAGTCATAAATCAAATACATTGCATTCACCTGAAAATTATCAAAGAACCTATGTATTGACACCATTATTTTAAAGAAAATGTATCTAATTTCAGGCAGTCAAGGAACTTTGGAGCAGTATCAAGTGGCCTGACAGATTTGGGTGGGTCAGGTACAAGGAACTGGAAGCTGCCCAAGCTACTACCACAGTGGCTTCCAGCTACACCACCTCTTATTCCTACCGGATGTGCTGCACAGAGTGGAGACTTTACTGCATGAAGAGTGGTAATTACTTAGCAGGCCTTGGTTCCTTTCACATGCGACTTTAAAGTATGTATAAAAGGCATTAAAAACACAGTTTCTAAAATGCTTTCATGTATAGCCTGCCAAGTTGTGATTACTGAATACGAAAAAGGAGGGAGTGTATTCTCTCTGCCAGCAGGGGATTGTTACCATGGCTTAATGACTTCAGCGTGGGCAACATGAAACTCCCCGTCTGAGCTGCTAACTATAATAATCACCAGTTAATGGAAGAGAAAAAGTTATCTTGAGCTGATGTTGTTTCAGATTCTTTTAAATTTTAAAGATTGAATCAGAGGGAAAACACCGTGAGAATGTTTGAACTTCTATAGTTGATAATAAAAGAAAGAAAACTCCAGGAGTTTCTCTAGCCTTTCTTTCATACTGAGGTGAAAAGTCCTAGAAAAAAATGTTTCTGAGGAGACTTTGGTGAAGGCTTTTCGAAATTTTGTAGATTAATAATGAGTAATAGGTCCACAAAGTATATGTAATTTGCATGTATCATTTCATATTTTAAGTTTTTCTCATTTTCCAAACCATAGTGGTGTGCTATGGATCAGAAACAAATCATCACTGCCCAAGGATAACAACATTCATCAAAGGGAATATCTCCATAGAAACTGCAGGTAACTAATTCTGTGACAGTCCAATCTTCACGGAGAAATGTTTTGTAATATAAAATCAAATTTAATAGCTAATTTATATTATCTTCTAATGAGGAAGACAAAACTATTTATTGGGGAAAGTTTTGAATAGTCACTTGCATTTTGATTTACTTAAGATCATTATGAAAGTATATTGTAAAGTAATTTTTCAAAACTTTTGATGAGTAATAAGAGCTCAGAGTTAAAGTAAAATTGCTTTCTCAGAGTGGAAAGACTATAAAGAAATAAATGAACACCCTTTACTGGTGCCTCTTGGCCCTGCTTACTTACATAGAATTTTATCATTCAGTTTTGGGAACAAAATATTCCCTCCCCCCCAAATAACTTGGATTTTGCTTATGTAAACATCAATAGGAACATCTCTTTTTCTTTCTATTTTTTTCTATTTATTTATTTTATTTTTCTCCATTAACAGCTTTAATTGGGTGTGGGGCAACAGAACTATTCTTAGCACAATTATGGGTGTGGGGTTCCCTGCAGTCTCCCCAGGGTGATGATTCCTGTAATGATTTTTAGGGGGAAACGGCTCCCAACAGATCCCCCTTTCTCTTATATAAAGGCAGGTAGTTATTACGTGGAGAGCACCAGTCAGAGTCAACCATGGTGTCAGACTAAAGGAGAAGGGACTGAGATAAGGAGAGACCCTCCTCTCAAGTGGTGAAGCAATTTACCTCTTCTGGGACCAGAGGGGTGCCAGATGATTCTTAGGTCGAGTGGGGACCAGGCCTTTTTTCTTTCCCCCTTACCCATCCTAGGGTTCCCAGGACCCTGCCTTAGGTTGGGGGATTATCCTGCCATAAGTCGCCCGTCCTTGGAGCTCCTCAAATAAAAGGCATCTAGCAGGATTAAAGTAAGCAGATCACAGGGCACCCTGTCTTAGGCCATGTGGAGAGCGCCCTCATACCTGTACCATGCCATGTTGAGCTGGTTTCTACAACCTCTGTATGGTGTGCTATTCAGGCGAGGATCCACACTAACTCCCGTCATTGGGCCCCTGTGTCTATCATTAATGAAAAGACTGTGAGGAGCTCCTCAAACAAAAGATAAAATGATATAATTTTGGCACAAATAACTCCATCTCCAGACAAGAAGAAAGGGCTTTTTCCCAACCCAGTATTCACCTTTTAGTCTGGCCTATGGTATGTCCTCCTTCCTAAGTGCCTACTCCACATAAAATTACGTGTGCTGCCTGCCAAAAATTAGGGCAGTGTAAAAGAGATCAAAATCTAAAATTTTTAACATATGCATTAAACCCAAACACTTTACAGCATGTAATAGGAACATCTCTTAACAGAAACACCTGAAATTACATTAACTTGTAAGTGTTCACCAATGTCCCACTCCCCTCCACCTTTATGAGGACTTGATTTTTCTCTTAGTACTGTGGGGGAGACCCCAGCAGTTACTTGCTGATGGCAGATCCTCCAGAGTCCTTCTGTAATACCGCTAACAGTGCAAACATGAGTAAAGCAGGGTTTGCCTTCAGTGTCGCTCAGTGTGTTACAGTGTGGACAGAGCAATGAAGGAAGTTCCTCCGACCCAGGCATCCAGTGCAAAGAATTCTCCATAATTTCAAACAACTGCAATTTGGGGGTTGCTGGTTACTAAAATATAACCTATGCCATCCTAATTGGTTCAGAGAATGCTTGAAAACAGTTGCTAATAAGAGTGATCCTTGGGGCTGGAGAGATGGCTCAATGTTTAAGAGCATTGATTGCTCTTCCAGAGGTCCTGAATTCAATTCCCAGCAACTACATGGTAGCTCAAATAAACCACCTATAATGAGATCTGGTGCACTCTTCTGGCCTACAGGCAGGATACTGTATAAATAAATAAAACTTTTTTTTTTAAAAAAAAGAAGAGTGATCCTCATATAACACTTATTCTTGATTCTAAACGCAAGATGTGTCTGTGAAGCATACTGTGTCCTCATCACTTTTGCCAACCTTGACACAGCCTAGAGCCATCTGAGAGGAAAACCTGAATTGAAGAATCTCCTAGGTCACATTGGCCTGAGAACATATTCATGGGGGATTATATTGATTATTAATTGTTGCAGGAGGACCTAACCAAATATGGGCATTACTATTCCTTGGCAACTGGTCCTGAACTATATAATAAAGCTACCCAAGCTTCACCCAAATTTGCTTTTTTTTTATAGTGTTTTATCACAGCAACAGAATAAAACAAGGTCACAACATGTCAGACATGCAACAAAACTACAAATGGGGGTTACAGCATGATCCATATTTTACAAATGAAACCAAAATAAAAATTTCAATACAGATTTGAAAGCTCATAGTCATACTCCCTAATCTAACTAATAACCAGACATGCTTCTCTCACAACATAGCATTCAATGAACCCTGAAGGCTGTGTGCATTTAGTGATGAGCTTAAGCCTAGCTTTTAGTCAGTAATTACGGGTGAAAAACAGTTAACTGCAGCCCAGTCTTTTATTTCCATAAGATGTTCCCAATTTGAATTATCATTCAGAGAATATCTAATAAGAACTAAGTGTTCTGACATTTGTAATTTATGTTTTCCACTTGTTTCTCTTTGAGAATTTTCATTTACAGTTATATTACTTGTTAGGCTGGGAGCCTAGGCCCCAGTCCCTGGCATCTATCTCAGCCACCAGGCCTGGTCTGGACTTCAAATCCCAGCAGGCCAGTCCTGACCCCTCCCTGGGGGTGAGGTCAGGACCACTCCTCAGGGTACTTAAATGATCGCCCAAAAGAAGAACACGTGGTCCCTCTTTCTTCCTCCCAGGGGTCGTGTTCCTGCGGCTTCCCGGTTCCTCCCCTCGGGGCCACCCGAGAGCCCAGATCTTCCATTAAATCTGGATATTTCTTAATTCGGTTTGTTTTGATTTGGCGTGATTGGGAATTTTGCGTCATCAGAGAGCTCGGGTTAAGAAATATTCCTAACATTACTTCATTGAATCAAGTCACTAAAACCCACAGAAGATGCTTAACATGCATGTGGGTATGGCAAACAAGACCTTAAGCTCTGTACTATTGGACTCCGTTTTAATGCTTTTATTAGAAGAGAATTCATGTAAACGAACACAGCAAAAAGAGAAAAAACTGTTAGGCAGAGGATCTTAGGAAGAAAGACCTTGAACAATGTTGGCTTAGGGACTGTGAGAGTTCTGTCAGCTCTGGGTTGTTGACAGTCATTGCATGCCTCATCAGGCTGTTTCAGAATACATGCTATATGCAGCTAGTCACCCAGCCTCTCTGCAGCCCTTCAGCAAAAGTTCCGGAGTTTTAACATGCCTGAAAAGTCACAACTAAAGTGACACATACATACAGTGTCTGCCATGGATTTGAGTTATTTCACAGTCTTTATCTTGAAGTATATTTACTTCCTTTAGAAAAAACATAGACTAACCAATAGAATTTTGGTTAACCACTTCCTGGTTTCTGAGATACTATAAACAATGTTTTATTACAGAAGCTAACTTGGGCCCTTTGTTGATCTCTTTACTGCAGACCTTCTTTTGTCTTTATAGATCTCCTATTTTAAAAAAGCATTAAAAAAATGTTCATACTTTCCTTTGTAATGATATCACTGGCTTGAAAAGTTGGCGTTGTACCAACTATCCAGTATATTTCCAATTTAAACTCAGGGTCAGCTTAAGTGTGATCCAGCAAAGCAGTAAAACAAAGAAAGCTGGGATCCTGTTACAAACAGTCTTAAATGTACTCAAGCCTAGAGTGAAATTCCTCAACAGTCTGGTAGAACACTGTCCCAAATGTGAAAAGAGCAAAAGGAATTTTATCATAAAACAAATAAATGCAGTAAGTGCAAAACTCTTTTGCACTTAAAAAAGTGTGTTTTTTTAAGTGTGTTTCTCTTGTAGTGCCTTTATTTTGCTGGTTTGTGTTTACACTTTCTATATTGCCCCATGTTTCCCAAATTTGCATCTTACATTTATAAAAAGGAAAAAAAATTAAAAACTTGCCAGTATAAACAGTATTTAAAGCTGGAACATCTAGTGAAATAATAATGTAGAGAATAATATTCAAGGCAAAACAGAAGACGACCAAGGCTATGCCTTAGATTTGGTTCAAAGCTGTATGTCTAAAAACAATAGAGAAATGAGCAATGGGGAGGAAAAAGAAGGATTGATCTATGAGTTATTAAAAAAAATCAAACCAGAAATGGAGTTGAAGTCAAGCAAAAACAAGAAAAAAGGGAGGGAAGAAGAAAGGGAGGAATGGAGGGGAAGATTGGAGGAGGGAGGGAGGCAGGAAGGGATAGACTATGTATGACCTGTGTCAAAGGCCTCATGCAGGGTAACAAGATGAGACTCTAAACCTGGCTGCTGTGCTTTACAGCATTGAGTTACATGGAGAAACATACCTGACCTGGAGAAGCACATAAGAAAATGTTAACAGAACAGAGTTCCAGCACTCAGTGCAGGTTTCAGACTTTGCACATGAGAATAACCCAAAGAATTTCTATAGCACAGATTCCTGGGCCCTTTTCTCAGAAAATCAGACCTTTAAGAACAGACTGGTGGCTAGGAGGCTTCTGAAAACGTTCCATTTCACACAGTTAGATGGCTAACTGGCTTTCAGTTTCTACAGTCCAGGCGATTTGTGGTCAGTAGGAACAGTAATCATGATAATGAGCAGAGTGGAACTTGTATCAGAAAAGCTAAACTTGAATAGACAAAGAAAAGGTGAGAGAGCACATTGACATTCTGGAGAAGGTATTTAGTAAAATAGGTCGAGTTGAATACTACAGTTATGAGCTGCAAGTCCAGCTAAGACCCTGATGTCAATAGTCACAGACTGCTTTTGCATTTGAATAGGTCATAATAAGTGGGCATGTTATGCCTATCATAAATGATTGCATTCTTTAAAAAGGATTTATATTTGTTTTCATTTGTGTGAGTGCATGTGTGTGTCTTATGTGAAACATGCTAGAAGAGGGTGTCAGATTCTTGTGAATTGTTGTTAGTCTCTGGTTGTGAGTGCTGGCAGTCAAACCTAGGTCCTTTGGGGGGAAAAATAAGAAAGAAAGAAAGAAAGAAAGAAAGAAAGAAAGAAAGAAAGAAAGAAAGAAAGGAAGGAAGGAAGGAAGGAAGGAAGGAAGGAAGGAAGGAAGGAAGGAAGGAGCAAAAACAAACTTTGAGCCATCTACAGTGTCAAATATTTGCATCTTTTCATAAATGACTCATAAAACATAACCCATAATAAGGATTACCTTTCACTGAAGTTACATTCTTTCTGCTTGTTTTTCATGATCCTCTCTTTACCACATCTTTTAATTCTTAATTACTGTCAGGAGCCGTTTCCTCCTAAAATCATTACAGGAACCATCACCTTGGGGATTCTAAAGATATGTCAGGAGCCAATTTCCTCCTAAAATTATTACAGGAACCATTGTCCTGGGGAGCCTACAGAGAACCCCACTACCCAATTGTATTGACAATCATTCTATTGACAGAGCCTACCCCACACCCAAATTAGCTGTTAATAGAGAACTATCTGTTAGTGGAACCTGCCCCACATTCCAAACTATCTAGAGAACTAGGTGTGTCAACTCGTGAACTCCTGGCCTACGTGACCTGACCGAACGTAACCTCCTGGCCTACATGACCAATGTGAACCACGTGACCAACGTGAACCATGTGGCAAGAGTCCAGGCCCCTGTGTCCCCCCAATTCCTTATCCTATATAAGCTGTGACCCTGTCTCTAATAAATGGAGGCTTTGATAAGAACCCCCGCTTAGCCTCCTTCTTCTCTCTTAGCTCATGTCTTTTCAGATAGTGCCTCTCTCCAGGACCCTGGAATTACTAAACTTCAGGGTGAGTTACAACCCCTAGACTGAGTAACCCACCGAAGGCAGTTTACAAATTACCAACATTTTATATTTATCATGAGTAGTTATTTCTACTCATTTTCAAAGCCCATGAGCACATATATGGTTTAATATTTATTTTGTTCTCTTTGAGATTACCCACAATGACAATTGTATTTTTCAGAACACTGAGATAAATAGATTGTGCATTAAAACATAACATTGGGAACATATAAGAGGAAGTAGGGGAGTGATGTTATGATTTATCATCCAAAAAAAATACTTCTGAGAATACAAGTGCATAGATACCATTGCCACAGTAGGCATTATCTGGACATATTTTTAAAAAATGACGACAGTTAGCGCTTTGGAAAGAGAAGACCAGTGCTCAAGAGCATCTTCTTGTGGAACTTAGGGGAAAGTTGCCTTGTAGAGAGTAATAGCATATCCAGAGCTAAAGCCATGTTGAAAACTTGGTCCCAATGCACCAGTGTGTAGACATGGGACCACTGGACCAGTCTGACATAATCAGAGGAGTAATCTGTTAATGCATTCATCACTCCATAGGCTATTGTTCAGTGATGAAAATTATAGAAAGTAAACTAATTTGGGACAAAAAAGGGTTTTGACTCTAAAGGAAATGTCTCATCACCAACCCTTCACTTTAGTCTCTGTTTCCTGTCCACCATCAGGAAAGCAGCTTTATTTTACAGTTTCTTTCCGTTTTGATGTTCTGCCTTACTCTATCTCAGAGCCAATAGATTCACACAACCACAGATTGAAACTCTGTAACCACAAGCCAAAATAACGTTTCTACTTTTAAGCTCTTGTATTTTGTTACAGTAACAGATGCCTGACTACTATAAATGTTAACAGGTAATTTTGCATAGACAAAACAGATGCTTTTAGACAACAAAAGAATTCAGAGGCTCTTTGGCTGTGCAATTGACTGTATACTGATAGCTGACATCTGTTCTGAGATTTTCACTTTGCATGTCTGCACTCAATAACTGTGCGAAAGACTTCAATGAATTCTAGAATCTAGAAATGTATAATGAGTCAACTGACATGGAACGTTCTGCTTTGCTACGAGAAGTGTTGCTCTGAAGTGTAATAGAGGCAGAAGTGCTGGCTAAGATTCCCACCCACTTTAGGAGACTGTTCATGTTCCATTCCCTCTCTCTTCAGGTAACGTCTACCATTTTCTAGTCTGAATGAGAAAGTTAGTGGAATGGCATTTCTTTAAAAAACAAACAAACAAATAAAAACCTCTCTCAGGCAATCTCCACATAACTGGTGAATCCAAGGTTTTCAATTCTTTCTCTCTGATGATTCCACAGCATCTAATACCTTTGAGCCTCCTAGCAACATTCTTTGTAACATTACCACTTTCTTGTTGTGGAACATTCTAGCACTGCTTTATGAATGCTTTTTTCTTCTGCTTCCTAACCTGTGGATAGTTCTGTGGGTATTCTCAATAGTTTTCTTGGTCTCTTGGCTAAACTATTTTTCCTCTGTCTCAGAGGTTTCACTATCATTATGCTCATAATCCTAAATCATACCCTGACTTCTCTCTACTTTTCTGTTGGCAATACTGAAGTTTTCATCACACATTAATTTCCAGTTATTCTAAGGAAAGCTCAGTATTTCTTTCTTATGACAAGTCCCTACATTTCAGTTCTGCGGAGATCTTAACACACAACCATAGCCTTTTTCACACTCATAATATTTTAACAGCAAGTGCTTCCATCTCATGATTATGCTTCAGGCATCTTATTGCTGAGGCTTGGGTAGCACAGAATTGGAACAACTCTAACATAGTGTGTGTATTAACCCTAATGCTTACACTATAGAGTTGCTGAGCAGAATATGCATAGGCAGTGCATACCTAAGGGAAAAGAAGGAGATTGGACTTGAAACTTGAGTTGTTCAGTTTTCTTCTATGACCTACAGGTCAGTTTAATTCGGAGAAAGGAAAAAAATTATAAATAGGGTGTATTATTCATGTGAAGAAAAAGGTAGCAGAAATGAAGAGTGTCTTTGTAATACATTTTTAACCCACCAGGGGACTAGTTGGGACCATGATGTGAAACTTATCATATAGTCCAACAGTAAGATGATAGGAATAAAGCACACACACATTAATATAATATCTGTGTCAGGAAAATGAAAGTACAAAAATTAAAATCCATTAATAACTCAAACCCATTATCACCAAATACAAAATTCAAGGTTTTGTTTGTTTGCTTTGGTTATGTGTTTTTTGTTGCTATGACAAAATACTCTGAAGAAAGGAATTTAAGGGAAAGAGTTCATTTAGCTCAAAGTTCATCATGATGGGGAAGGTAAAGCTGCAACTTAAAGCAGAGTGATGAATGTATATAGTTGCTTATAATCTGGTCCTCAGACAATACCACCTGCAGTGAGGAGAGGGCTCTACAGTTCAGTTAGGGAACAGTATCACTCACAACAGAGGGTGTGGGGATTGTCTCATCTCAAGTAACAGTGCAATTATTATAATCCTCCACAAACATTCCAGGGTGGTTCTAGGTTCTGTCAGGTTGACAACACTGAGCATCACACAAATAATTCAAGATTATAATCAAATATTAACCTTGTGGGCTAATTTCACAGAAACTAAATTCGAAACTTCAAACTTCTTCATCTTTCTCTGCTGCTTGGATCTAAGTAGGTATTTCTGATGCTAAACTGTGCTATGACCCTCGAGAGGCTACAGCTAAGTCCACCTCAAACCAAATGAACTTTCTTGAAAATCCTTAAATAAGCACCACCCGTCCACTAAATTTAAGGAACAAGACAGGAACTGGAGAGATGGGTCAGTAATTAAGAGCATTATTGCTCTTAAAGAGGACCTGAGTTCAGTTTCCAGCCCACACACTGAGTCTCACAACCTTGTGTAACTCTAGTTCCAGGGAATCCATTACCCTTTTCCGACTTCCAAGGTCTCTTTAAAACAGCAACAACAGAAGAAAACAAGGTAGTTTCTAGGCCTTGAGAGTAGTTATTTTAGACAAGGATATAGTCTCAGAAATGAAGGAAACCCATCTGTAGCATTGCCAAAGTTCTCAGTAACTGTTCCTAAGTGTTCTGGTATTAGAGTGACAGCAGACAGATGATGAAAATTTTACTGCCAGATTAAACGCCATTCAAAGCCAAGTGATCCAAATACTAGCAATGAATTTGAGCTTTGGGAGATAATTCTCAGCAAAAACTTCATTTTGCCTCTGCCATTCATTGCATCTTGATTGTAAATGAAACTATGCATTCTTTGTTTCTTATGGAGAATAGCATATCAGCAATGGCTGTGCTTGCATGCATAAAAACTGTGTGGTCATCAGTGGTCAGGCTTAGTGAAGTGTTTCTTTTCTATTCACCCCACTGAAAATCCTCTCTTGGCTTCATTTTCCTTTTGAGTGTGTGATTCTGAAAACCTGCCACCAGGAAGAATGTGAGATTCATTCTGTAAAAAGAAGGCATTTCTAGATTGGAACCACAACTGCTGCTTCTGTCATATCTTACAGAAATGTTTCTGATTTAAAACCTTGTTTCCAGGAATGTACATAATATGTGTCATGACTTGAATATGCTTTGTAAAGAATGAAGTCTATGGATTATATTACCTTTTATTAATAGCAAAATTCATATTGATCAGTATTACCTCAAAAGGTGATCAGTATTACCTCTAATTATGATTAATGACTTTCTCAATAGAAGGAGTTTTTCCCTACAAGTATGAATTGTTAAAAAGCAAGAACTCTCATCATCATGTTCGTCTCTTGCAAACACAGCCACCTGTCAATCATGCTTTCTTCATCTTTAGTGATAAAATGAGACCCTCTCTGGGTGCAATGCCCAGTTTTACAGTACTGCCTGGGAACTTGTTCTAAATAAATCCATCTGTCACAGGGATTTTGTGGAAGCACAGAAAATGAATGAGATAATATGTAACCAGACAATCTAAGTTGACTTAAAACCCCTTCATGAGGCCTTAACTCTTGAGTATGGGCAAATGTCATTGGCTCCAAAAGAACACTTTGGGAAATAAATGCAAAATGAAACCCATAACAATAAACCCTGTGCTCTCTAGCATTAGTTGGGACAAAAGTCAACACTGGCTTTTGTAAAATGTTATTGAAACACAACCATGCCATTCACTCATGTGTGGAACATGAGAGATTTCACAGTGCAAGTAGAACTCAGTATTTGCAAACTGCACCAGCTGAGCCATGAGGCCTCACCTAATTATTATATGTACCTTCCCAATCGAGGGTTACCAGCATCTCAACTAGACTAACTCTGATACACAAGAAAGGCAATGTCTTACAGTTAGAGGCAATGCACTGAATTATTTTCCCTAATAATAGAATCTAGTCTTAGTCTAGTTTATTGGTAATGCAAGGGCAAAAATTCAAGGTTAAGGAAGTAAAAACAATCTGTTCCCAAGCTAGTTTTACGGCCAACCCATGGCTGACCTAATATCTGAGCCTTTCCTAAGTTCTGTACTTCATTTTTTAATCAAGTTTATTACTGATCTTCAAATACAGTCACTAATGTGCAGATTCTGTAACAGGCACAGTTCTATTGTCTGTATCTAAGTTTAATGCTGTCATATGCATGGTTATAGTTTAAATCAGCTGGATAGGTACAGGAAACAGGGCCTATTCTTAAATCTAGAGGGCTTTATAAATCACCAAGGCCAGTATTGCTTACACTCACATTCAAGTCCAAAGTCCTGAATCACATCTTTGTTCCTCAAAGAACTTATCCTGAATTATTCAAATTTTCAAAGCTCTTGGAGAAAATAATATAATATTGAGGTACTTCTGGAAAATTAATGAATACATCCCTATGCTTGACTTGAAGTTCAAACAAATTAATAGATGTAGAGTAAAATATAGATTAAAATGTAACCTTTATTTCTGACATGGTGAATAGGATCTACATAGGTACACACATTAGTGTCCTAGTGCTGAACTTGGAACTGCACCCCTCCAGTCCTAAGAACCCACTGTCTCTGAATCGTAAAGTGTGGAAAAGGAGAGCAGTAGACCACAGAAGATGAAAGAAAGGAGAGGGCTGGACTCCTGTATTTGTTCCTCACTGACTTGATAAAGAAAGAATACATTCAAAGTGGCCTGTGATCCTTCAGTTCTATGTCCATATGGACAGAAGCATCAGAAGTAAAGGGCAAGTTGTCCTTTTCACCAACATAAAGTGTAATGAAAGCTCAGGAAATCATGCTGTCAAACTTTCCAGCTGATACGTTTATTCACATTTCAAGAACTAAGGCATCTTCATGACTAAATTAATGAATGCTATCTTTCAACTGTCAGGTGTAATCCATTTTTACAAATCTTAAAATTAACATCTTTATTTCTATATTTGCTTTCATGCAAAAAGTGATCATGTGACATCTGAATGCAAAGGAAAATGCTTATTGTTTGAAAATTACAGAAAAAACTTTCAAGTGTACGCAAAATGTATTTAATCACTCGCCTCCATTTGTGTGTTCTAATTCACAACAGCTTTTACAGTATAATTACTGTTTTTGAGATTAATTTCTTCTTTTATCTAAAGTAATGATACTAAATATACTGTAGCAAAGGTGGCAACCTCTTTCTGTAAGGGGTCAGACAGATATTTTCAGGTTATATGGTCTCTAGTGCAATTGCTAAATACCTTTAGTGTTAGCAAAAGACAAACCAAACACATAGGAAAGAAAAAATGAATGACTATTGATGAAACACTATCTACTCCATTGACCATAGACTACTGGAACCCAATTTGTACAGTGTTTGAGACAGTTCCCTAAGAAGATATCAAACACATGGTAGAGATTTAACAATACCAATCTCCCATCCATCTCTTTATTAGTAAACACTATTGAATTGAACTATTCTGTATTTTAAAATATCTAGTAGATAGGTTTTATTTTGTAACTCTTGAGTCAAATGCAGGTAACAGTGAGTAATCACCATCATCTCTAAGGAATTTCATCAATCATCATCATTAAAGTTTATTGTTGTAAATTAAATCATTATTGTTGTAAGAGTTCAACATATGTGGACCCTACTGCTCAATTAAAGAAAAAATATATGTAAGTAAATTTGAGTATAAGTCAAAATGTTCTTTGCTCCTATTTATGACACAACCACGGATACAACATTGGATCTTCCTAGAACATCTAGAAAGATGTCTATGCAAATTGATGAAATAAGCTGGCCTTTCAAAATTTTTTAACAGAAATTAATTTTTTCTTCTTTGCTTCTTAAGTGAATGATTTTGTTCTTTGTTTTTGCTTTTTTTTAGTTAGCAGTTTTAGAGTCCATACAATATTTTATAGAGACTTTGATGGAATACTTCATGTATTTAAATCTATGTCTGTTGCTGGATCCTAACGACTCGTTTGGGGAAGTGGGTGAGAATTGTGATGTGATGTCAATGATATAGACCTCAGGAGTCAGGTAAAAGACAAGCAGCAGACTCATTTATTCCACAAAGGAGAGAGCCTTATATAACCCCTCCCAGCACCCAGGCTGCATTCTGAGTTCTGATCCGTTGATATTTTGGTTGCCCGTCATTGACTAGGCATGATAAGGACCTCTGACAGCATCTGTTGCTGGGCATGAAGCAGACTCCAGGCTGACTCATCTCTTAGCCTCGTAGGCCTTATCTTCCTACATATATCTATATGTGCATTCCTAGACAATTGCTCTTTCCTCTGTATTTTCTATCCATATGCAAAATAAGTCACTCTATTTTCCCTGTTACAAGGAAATACAGTGTGTTTGTTTTCAACTGAAGAACCTTTCAACAAGAAGTAACAGCTCCCGACACTGCCAGTGCATTAGAACCAACCGGGAGCTTGTGAAAAAGCAAACATGGCTCCATCTTTGTAGATTCTGATTTAATTCACCATGGGCAGGGCTTGTGCTTATGTTTTTAAAGAGATCTTAATCATTTTTCTCTGTTGAAAACCTTTGTTGCTTGATCTGTTTTCATCCTAAAGACTCAGAGAAACTGTGTGTGGGAGAAAGGCTACTTCTCTGGCAGTGGGCATTGAATTATTAATTTTGCAGATAAGTGACAACGTTCCTCTCCAGTTTTTAAATGATAACTACGAAAGTATGTGAAATAGAAGTGGGGAAATTGAGGAAAGGAGCTCTTGTTTTGATACAGGATACAAGTTGATGTCACTTGGGGTTAAGCAGAAATGTCACAGGAACACTGCTAATTTCTGAGACATCCTGGGGCTCCAGCACATACTTTAGGTGAGGAAACAGTTTCAATTTGTTTGTATTTTAATTTATAAAAATATTTCCTTTTTTTCTGGCTTCAAGTTAACCCACAAACAAGTAGGCTTTTTGACAAAGATTGACTCTTAATGTTTCGGCTGCCCATCTCACAATTACTTTCAATTGCTGTTCAGTTCATGGAATTTTAGATGATGCAAACCTTCCAAGTAGAGCCAGGTTAGAAGAGAAAAAATGAAGAAGGGCAAAAGACAAATGTGTATATCTGGAATGTCCCTGCTATAATTCAGTATTCTGGTCTTGACATCATACTTGTTTTGGTCACATTCCAGACAACATCTGCATGAGCTATGGCCTGTTTGCAGGCTGTTTCCAATCATACCCTTCCTCCGGATTTCCATTTGAAACTTCCTTCCAATTTTGAGTCACATATCAGTTTAAGTTTGAGGTTTGGGAAAACAAACTTTGTATCCTGTTTCCATGACTATGACTAAGCTACTATACTTGTACCTTCTTTTTGATGGGTGTTGGGAAGGGTTAGTATGAAGTGGTCACTGTTTTGTTTAAAAACTAACTGTCCAGACTGCTCCCATAGCTCTCTTCCTGATGAGGCAGATTAACAAACTTTTATACGACACTCCTTGAGAATCTTTCTAGCATAGGCAACATCCTCAAGCCACAACCATACCAGAATACTTCCGCCTACACTTTTGGGCTGCAGTAACGTTCTGCCTTTGAACAAGTGAAGAGGATAAAAGCATTTTATTTGGAGGGTTTGAAAATGTACTGATACCTCTACATAGATAGACCCTGTAGAAGATGGAGCAGCATAAGAAAAAATGAAACACACAGTGATTAAGACCTCTTACTCATTCCTTTGGATTCAAAGGAATGGTAACAATGCAGAGGCGGAAAGATTGGGCCTTAGTTCTGATCCTTAGCTTCTCACATATATTTTGAGAACTTTTTTTGCCTTCCCTTTTTAAATTTCAGATTTTTTTTTCCAAAAACTGGAATAACAATGTGCCTACTAAGAACATGAAGAGAAATGTTTGCAAACAGCTCAATGCCTAGCCCATAGCAGATGGCTTTCTACAGTTCTTAGAAGCATGACAGTGGCTCAGTTAATGTACAATGTCACCTCAGCAGTCAATGGCATTATTTTCTATTGTTCATGTGGTTGCTTCAAGTTCAAAATAAACTGTAAAATTTTCATAAAGTATAAAGGCTTTGTTTATTTCTTCCTTTTATTTCTATTTTTTTAACACCCTGAGGTTTTTAAGTAGAGAAACAAGAGTAGCTGCTGTGTAAAGAGGAAGGCTAGATTGCTTTCAAATACAGCAATATAAAATTTATGAGTCTTTTAAAACAAATGGAATTTTACTTCATGCAAAACCATCTGAAGCTATTCCATTTTTATCCTGCTTTATACAGAAAGATCATTAACAATTTATGGACAGGGCACTAAATGGCCTTGAATTATCAGTGAGAAAATCCTTCCTTCTCAATATCTTTTATTTTTTCTGATTTTTGTCAAGTTTCAGTTAATAACACTCTATGGACTAGGTAATAATATATGTTAACAGGATATGGAAGGGACCAAACAACAGGTAACACAATATTTAGCATACTAAATATTACAACATTGCACTCATTGAAAAAAAATATATTTAGCTTCTAAATTTGATAGATTAAGTTGATGGTGTACTAGCTATTTTGAAAAATTTATTTTTGAATAAAAATTGAACTATCTGAAGAGAAGTGTTACTAGATAATAATGCAATTGTTATCATATTTGGAGAAAGTGTAGCTGACAGCTTCTACCTGGAAGGTTAGAGTAGTTGAACTGTCCTTTTCCTTCAGAATCAAGATGCTGAACAGCAAAGAAAGGATCTGACTCATTCATTTGTGTAGAGAGCTTGTCTGCAAGGTGATGACTGTTCTTCCTTTACCTCCCACTCCACCAGCCACATCTCTGTGGGCTGCTGGGAACAGGAAAGAAACTACAAAACAATATGAGTAGGAAATGAATATTGATTCTTGACTTGTACTTTATAAAGTTGTTTTTGTGAAAATGAAAGACTTCTGTAGTCTGAACACAAGTCTCACAGAATTTTAAGCTAGCAATCAGAATACAAAAAGGTTACAGCTAAAAAAAAAGGTTACACCTGTTGTATTGTTTATGGGTTTGCAACTATTTGTCTTCTTAGTTATGTAGCTATTTTCCCTCATCCAGAGGAGACATTTTACTTTATGAATTCTATCTAACTATTTGTCTATCTGTCTATCTATTTATATCATCTTCTATTACCTATCTACTACCATTATCTTCATCTTCTTTCTCTTCATCTAACCTTATTCTACTACCTGTTCTGCTGATATATTATATCCCTAATAACATTTTCTAGAGAATTTGAAAATTTTAAATAATCACTGAATTTAATAAAACATTTTAAGAGAAAAATCCTGTCAAATGCAAAAGCACTAAGTAGAACATTTTAGTTTGATAAATTTATTCCCAGATAATCTGCGATTGTGGACTACTGGTGCAAATACTAAAAATCTACTGAAAAATTGTTCTTTGTGCCCCTCTATACAATGTCCACTGAATTAAGAGGCTATGATTCCTCTTTAATTCTTAATATTCATTTTTCTTTGTTTAACTAGTTGGTTTTTGTTTGTTTTTGAGACAGGATTTCTCTGTGTAGCCCTGGATGTCCTGGAACTCACTCAGTAGAGCAGGCTGGCTTCAGACTCTGGGATTTCCCTGTTTCTGCCTCATTCTTTTTATTGAACTGTAAGGCTGACTTTAGGTGTATTTGCTGAAGTATAAATACTACTTACTTTATAGCAGCAAAAGAACAGGTCATTGTGACAGAAGGGATGAAAGAGTTAGCCTCTTTCTTGTACTCTTGATTCTTTAGAAGGTTGAGAACCAAAGGTAAGTGAATTTTGCCAAGGTTCTTCTGGTTGCCACAGCTAGAAATGAAACTCAGTCCAGATATCTTTAGTGAGAGCTGTATATGAGTCTAGAAACTACTGCTTTAATCTCCTGTAACATGTCAATATTCACATGCTTCATAGATGGTTTTAAAAATAGGCATTTCTTTCAGATTAATACCACAAAGCTTTCATTATATGTCCTTCAAATTTTTATTAAACACTTTATAACATGTCATCTAGAATATTTGAAACTAATATACCCCTGAATAAAAACACTCACCCACCACTGAACCAAGACCTCCTTCCCTCCTTTCCTCCCCCCCTCTTTCTTTCTTCCCAGGCATTATAAGTTTAGGAAAATGTATCTCAAGCTTCAGTTTGCTCAAAATTTATTCCTCTTCTTCTCAAAACACTGCCTTCTCTTTTATATATTCCTTTAATAAACAATGTTGGAACATTTATTGCCTAAGAAAAGATACAAAATCGCTATTATCTGAGCATACCATGTCTCCCCCTGAAATATTTTCAGACAAATCAGGAAGTATTTTATTAGCTGTGATATTTGTTTGCAGGTAGATATAGACATCATTTCCCAAGATAACTGATGACTGCAAACCATTGGGTAGATGTACCCTATACTATGAACATGTTGTGTATGTTGAAGTATATACTGCTCTTCCACATAATGACATTTATTTAAGAAAAACAATACATGTCACAATTGATCAATAAATCTATAATGGATGTATAAAATAGCACATCTTTCATAATGTCAGCACGAACATAAGTTTATTGAGCCCCCAGGTACATAAAAGTATAACATATATGTTGTAAGAAGGGTGGAGGGGCTGCGTCCCCAGCACCTGGCTGCCCACATGGCTGGCTTATGCCCCGAAATAATTACATGGAAACTGTATTCTTTTAAACACTGCCTGGCCCATTATCTGTAGGCTCTTATTGGCTAGCTCTTACATATTAATCTAACCCATTTCTATGGGTTAGATTTGTTTTTATGCTGGAAAATTTTGTTTTCTCCATTTATAATGAACAAAAGCTTGGCTGGGTATAGTAGTCTGGTCTAGCTTCCATGGTCTCTTAGTTTCTGCAGTACATCTATCCTGGACCTTCTGGCTTTCATGGTTTCCAAAGAGAAGTCAGGTGTAAGTCTGATAGGTTTACCTTTATAAGTAACTTGGCCTTTTTCCTTTGCAGCTCTTAATATTTTTTATTCTGTATGCTTTGTGTTTTGATTATTATATGGAGAGGGGATGTTCTTTTTTGATCCAGCCTATTTGGTGTTCTGTATGTTTCTTGAACCTTCATAGGTATATCTTTCTTTAGGTTGGGAAAGTTTTCTTCTATAATTTTATTAAATATATTTTCTGGACCGTTGAGCTGCACTTCTTCTCCTTCTTCGACTTCAATTATTCTTAGGTTTGGTCTTTTTATTGTGTCCCAGATTTCCTGAATGTTTTGTGATGAGAGCTTGTTGGATTTGCTGTTTTCTTTGATCAGTGTGTTTATTTTCTCTATGGTATCTTCAGCATCTGAGATTCTTTCTTCAATCTCTTGTATTCTGTTGGTTATACTTGTTTCTGTAGTTTCTATTCGTTTACCTAGATTCTCTATGTCCAGTCGGCCCTCTGTTTGTGTTTTCTTCCTTGTCTCCATTTCAGTTTTCAGGTCTTGAACTGTTTCCATTATCTGTTTGAATGTTTTTCCTTGGTTTCCAAGGATATCATTCACAGATTTATTTAATTCTTCAAATTTTCTGTTATTCTTCCCATCCATTTCTTTAATGGAGTTTTTCACCTCCTCTTTAAGGGCCTCTATCACTTTCATAAAGTCAGTTTTTTCTACTTCTTCTTGATTAAGGTGTTCATGTCCTCCTGTTGTGAGGTCGCTGGGTTCTGGTGGGGTTTCATGTTGTTTTTCAGATTGTTGGGTGAATTCTTGCATTGGTGCCTGCCCATCTCTTTCTCTGAATGCTCCCCTATGGATCTTCTTTTACAGGATCAGGTCTCCTTGCCCACTGATGTACCTTCCCAGTGATGGCTCTCCCTAGTGATGGCTCTCCTGGTGCCGAGATCAGATCTCCATGCTGGTCAGGTAGCTTGTAAACAAAGGGCCTACCTTGCTTACTGCAGTCAGGCTATTGAGACAAGGAACTACCGCCTGGCCGATTGCCCTCATGACTCGGTCCCAGCACTCAAGCAGGCTAAGCTGGGTGATGTTATGTGCCCCAGGGATGGCTCTCCTGGTGCCAAGATCAGATCTCCATCCTTGTCAGGAAGCTCCACTTCTAATTTTCTTTTTGCTGACACACAAGTGTGAAGATTACAGATGTGCACTATCATGCTCAGTTCAACCTTCCTTTAAAATTAGGTTGATCAAAATGTACTAATACATTATTAGTTTTTTTTAATACTTTGTGTTTTGTGCAGATATTAGAGTTCATTATTTTTTCTTAATTTTCCAAATCCCTTTCTGTTGAGATGTAGAAAAACTTATATGGCCATCAGCATTGATGCCTGCCCATCTCTTCCTCCGAATAGTCCCCTAAGGATCTTCTTTTACAGGATCAGGTCTCCTTGCCCACTGATGTACCTTCCCAGTGATGGCTCTCACCAGTGATGGCTCTCCTAGTTCCAAAATCAGATCTCCATGCTGGTCAGGTAGCTCTTAAACAAAGGACCTACCTTGCTTACTGCAGCCAGGTTATTGAGACAAAAAAACTACCGCCCGCCCGGTTGCCCTCACAACTCAATCCCAGCACCCAAACAGGCTGAACTGGGTGATGTTATGTGCCCAAAGAGGGGAGGGAGGCAGAAGGGGGGGTTCTGGATGCAAGCTGAGTAGGATAGGAAGAGAGAGGCAGTATCCGGGGAGTATAGCCCCTGCAGGAAGACCAGGAAGGATAGGGGGATGAGGAACATCAGAGTTCCATGTCCCAGGCTGCTGCTGTGGGGTCAGAAACTCTCTCACCCCAGTGATGGCTCTCCTAGTTCCAAGATCAGATCTCCATGCTGGTTGGGTAGCTCGTAAACAAAGGGCCTACCTTGCTTCCTGCAGGCAGGCTATTGAGACAAAGGAACTCCAAACATTTCTTTTGGGTGTTTTGGAGCTGCATGTAACAATTTTGGGAATGCATACTTGTGCCATTTTAATGATTGTGAGGATAACATACTAACCACAAAGTTCTAATCATCTTGTGGTTTTTGAAGGAGGCTGAAGTAAGCCTCCCTCCTGCCTTGAAAGGATTCATGTTAATGGATTCCTTTTACATCAATTTCTACAAAACACAACCAAATGATAGTGGTGGAAGCTGATTTGGCTGAGGGTTTGGAAGCAAGGAACAGTAGAGAAGGGATGATAGATGGTTTCATGTTTTTCTCCTAAAACTTTGGACTTCCCACATCGAATAAATTCCTATTTTAGGAATAAAGGAAACTCCTACAGATCTCATTTCCTACCAGTAGGTAATGAGAAAAATGTTGTCAAGCTAGAATGTTCCTTTTGTGACATTAAACTATGTATATATAATTTCTGTTCAGTATAATGTTTTTCTTTTCTTACTGATATTTCTCAATAAGATATTCTTTCATGGCTCACAAACATGTAAAACATTCTCTGCTTCTGGGATAACCTGAGATAACCCATTCTTTCACTATGTTCACTCACAAAGCAAGCTTCTCATTCCAATTCAGCAGTGAATGCCATGTAAAGTTATACATGGTGGAACAATCATGGCTGTCAGTGATCAGTGAGGACTACAAAGAGGAACATAGTAAAACACAAACAGATAATAGAAATACTAATGACCTCCATTATCTTGTTGGGTATGTATTTTTAAGATATTATGAAATTGCCCCAAGGTCCCCCTCTTGGGAACTACTAAGAAATAAGGACTGCTGAGAGAGGAAGAATCACTCTCCTTTGGGGACATGGAAACTGGGAGGTGACTCACATCCTAATGGATGCCCCCACACACATTTGAATATAGGCAATGGAACATTCTCAGAGGGTTATAAATAATAATATATGAGGATATGACATTTGGTGATAAATAGAGTAAGGGGTCTACTGGGAATGGAAGGGTTGAATACAATCAATATACACTGTACAAATGAATGACTCAAACATAAAAATTAAGATATTTTATGAATTCCTATACAATTCTATAGTATCTAGCATTCTTATTAATGGCTGAAAAAATGAATATGTTACAAAACTGAGGTTACATCAAGCAAGAGGGCAAGTCTTGGACCAAGGGGACCTGAATCTATAGACTATGTATTCATTTCTCTTCAGTTCAATGATTCATCGGATAATAACCTGGTGCTAAATATTCTAGTAAAAAACTTGAAAAGATTGCATGAGTTAAGTTTCCTCTTGTGATAGAATAAACTTGACAAGAACGTAAAGAAGGACAACAATAAAAGCTGGGCTTACACCATCACCTCAAACAATATAGGACAAATTTTTTTTCATAAATAATATTCACCAAGATGAAGAGACGTTATACGCCAATTCTTTGGGGAGCATGATTGTTGTTCCTTGATAAACAAGATCATGAAAACCCACTTAAAGATGTATTAGATATCATTTCCATGTCTACTTTTCTTTGGCATTTTATTGGATGGGAAGTATTATTTGATGGTGGTAGGTTAATGGGAGTACATTTCATGAAAATATAGAGCAGTAATAGTCCTCAGATAATTATTTGACATTGTTTCAATATAGTACTGCAATATTATAGTGTTCTACAGACACAAAGACAGTGTGTGAAGTTGATTTTTACCCATAGCTTGTCGTTTGTTAGATAATTGCTATAAAAGTGAGTGAACTACATCCCAACCCAGTATTAACTTTTAAGGTAAAACCATTTGTGTTCCTAAGTGATTTTGCAGACTGAAAGAATTTTTTATGACAATGTGTCCAATGGCCTGCCAACTTCTAGCACTGTGGTCTAATTGTGACTTTCCTAGAAATTTGACAAGTTGTGGCCTTGAAAGACTTTGTAAATTCTTTATAATATAAATTTTCAGTATTTTTTATTTCTATTTAATATCAAGAACCATTACTTTACTTATGTGTGTAATTTGGGGGCTTTTGGTTCTTTACATCCCTGTGGCTAGGATTTATTTGACCTAATTACTGTAAAGTTTTGTGAGTGGATAAAGTTAGAAACTTGTGTCTTTCCTGACTGCTCACATGCCTCCTGCCCCGCCAATTTATTCTTACTTTATTTATATCTGTTCACTGCAAATCTTCAAGCAACAGATATATCACTGTTTACATATCTGTTCCTCTTGAATTATACTGGTTTATCCGGTGTTTGGTTTATTATTCAAAATTCAAAGGGGTAGAGAGGGCCAGCAAAGACAATTCCTTTAATCTAGTGTCTTTTCCTGTTAGAATGGCACTTAATTTGTATGTTCCTTTTCCTGTACTAGTTTTCCTGGGTTAACTCCAAATAATTTGTAGAAAATAACTTAAGAGAGAAACAGTTTGAGAATTCAACTAATCTGTTCAATGGAAAGTCATTGACGTAAAATGTTAAATTTCCATAGTTAAGTGTTTTTCCCTTCACAATTATAAAAGAATCAAAGTATTTAGGAGCTTAAATTAAGATTTTTATCTGTTTTTGTTAGGGGATGCTTTAGTTTATAATCTATAAGACTTAACTTTTGCCCTACTCATTTTTCTATACAAGTGTGGAAATCCCCCACATTGTGCCCAGTCTTTCCAGAGAAACCTGTAGATGTGGTTTCTAGGCATATGAGTATCTGTAAAAACAGTGAGTGTGCAGTGTGTAAATACTTTAAATTATTATGCTAGAAAAAAATAAAGTTACAGACCGTGCTGTCAAAAAGAAAGAAAGAAAGAAAGAAAGAAAGAAAGAAAGAAAGAAAGAAAGAAAGAAAGAAAACATAAGCAGCAATATGGGCCACATTATGGCTACTATCAGCTGTGAACATCATCACCAAGATGACAATTGCTTCTAATTTTACTGATTATTTGGAATCATTATCCATTCATCAGAATTGTGCCAATAAATTCTTCTTTTGAGAAAAAAGGATACTTGAATTGATGGAAGAGAAAAACCAACTGAAGCAGGGACACTAATATTTCCCTTTCAGCAGTATTGTGTGCCCACTCTGCTGTCTCATGGCATATATTCCTACATATTTCACAGTTGTGCTGAATTGCTACATAATGTGTGGATTCATATGCAATAAACTGTATTTTTCAGATTATATATAGTTTAATAAAAGTTAACCTATTTTTGTATCTATGAAACTGTTAGGTACTTGTGTTTTAAAGGAATTAAAAAAATATAACCCAAACTTAGATAATTCAATTTCAATTTTGTTCATTTTCTTTACCAAATTTGACAGGTTGAGAACAGGCTAGAATAAGCAGTCATTCAAAAATAACTGAAATACTTATTTGTCTGAATTTACTTAACATCTAAATATTATTTTACTATCTAATAGACCTCTGTGTAGTCTTATTTTTCTAAATTCCATGATACATTCATTGAATCCACATATTATGTAGCAAGTATATTTGTGACCTGATGCCAACATTTAATATCCAGACAAAACAAAATTATTTGGACATTTCATTGTTTTGCAATTTATGATATTTATGATCTGTCTGTATTTTTTCCATATTAGAATACATGCCAATTAAACATTTCTAAAGATAAATGCATTTGCCTCAAAATCCCTCCATAATATTGGACGCAGCTTCCAGGTGAGTGTACTGCCTTATAGAAATCTACACCCGCAGGTAACAGCCATTTCTTCCATTGATGCTGAAGCTGTATAGGTCTCACAGTAATCTTCACAGTCTTGTGATATCATAATGGACATTCTCCATCTTGTGATGTCATGAAGGGCAGAGAAATTTGGAAATGTCATGCATTTATATAAGTTATGAATTATTTTTTATTTTAATTTCAATGGTTGCTCCTTTTTTTTTACTCTGAAAAATAACCTTGCAACCTGTAAGAATGTATGTTCGTAAGAGCTGAGATTTTTATTCTACCTTCAATTTTTTTGGTACTAATAATTTTAAAGAACCGTCATACTGCTTTTAGACCTCTGATATCTAGGTGTGGTAAGAAGCATTGTTTTCCATCATAGTTACAGCATATATATCTATGTATAATAAGAGTTCCCTGTGTCACCTTCAAGTCTTATGCATTGATAGTAGATGTTAAGTCCTTTGAAGGCCATTTATATATGTATCTTTACTGGGTTAGCAGAGTAGCAAGTAACCTGTAGCCACTTGGTTATAAAATTCTCTATCTGTCCCAAAATAGAGGCCACAGACAATAGCAATCATAAGAGAAAAGTAGAAACCAATTTTAAAAGTTGCTATCAGATTCCAAAATTTGACATCCATTCAAGAGGCCAATCATTATCGAACAGAACCCTAGAAAGTGAATGTGCAGTACTGTTCTGCTTTGTGGGTTGACCACAGACTGCTTGACTGGGTGACAGGCATAGTAGGTAATCCTGTAAATTCAGTGGACATAAATACTTCTACATCTAGAGAACACCACCTTGGAATGAAGTCTCACTGTG